>VWZS01000133.1:958695-1020453 GCA_013397075.1 Rhabdornis inornatus
AAAGTAATCTAAAAGATCCTGACTACTTACTTAGTTCTGCAGCAGATCATGCAACCGAAATCAAATCATTCAGGTGGGAAGGGACACCAGGAGGTCTCTCCTGAGCTGCTGCTCGCAGCCGGGGCAGCCCTGAGGCTGCTCAGTCGTTTTATCTGGACTGTCTTGGAAAACCCCAAGGACTGAGACTAGGCAGTCTGTACTGCTGCTTACCTGTCCTTATGGGGAAAAAATTCTAATATCCTAATTCTAATATCCAGTCAGAATATGTTTTCAGCTTATGCCGTTGTCTTTTATAAATACTAGTCTTTGTCTCAGAAAAAGCAGCTTTAGGTGCAATATTCTGCTGGTGTTGCAGCACTGTTGCTGGTCCCTAGAGCATGCTTTGCAATAGTGCTGCTGGCTTAAATGTCCTTCTGATGTGTAGCTGTGCTATGGTTACCCATGGTAAAAACTGACCAAGTTATGCAAAATGTATGTTTAAAGTTACAGGTCTGAACTTAGATACATTGACAAGACTGCTAGTAAATATGTGTGGGGTTTTGTGAGAGCCATGGACTCTTAATTTGCTTTGTTCTGCTGTGGAAATTTTAACAGCAGGAATCCTTTTAGCTTATTTTCATTACCACCTTGAAAATAGAGTAAGAAAAGTTTCTCATAGGTCTTTATGTGTTAATTAGGAAAGTTCAGTAGGTTTTAAAGATAATTAAACATGTAGTGTGAAGTTCTATTTTGAGACCAGAAACTCATTGGCTTAGCTGAAATATTTACTTTATATTCTAAGACTGTAGTGTGGCAGAGTTCACAAAAATGAAAGATGTCATGGGTTGGTTAAAACCATCTTTGCCTGGCAGTTGAGTGATAACTGTAATTGGTCTTGATAACGTATTTCAGCATTTCTGGGATTATTTTAAAAGTATATCAAAAGGTCAAAGGTTAAAATGTGCCTTCTCGAAGGAAGAAGTAAGAGATATCATTGAAAGCTGAAGGAAATTAGGGAAGTCCTAAGTAGGATCAGGGAGTAGTGATAAGATTCAGTGGGAGCCAAGTGAAAGCATCAGAAATTTTGGAAGGGAGCTGTTTGGAAAGGTGAGTACTAGTGTGACTTCATGGATGCCCTTGTTAATCTGTGTATGGAACAAAAGTCAATGGGACTAATTACAGTAAAACTATAGCTACATAAGTGAAAAGCATTTTGGATTCTACACAAACACACCTGAAATGTGCTGGAAGAGAAAGTTGTAGATCTTCCTCTGCTTTAGGAGAAGCAGAGACCATCTACATGACAAACTAGCAAAGGTAAGGCAGGCAAGCTGTATGCTAAAAATGCAGGTCTGATACCTGGTTAATATATGACACTTCAGCTAGGAGCTAAGGAATCCAGAAGGTATTGATGTGGAATTCTTTGACTGCTTGTCCTAATACAGTGATTAAGAAACAAAGAAATGGGGTTGGTAAAACTGATACTCCTCGGTCAAGGGTGTTCAAAAATACATTGTAAGATTAAATGTTCACCTGTGATAAACTCGATTACTTAAAATCTTCAGGGCAAGATTATTTTAAGTTCTAGAACTGCTAAGGAGGTCTATGAATTAACAGTATTTCTAGTTTTTAACTAATTTTTTTTTAAAAGTCAAATAAAAAACTAGTAAAATCTGCAGATAATTATTGAAGTGTATCACCTGAATAAAGAGGGAATCACAGACTCACCATTTTCAAGCAAGGTTGTAAAGTCCCACAAGGAATGGTAGGGATTGTGGACTGTAGTGGAGGAGAAAAAAAAGAATGGTAATACAGTTAATGTAGTTTTGTGGAAAACAGGTGTTAGTCCCCAAAAAAGAGGTTTTTGATTATTTCCTAGTATTGACATAGTGTTAGTGTGTGAAACACTTCTTTATGATAATCCTGTGTTTTGGCTTTAAATATAATCAGTGCAGTTAATATTAAATTAATAGATCTTAAAAGAAATAAAGCCCTGATACTGTTTGATCTCTGTATGTGTTCCTTGATAAAACTTGCAGATGTAAAAAATTAATGATGAAATAATTATTGGTGCAGTTACAATGTTTGAATTGCTTAGCAAATTTGATAAAGCCAGGAAGGAAGAAAGAAAGAGACTCACACTTTCAATATAAGATAGTATCTATAATTGCTGGGATATTTAGGGTTGTAGTGGTAAACAATTCAATCTCCAAGGAATGATGATGTAACTTGAGAGGGTGGCTTTCTCAGGTGCAAAAGGCACCTCAGCACAAAACCGTTTAGTATAACTAGTATTGGCTGCAAGCAATGCAAGGCTTGAAAATGTCTTACAATAGCAAAATAAATACTAGCATTTATTTAAGCTTACTGTGAATAGAAGTTAGTAAGAACCAAGTGATAAATACCTGTGCAGAGGTGTCTAGAATCTGTCTTCATTCTGTTTCCAAATTCAGACAAAAATAATTTCAGAAAATAGCATTTTTTGCAAGACCTTTGATGAAACTTGCATTGGCATTTTTGACACTGAACTTCCTCGAACCACTGGATACTCTAACAGAAAATTGGATTTGTATGTCTTGCAGATGTGAAGCAAAAAATACTGGGCAACAATCTTTCACAGCAGATTAGATTGAGAGGCTGGGGCAGTTGTCTGCTATTGACATTCATACTTACACAGATTAAAGATTTTCAGGCTTCCCTGAAATTAGGAAGTTATTTGCATTTAAGCTTAAACTCCTGCTCTAACTTAAACTTGAAAATTACTGGATAGTAATTTTGAAACAGAAAATATTTTCTGAAACCGTCTTATATGTTCTTTTGGCACTTAGAGCTGGAGCCAATATACACTCTGCACTCATCTAAATGTCATCATTGGAACTAGGGGCAAATACAAATGCAGTTCTGGCAGTGGATAATAATGCATTCTAAATCTATAATTTTATTTTTCCTAATGAAAAGGATGTTACTTATTGCTGCGTTGTAGAAACTGATTCAATTTAATTACTTGTTCAGATTGTTTACAAATGAGAAAAATAAAAGCAGTCTTGCTTAGTTCTTAAAAAAGCATATATATTGCAGTCAGATTCTTGCTAGATTTGGCAAGGTAAAGGAACAGGCACTTCCATAGGCAAAACAGGAGGGAAAAGAGAGTCTGAGTCAGGGCTCAGTAATAAAAATATTTGAAAACGGAAATTAAGATAATATTATAGTGACAACACTTTCTGATAGTTATTTCTCATTATTTTAATGTTTTTTTTTTTCTCTTTTAGATAAAGTCTGGAGTAAAATTGAAATAGTATAGATAATATCCTTGAAATGATATTTAAAATCTAAAATTTTCAATTCTTCAGATAACCAAGATGCACTTCCAGTGGGACTGGCTGTGCTTGGGTGTCCTGATAATGAGCTCAGTGACTGCAGGAATGGAAAACGAAGAAAATCTGGATGCAGATGTTGAAGTGGAGAATTTTGACAAGCAGTCCCAAGAAGCTGATGTTGACAGAGATAAATCTTCTATAGAGGTAAGGTTACAGAAGTCTTTAGTTCAAGCTGGTTAAATACAAGATGCATAATTGTACCTGGAACAAGTTAATCTGCATTTGACAGCTGAGTGGGTCTCAAATATAGCAGTCTGAGTTTTTCACTTGCTATATTCGATATACAGGGCAAACTTAATGAATGAATCTCTTATGCCTAGATGTAAAATCTCCTGCCTGTTGTTGATAGTCATCAAAAAGGTTTTTCTTCAGTCTAGGAACAGAACCTTTTGTTGCAAGTTCTAACATGCTACTTCTAAAGAAGTAAATGGAAAGCACCTTGGTCTCACTGAGGCTGACTTAAGACCAGTTTCTTGACTTCATCAGTCACAGCTGCCTTTTGACACTGTCTTTATTACCAGAAAAGCTGTATGCTATTCTTCAAAATAGATGGAGGCAATATATGGGAAAACAGAAGAACGGAAAAAGTATAAAGAAAGAAAAGGGGAGGAAGCAGATTTGGTGCAAGTTTGGAAAAAATTTTTGGGTTTTGTTTCACATAAGATGTAATAAAGCTTTAGTTATGAGCTTTGAACGGAGGAAGCAACTTCTAAAATTCAGAGAGGTGAAATTGCTCATTGTTGGAGGGATGCACACAAACTTGAAATATGGGTGGGGGAGAAGGGGTTTTATGCTGCTAGGTATTTTTAATGAACAGAATCTGTTGGTCTGCCTGAGTAGATTACTTCTGGAGATATGAGAGTGTATTTCAAATGAAAAATTGTAATTTATGTTGAGATGTATATCTGTACATATCTCTTAGGTTGTGTACCAGACTCCAAAGCCAACTGGGGAAGTGTATTTTACAGAAACCTTTGATGAAGGATTGTCTAGGTAAGCTTATGCCTTAAAATGATAAACTTTTACTTTCAGCAGTTTAACTTACAGTGGCAGGACTTATTTTGTATTCATTTTTCTGCTACTATCTTTATAAAAATTGTGTTTATGGGGATTAGAATTGGGAAGGCTAGTAACGCTTGGTGGACACTTAACATTTCAGATATATTACTTTTTTGTGTGTGTTTTAAGGAAGCTTTTAATAAACTCTGGATTTGTGGATTATTGAGAAAAGCAATGTAAAGATTTAGCCAGTTGGGTTTAACTAGCTGAGAGGTGAAGTGCCATTACATTTCAGTAGCAAACTCTTTTCACATGATCTTAGGTATGTGTTAATTCTAAATGTAAGTGCAAAAGCAGCACCTGTGATGACAGAAAAAAATACTCAATAGAAGAGGTGATAATGGTTGTTAAAAAACCAACCAAACAAACCACCGAAAATTTTGATTAACAGATTCAAAGATTTAATGGGGTACTTGAATGATATGATTTATCTAAGTTTCTAACGTTTTTGAGATCTGTTCAAAGATTAGTTTGTCTTCCTACTAAATCTAATGGTCAAAGTTTTAGCTACAATGCTTGGGATTTTCTGGTCTAGCTACTCATACTTTACATAAGACTGAAGGAGTATGGAGGAAAGATTTATGAGAAATTAAGCAGCATGCTGCTTTTCTTCCCTGAAGTGTGGAAAAGAGTGTATATAAATTGACTAGGTAAGAATAGAGATGCTTTTTTAAGAATGGACCTTGAAAATCTTTCACATGACTTGTAGAGATGTTTTATAGCCTCACTGGTCTCTCTCCTGGCAGGCCAAGTTTCTAGTTTGCTATTTATACTGTGAAGCTTTTCCAGCATCTCTGTTAACAGTGGACAAATGTGACTGCAATTCAAGCAGAAAAGATGAAGTATTCATCCCTGAATCACTCCATGCAGAGGATAGTTCAGAATGAATGAAAACAGTTCTTTCCAGAATAAATTATTAGAACATATTCTTGTGGTTGATACAATAAAGAGTACAGCAGCGCTGTTGGCTTAAGATAGTCCTGTGCATGGCTCCAGATAGAACCACTGTATGTCCAGATGAGGGTGGACTGCCCTTTTCTTTTTTTCTTTTCCAAATGAACACTTTGTGTGGAGACTATGCATATCTTTTTGGTAACCTTAATGAGATAGCCAAGTTTGCCTTGCTCATAGAATCGAGGGGATCAGGAGTGTGTTTGCCCTGTTGGATCTCCAGTGTGCAGTACACTTGGAATCCTACATTTGCCGCTTACCATCATTCCCTTTTGTCCTCTGCTATGCATGTGTACTGCTACTGTCAGATAAAGTTAAGATTCCTTTGGCTGATTTCTTCTTCTTTTCTTATCATATTGAAGGTATTATACTTGAAACTTGAAGTTTTCTGTGCATTTTTTACATTATAAGCATATTGCATTCTGCCAAACTGAACTTGTATATAAAACTGAAGTTTATTCAGAATTAAATAATTTGGGAATTTAATTACTTTAGACTTATAATTCTCTATCCATTTAAATTTATAGGAAATATTTTGAAATACTGTCTTAGACTACTCTCCTTTAATTTTTCTTCGCATGTTCTTTGAACCACATCAAGTTCCATGATGCTGACTCAAAGTCAATATTACAGATTCACAGCCTAGAAGCAAAAGCTGATTTTGCTTTGTTTGTTAAATAATACAGCTTTGCATAGATGAGATTAATGACCAGTACAATTTTTGTTTTAGGTGGGTGTTGTCCGTAACTCTGAAAGAAGATACGGATGATAATGTTGCTAAATATGATGGTAAGCAGTTGTAATGTTTACCTCCTCTATGTAGTTCGTGATGTTCTGTTGCTTTTTGAGAAATAGCTACTATTTCTTTGAGAAATAACACAGAACTTTGAATATCTAGATGGCATAGATCAAAAATGTTAATTTGTATAATGACTGTTGTCCTGAAAATGAGATGTGAAATATTGCTCCTTGGGTTCCTTAGTGTGAAGATAACTTTTTTTCTTACTCCAACAATGTAGTGCCATGGATGACACCAGAATACCCTTTGGCATCTGAATGTTTAATATTGTTTGTTTATGAGTATTGATTCTTTAGAACTGTCTTCTCTGAAATCATGTGAGAGAGATGTACCACTTCAATTTCAGTTGTTAAACAGTTTTCTAAAGCACTGTGTTCCATTTTGCTCCATCTGTCCTACTACTGATTAATGGATTGGTCTCTTGGCATAGCCTCTGAAACGAGAAAGTTAAAGCTGATGATGTTTTTTAAAAAATACTTTTTCAGATTGCCTGTGCTTGAATGTAGGGGTCTTCAGTGGTTCTTGTACAGTTTAGTCTTTCTGTAGCCAAAAACAAATTTGGAAAGCAATAATGAAAACATTGTACTGATGGTTTAATCATTGCAGTTTGCACTTATGATAACCTAGTCTAGAACTGGCTGCTTAAAATTTTGGCGTGATCTGCAGCAGTAATTTTGTGACCCAAGTTTATTTCATTCAAGAGGGAGTAGGGAGAAGAGGTTTCTACTGCAACAGGGAAGTATTTGCCACTGTTCTTATGTCAAATGAAATGAATTATGTTCATAGAAAGCAGTAAGCAAGCATAACTTGAAGAACTTTGGTGTGCAGAACAGAGCAGAACTGATGATTCTAAATTTAGTGGTTACCAAAAATAATTGGTAAAATTAAGAAGTTGCAGAGGAGATAGCCACATAGATGAGATGCTTATGAAAAATGAGATCCCTCTGATTACTTGGCTTCATGTTAGATAAAAAATTGTCTTTAATGTCAGAACAGTCATATTTGCTTGAAGTCCGAAAATTCAACATTTAATTAAGTCTGTGATAAAGACACGTTTTTGAACTACTTTCCAATTCTTTTTTCCCATCTTCTTGTTTTGCCTTATGTTATTGTTTGGCCTTAGTTTCCAGAAAGGAACACTATTGAAGAGGGTGGAATTTTCCTCCTTCCTGTCTATTAGGCTAGAAGAAACTAGGAATTTGTTACTCGCTTGCATATCCGCCCTTCCTTAACAACTTTGACTAATCACACTTCAGCTGAATAAAAGTAAATCACTGTTTTGTTTGCATATCACAATTTATGAATCTTCTCTAAATTGCATGCTGAGGAACTCCTTATATTTTCTTCCTTTTTACATTGATACACGCATTCTTCAAGATTACAGTGGATTGTAAAAGTAGGGGGTTTTGTGCTGTGTTCTTTTCCTGGAAAAAAACAAGTGAATCTTGTCCTGTTAATCTCTGAGAAAATGCAATTGCCCTTTTAGTGGAAATCTTGTTCTTTGGATATTGTGCACATGTGTATTCAACTGTATTTATCCCAAACTGGGAGAACGTGTAAATCTAAAATCTTCTATTTTCAAAGCTGTAGGCTTGTTTTGGAACAAATCTGATAATTCTTGGAAAGACTTTGGGTAGGAGGAGGGAACTTCATCTACCCTGTGATTAGATTTGGCTCTAGAGATTCTAATTCTGTGAAAGCAGGAAAAAAGTAATGATGCAGGTCTTTAGCTTTACAAAGTGCTTTGTTACTAATATTTTTTATGTGATGATGATAAACTAAATCTAAAATCTGGAGAAATATTTTGTTTTTCTAGCCATTGTAGGATACCACAAACCTAAAAGATACAGATCTACTGTATTAAAGTTTACATATAGATTTTTGTAAATTTGAGAACAAGGAATCTTTGACATCAGATGCCAACATTTCTTCCTACTTTGGCAGCTAGTCTTTATTTGTTGCTAACTCTTTGCTTTCAACAAGGTGATTTCAACTGTGATTTCTTTACTTCAGACTGCATTTTTTCAAAGACTTTGTTTGTGTGTGTTTCAGGAAAATGGGAAGTAGAAGAGCTGAAGGAGAACGCAGTGCCTGGAGACAAAGGATTAGTGTTAAAATCAGTGGCAAAGTATCATGCAATATCAGCAATGCTAACAAAAGCATTTGTTTTTGATGATAAACCTTTGATTGTTCAGTAAGTAATCCTTTAGATTTTTTACTTGATGTTTATTAGCAAGTTAAAACATTTAGCTTACATAGAAGTGTTTTGACAGTAGTAGGTACTAATAAGCAGTGTTAATATATTTGTAATTAGAACTGCAGATTAGCAGTTAAGTCATATTTTTCTGATACTTGGAATGTTTTGTCACTTTCTCTTTGCCCAGATATGAAGTGAATTTTCAAAAAGGCATTGACTGTGGTGGTGCATATATTAAACTTCTCTCCAGTAGCAATGACTTGAATCTGGTATGTCCTCTTGCTAAATATTTGCTATCAGTTGTTCATTTGAGGAACAGCTTGGTTCTCCATGGGTAGTGTCTGATATCCAGGACAGAGGACTTGTGTATGTTTAGCATGACTTTCTGTATTAATAGAAGCCATATGATCTTAACTCATAACTTGTGAAACAATTTTTTTACTGAACAGCACGTGCGTGTTATTGTGTATTCCAAATACAGAAAACATGAATAGTTAAAAGATCTTGACATAACTCTGTAATGCAGCATACTCTGAAGGAGAATAACTATATCTGATATTTACAGGGTTGTTTGTTGCTGTTACTTAATACAGAGAGAAAAAAGTACTGATAAAATACTGGATGTTAATATTCTGGGGTTTATCTTTATTGGAAAATAAAAGTGTTATGAAGAAAAGTAACTAGTTCCCTTCCATCTTTTAGTGTAATGTTTGTAGAGGGAGGGAGATACTTGGGTGTTTTGATTTGTGACAGGCATTCCTACTTAACATAAGGATAAAATCTAAATATATAAAGTATATAGTATGAAGTATAAAGTATTCATCTTCCTTTAAGAGACTGAGAGTTAGTCCATTCCCTGAGAACAGAGAGCACCCAGCAGCTCCAGAGGACTGTTGAATTCCTTTCATGATTTACCCTACCACTTTTCATCTGCCTTTTAGAAATAGGTAACTGTGAACTGTGCCAAGAAAAAGTACCAGAAGTGACATAATAAAATGTCCAATATATCACATGCACAGCTTTTTTGCTTCTACAGGAATACTTTTTTGACAAAACACCTTACACTATTATGTTTGGACCAGATAAATGTGGAGAAGATTACAAACTGCACTTTATCTTCAGACATAAGAATCCTAAAACTGGAGAATATGATGAAAAACATGCTGAACGTCCTGATGTAGACCTAAAAAAATTCTATTTGGACAAGAAGACACATCTATATACTCTTGGTATTGTTTTATTTTTAAAAGTGGAATTCCAATTCTTAAATTAGAAAGGAGAGATTAAAAACGTGGCTTTGTCTGCTGAAGCTTTGTAATTGAGTCTTTCTTTGTAATAGCCTGTTGATTCTGAGTGGTGGTTGCTTAATGATTTGGCTTAAATGTTTTAATGGCTGGGACATTAAAACAATTAAATGTTTTAACTGCAGGACATTAAAGTAGCTTTCAGATGCTACTGCTTAATATTCAATTACAGGAAAAAACATATCAGCCCTGACTAGCCTTTACTAATAAATGCCTTCAATAATTATTACAATAAAACTGTTTTTACTGGGAAAGATAATAAAATGTACAACTGCCCAATATTCTAGGAAGGTGTCAGAATTCAGAGGAATTCAGTTAAATCTGTAGCATGCCACACACCACTCTTTTCCACTTGTTAAGAGTTCTCACCAACACCTGCATCTGGAGTAGTGTGCATGAACAGATAGGTCAGCATAGACTCTGAAGTGAATGAGTATGGGCTGGTTTTAATTCATGTGACAAGTCATCTTGTGCCTGTGAACTGTACAGAGAAATGAAAGTTTAAGTTAATTTTTACCCCCTTTTTTAACTTCTGAGGAAGAATAGCGGTCAGAGAATGGGCTAATCTGTGGTATGCTGCAAATCCAGCCAAACTGACTGTACTTAGGAATTTTCACTGAATAATAATAATAACAGAATGCATGTTCAAGTGCTGTGCCATGGGAAAATTCAGTGGTTTCTAAAATAGATTGCTGTAGTATGCCACAGCAAACTTACACTTTTAGATAGTAGGAATCTCATAATAAAGGAAGGCATGCATTCCTGTATTTGGATTGTTTGTTAGAAATTATGAATCAAGGTACTTAAACTTGGATTGCATTTATTCTGTTATAATTGTTCAAACAGACTCCATAGAGCTGTGTGATTCCAGTGCACTTAGTAGGTCTTTGTATTTTATCTAAAGGTGATATGGGGGCTTCATTTTTGCATTTATGGATATTTTAATAATGGATAATTCTAATGTTGAAAATTTCAGGCTGGAAGGCCATCATTAGATTTTATCAAACTATTACAAGGCTGTTACTCTGATTTTCTTAACCTGTCTTTAGAAAACTGTCATAAAAGTGAAATAGTAATTACTTTTACTTAGTAATTTTCATTATGTTAAATGGACAGTTGAATCTGCTGTTTAACCAGTGAGCACATTTATAAGTGCTTATTAGAAATAGATGTGGATACTGAGTCTGACACTGCACAGTTCTGTGACCTTGGCTTCTCAGTTACTCACACTTGCTAACATCCAGGAAATTCTCTTTAAATATTTAAGCATTTGCAGTGTGGCATTTTAGGGAAATGGCTGTTAGAGGTTAGAACTGATAGAAAATGCTGCTTTGATCCTTCCACTATGTTACTGATACAGTTCTTGTGTTCCCATGCTTTCAAGTGTGAGATTGTAATTTAATAGCAGAGATGCCTTTTGGGACAGAGATTATTTTTTCACTTTCTGTGCTTTTCAAGTAAAAACACAGAATTTTGGCCAAGTTGGTAGGTCTCTTAGAATGTGTTTGGGTGTGTTTCAGCAATTGAATTTTCTTCAAGTTTCATCTTTAGAGGCCTGATGCTGGTCATACATCCCCTCAAGGGCAGTGTTTTGTGTCCAGATCCAGTGCCTGAGTGAGGAGTCTGTCTCCTCTGCTAGTGAGGATCCTGTTTGCTGTTATTTGACTAAGTCTGTGCTTATTTTATAGCTTTGGTTGAATATATCTGTAAAATTAAATGGCTTCCTTATTTCTACAATATAAATTTCTTCATTTTAGTGCTAAAGCCAGATGATACATTTGAAATATTAATTGACCAAACAGTTGTCAGTAAAGGAAGTCTTCTTGAGAATATGATTCCTCCAGTAAATCCTCCCAAAGAAATAGAGGATCCTACTGATAAGAAGCCTGACGATTGGGATGAGAGACCAAAAATACCTGATCCAAATGCTGTCAAACCAGATGACTGGTAAGGAAAACATTTTCATTTTTACAATGTATTTCACGTACAGGTTATTTATTTGAAAGATTTGACTGGTTTTGTTTTGGGGTTTGCTAATGTCACTTGGAATACATTTCACTAAAAGCACTGAAGTTTGAAAACAATTGAGATGGGTATAAGGATTTAGTCATGTTCTAAGGTGACAAATAAAATCGTTAATTGCTGATTTTGTACCCTGCATGCTTGCAAGTAGTAACTAAGATTGCTACGTGAATAAGAAGTTTTTTCTACCATATAGTCTTAATTTACAATGAATTTCTACTTCTGTGTGAACTACTGTTCTTATGGCAACTCAGGAAGAGTAGGGAAAACCTCAATGGGAAGACCTGACTGACACCTGCCACTTGATACCAGCAATTTCTGGACTAAATAGTACTATAAAACAATGTAAATATGGTCTAAATATTTATAAGCAAATATATGTGTAATGCTCATGATCAGTGAGTCTAATTCTGTTGTGTTTTTGAAAATCATCCCTTTCATGCCAGTTGTAGTCCTCTGAACAGAACATTGGTCCAAAGTCAGGCTGCTGTATTTTCTAACATAAGTCTGTAATTGAAGGGATGAAGATGAACCTGCCAAAATAGAAGATCCCGATGCTGTTAAGCCTGAGGGGTGGCTCGATGATGAACCACAGTATGTTCCTGACCCTAATGCAAAAAAACCAAAGGACTGGTAAGTGCAGGTTGTTAATGTGTTTTGTAGATAAGACTCTTCTCTGTGGCAGATTATTAGTTGTGGAAGTCAGTCCAAATCTCTTTGTCTTTCGAGGTAGTAAGTAGGAATGTGTAAGGTATGGCCAAATATTTGTTGGTGTGGGAGACTGCTTTAAAAACATGAACTTGTCTTTGCCTTGTTTTCTGAAGATATATAAGTAAAACCCAAATATGAAGATCCCCTTTGAAAGAATTTGCTACAGTTTAAGTTGATAACTTGAAATCATAATGTAAGTCTCAAAGGGATCTCTAAGCATCCTGGGTAGAAATCTTTGAAGCTGTCTGCAGAGGCAGGAATGTAATTGAAGTCAGTCATGCTGTGGTAGTTATGAACATGTGACTTTTAAGTAAAAAGGTGTAGCACTCCTTAAAAAAAGTGTTTATACTGTTGGGTAAAGCTGGTCAGAGTTCTGAGGCTGTTAAAACAGTATGCATGGACCCTAACGTCAGACTGCCAGTGTTTGACACCTGGCTCATCTTAAAGCAGTTGTTTGTAATTTTTTTTTCTCTCTAGGGATGAAGAAATGGATGGGGAGTGGGAAGCCCCTCAGATCCCTAATGCAAAATGTGAGTCTGCACCTGGTTGTGGAGAGTGGGTGCGTCCCATGAAGAATAACCCGAAGTATAAAGGAAAATGGAGAGCACCTATGATAGATAATCCTAACTATCAGGTAATAGCCAAACTGGCCATTGCTAAAAGCTACAGAGTTCAGCAGAGCAAGCAAGTCAAAGTAGTATATTTACTTCGGCTTTTTTTCAGTATATTTTAGAATGAGTCTAAATACCCTCACTAATTTGAGATTTTTTTTTGCTTTTAATTTGCCTTTTTTTTTCCATGAAGTATACTGGGAAACAATCATGCTTACCTGTTTAAAGTTGCCTTTAGTACAATTTTCATTGGTACCATTTATTTAGTATGGTCTTCAGAATTGTATTCTCAATTACATTAGGATTTTAAATGTGAGTCTTTTGAAATAGTTTTTTTTTTAATATTAACAGATGAAGCCTTTCAGTAAGCAGATTGCCTTACTAGTTCAATTTTAGAGGAAGCATCAATTTTGGATAATTAAATTCCCCTCCTCCCTTCCAAATATAAGTTGTAATCAGCTGGATATTAAAGAGAATTACTTTGTATTAGTTATGGCTGGGGAGTACTTGAATCTGATGTCTCTGAGGGTGAGATCTTAAGCAGGTTTTGCAAACAAAATTTGGCTCTAATTTGCACAGGTATCATAAGGCTGAATTTTCCTTCCCTAAAATTTTCTCTAACAGTTCTGGTAAGAGTCAGTTACTACTGTAACCTCTACAATAAAAAAGAAAAAATTACTTAGGAGGTCTGCCCTAAGCCGTTAAATTGAGACATACCTGCCAAAATCCTACAGGCTATTTCCAGTTCTGTTGCTTGTCTTTTTAAATAAAAGTTCTTACTATTTTGAGATCTCTCTTTCACAAGCTGTTCTTTTGATGAGCTATAGGTAATGTGATTACATTTATTTCCATTAACAGGGAATCTGGAGCCCTCGGAAAATACCAAACCCAGACTATTTTGAAGATCTTCACCCATTCAAGATGACCACTATCAGTGCTATTGGTTTAGAACTCTGGTCTATGACGTCTGATATCTACTTTGATAACTTCATCATATGTTCAGAAAAAGAAGTAGCAGATCGCTGGGCAGCAGATAGCTGGGGCTTGAAGAAATTAGTAGCAAGTGCTAATGAGGTATAAACTTCATTATGTTCTTGATAGTAGAAAGTAGTGAGGAGGCTGTGGTGTTGGAAGAATTTTCTGTCAATGCTGGCAGTATTAATTTGTCTGCAATTAATAATTTTGCTGAGTAACTCTGATACTTGGTTTTCTGTCTTGTAGTTTGGCTTTTCACCTTTCCCAGATGAATATTTTCTTGAGGTTAAAAGGGTACTGCATTTCACTTAAACACCTAGTGAGAAATTGACTTCCTGTGAAGCCTTCTGCTGTTGACATTGATATTAGAAATTCAGTACCGGACAGCAAGTGAAAGAATGAAGGCTGAGTTATTTACACTCAGAGTTCCCCTCCCACCCCTCGCCTCCTCTTTTCCCTTGTGGCTATATCCGTGATATATATTCTATTGATGCTTCCCTCCCATGAGGAATGAATAGTCTAGTGTTTGTTTCTGTTTAATAATTTTAGGCCTTTGGCTGCTTAGGTGTGTGTGTTATGCGGCTCTGAAAATATTGCATGTATGTTTATAGAGCTGCATCCGTTCTGTTTCTATGGGTGCATCCACATTTTGTTTGTGTACTGGTCTTTGACAGCCTTCCTCTCTCTTTCCTTATGCTGTGGGATGGATCTGCCCTGCCATATGGGATCATGGGCCCCTCTAGTGGCTGCCTGCACTCCTGTCTCTGTTTAACAGTCGTCTATTCTCTTTGATTAAATGGCAACAGCAGGCCACAGTTGTGAGGGAGAAACCGTGGGTTGGTGGCAAATGTGGCCAATTCCTTACAGCTGCTGTTTGTTTGAGTGGGCAAATAGCAACAGCATATCTGTCCATGCCAGCAGGGAAGCTATCTCTTCACACAAGCTTGCTCTTTTCCAAAATGTTTGGGTTTATATCTGAACCTGTATCTGTACCTTACACACAATGGCAAAAAAATTCCTTTGAGTCCCCTCGTTCCATTATGCCTCTCAAACTTCCTTAGTTCCTGATGCACCAGGCACTTGCCTAGTGTCTCTACTGTATAAGTCAGACCTGTGCTGGGAGGACAGTTTACTCCCTGAATAACTGGCTGTCCAAGGAGAGAAGGTGATAGTACAGGTGAAGCCAGCATTGCTCCTCAGGAACTGCTGCCCTCAGTCTCTTGATGCTTTAGGAGCTTTCAGCTGAGCTGGCACAGTCTGCAGGAAAAATGGAGTAGCTGGGAAGGGAGTAAAGTGTGAGGTTGCCATGACTCCAGATGTTACTATACAAAGTTGAGTTGTGGCTGGTCTGGTACATTTGGAGTTCTACATGTGTTCCTTCTTACTCAACACCTGCCATTTATTTGCAATTTGTAGAGTTGTTGCTTTACTAGTATTGAAATGCAATATTGTTTTAGTCATTAAAAAGCAAAGGTAAAGAAGGGCTTTGGACAATATAAGTGTATTCACTTCATAAACTTACTTAAGTGTTGAGAGGGATATAAATGCAATTTATTTTTTTTTTTTTTAAATACAGCCTGGTATGTTCAGTCAGTTGGTGACTGCTGCAGAAGAACACCCATGGCTCTGGGTTCTTTACATCTTGACTTTAGCTCTCCCTGTTGGTCTAAGTGTGTTGTTCTGCTGGCCAGGAAAGGTTAGTGAAATTTACTATATTTTTATTTGGTTTTATTCTTAATACTTCATTTGGCAGCTCTTGAGCATCTGTGCAACAATATGCCCTTTTAATATGGCATTGGTATTACTTAGCTTACAGTGCCTGTTTAATTCTTATTTTGAGTTGGAATATAAATAGATTTTTAATTTCTTGTAGAAATCAGATGAATGTATTGACTTCAAAAAGCCTAATGTATCTAAGCAAATTACAAAGGGAAAACTAAAAGAAGAGGCAGAGGAGTTTGAAGATGATGAACTAGAAGAGGAAAAAGAAAATGAAGATACTGGTGAAGATGGTAAGATGAGTAAGAGTGTGTCAGCTTGCAGTTTGGTTAAAGACATGAATAGAACTAGTTTATGGATTGCATTGCTAATAATTATAACCTGTTATCTTAGTCTATGTGAAATGTGCCTTGCCCTGAGCCTTTTTTTCTGTTTGATAATTTCCAGTGAGTGGCATCCCATGGCTAATAGCTCTGATAAATATAAGCACAAAGTAAGGCTCTACTCAGCATTTCTTCACTTTCAAGAAATGAACATGCTTCCAATACTGTTTTTTATGTTTGTAGACAGTGATACATATGTTATCCCTTCTAAATATTTCATATATTAAACACATTTTAATTATTCAGTTATAAGTACCTGAAGCAGTTCAAGTCACTTTATTCTTTAAAATGTGTCTGGAATAGCTTTAAGTGTCTAACATAAATCTGCTTACACCTCTCTGGGAGGGTTATACTATTCTGTTGGTCACTGATTTGAGTTATTCTTGTTAAAACTTGAAAATACAGTAGGCTTGAAAACCTGAAGTCTGCAGTTTCCTTATGGTGCTTTTTAGCAACCTATTGCATGCCTTCAGAGGTGTGTCCTACTGCCCAGGGGAGAAATTAATGACTCAGTAGGTAGAGCTGCACTTCAGCATCCAAGGATAAAATCATCCCATGTTACTGTATCAGCTGTAGCTCTGAGGTGCTGTTAGCATTTCCCTGTGTCTATATAATGAATGAAAACCAAAGCACCTAACTTACAATGCATTATCTTGACTTTGATGAGAAATTTTTTAGCTTCAGAACTCTGCAAGATTCTGCCTCTTATTTCCCTCTTCCTTGGTGAGAACAAAGAAAGTGACAAGGGACTGGCATGGATTACTAGAAACATAGATGTCATGAATGATTTGTGGGGTTTTTGTCTTGGTACTGACATCATTTTGTATTACTGACTGAAACTTGGTGGGTTTTGTCTGTCTTTGTACCATGTTCCATGAGTGTTGATGGCTGCTGTCTGTACCACTTAAAAGCTGACTCAGCATCAGCAGTTCTCATGCCAGTACGGACGGAATTGAATAGATATTTGGCACAGTGCTTGCCACACCAAACTTAGTCCATCTGCCTTGCTATTGCAGAGCCTTACCAAGGCACTTAATTATTCTGGTTATGTTACATACATTCTTTACTTTAGCTTGAATTATTTCAATGTTGTATCTTCCTACATTTTCTTTTTGATCTTACTCTACTGTACCTGTTCTTTGCTCCTGAATTACACACTCTCTTTTATTCTACCCAGTCTTGATGCGGATCATAGATAGTTTGTACCTAATGTGCTGCTGTTGCAAGGCTGCCATTCCTCAATTCCAATATTCTTCTGTTAAGTCAGTCAGTTAATTTATTTAATTACAACACATCACTTCATAAATAATACGTTAAAATGTGTGTTTCAATGTTAGAAATAAGGCCCAGGCAATTGCAGAGGAACATTGTTCATCTCCTACAGCTTTCTTAAATTGTACTTGGAACAGCTGTTCATGGTGTTGCAAAGGTAGGTTTTATTTTAGACCTTTACTTTTGGTTACTAAACAGAACACAGAGTAAAACTAACCTAGCTAGCTTTGGTATGACTGTTCCAGGGTTTTCAAATAATTTCTAGGCTTCACAGGGAAGGATTACACTTTGCTGTCGTATGACTTTGTGGTTTCATGCTTTAAGAAGAATTGCTTAGCTTCCCTTAGCTTCCTGCCACCTTCTACACTTGCAGGTTGAAATCCTCCCTTTTTTTTCTATTGTTCTTTTGCCTCTCTGTATCTGAAAGCATTAGAGAATTTGTCTTCTGCCTCCTTTTCCTGATTCTTTTTGCTACAGAGAGAAGAGAAATGGAGGAGGCAAAAAGAGAGCTTATAAAGGCTAATACAATGAAGATGGGAAGGGAGGCTCCTGTTTCAGGTACTGGGAAAGGGAAGCAGTTTGGGCCAGGACTTGCAAGTGGGTCTCTCCTATCTGTTTTCTTCCCTCTGCTTCCTTGTTCAGGCTGGTGGATGAGATTTCTCTGAGATTTCACCCTATGGTATCTGTAGTCATAAATATTTTCAACTAGTATCTTTGTCTCCTTACAGTTTTTACAGTTCCTTCCTAGTTATTACCTCTTCCTTTGGTTTTTTGGAGTTGAAGGCAATGGGATTTTGAGCTGTGGAATACTGAGTGATTTGAAATCCACATTGTATCATGGGACCATTTGAAAAAGAAAGTGCAGCACAAAAGCAAATTTTAGAAACACTTGGCCATTTCTTTAACGCCAGTGACAATGAGTTGCTGGCAGAGTATTTCTTGCAGGGCATTGTCCATGGGATTTACTGTTTTATTTTGTTCTATGTTCATTTTTGTTAATTTTAATTGTCTAGTTGTCTGTTTTGTCCCCTTGCTTTCCTTCAACTCTAGAAAGATATTGCAGGAAGTAAAAGAATGTTGCCACAAAATGGAATTTCAGGGGCACAGTCTGAACCTTATTTGTCAAGTTCTACTATTATTTATATGAAATAATGCTTAAATTACTATTTGATTAAATTTATAATAATTTTTAATAGTACGGTTTTCCAGTTCTGGGTTCTACAGCTTCTGATGTCTGAAGTATTTTTTCTTTGGGGCTTTTTCCCCTCTATTGAAATTCGTAATTATGGGAGGAGCTGGATTTGCATCATTTATCAGTCTCTTTATTAGAATATGACCAAAGGTTTTATGAATTTCTGCCAAGCTCTTCTATTAAGGGCTTATTTTTAGGACAGAGATCTTTGTCTACATCTTTCTCAAACCATGATCATCATTATTTGGTCATATTTCTCCTTTTGGTAATAAAAATAGAGACATAATAGACATGAGCCAGGTATATTGACAGATCACAAAACTAAATTCTTACTTCGTAATAATTAGTGAAGCTCTATTTGGCTCAATTTATAGCTATACTGCAACCAAAGTGATTGGTACTTCTCTCAAATATTTTAACAAATCAGGTATTTCTAGATTTTCATCACCAAGAATCAGGAGAGTCTCGTCTGATATGTGACTACATTCTCAATTTGTAGATTTTTTCAGTTTAACTCAGATGCAACAGTAAGAATTTGGTGTGGGTACAGATTTTTGATATTTGTTTTTCTTTTTCTCCTATTTTTTTTCACACCTAAGCAGTGCTTATGAGATGTAGGTGTGACCTGACAAAGACAGAATTGAGCACTGCTTCACTGCTGTCTGTAAATAAGCCACTGGCAGACTTAAATTGCAAAATGCCAATGAATATCCCTTCTGTCAGATTTAAGATTTCTTACTTACTCTTGATAGAAAGTATTGTAGAGGGTACTGGTAGTGCAGTAGTGCAAGCTGGACATAGTTTGACTGAGCTAAGGGGAGTACAGTGCTTTTCTGACTAGTTTCTGCATTGCAAAAATGGACAAGAAGGGTGGAAGTAAGGAGCTGCTTATCCTTCAATCCAAACAGTATGTCAGAAGAATTCCCTGCTGAAAAGGGGAGTATCCTTAGGATGTGGGTGTCTCCCATGCTGGATGACTGATAACTGCATTATTGTACTTCTCCACCTGAATCAGCATCTAGTCAGATTTAAGGTGCCTGAGTGTCCTATTTTGGACTCTGCTCTCAAAACTGTCCAATATCTAGTTTTAAAGTAAATAAAATCCTTTAAGTCAGTAACAAGTCTGAAGACAGCATGGGCTATTATGAAAAGAGGCAAAGCTGGACCTGTTTAAAATTGGTTATTATATCTGGCAGTTACGACTTTTTACTAATTCATGAGAATTTTTCTCTCTGTATCACAGAGATGTTTTTATGGGTTATTCTAAACAAGCACTTCATTCTAGGACTGAAATTGGCTTATTTTCCTTACTAGTATGTCTGGATATAGTGTATTTGTAATAAAGTTCTGTTTACAAAGTAAAATTAACTTCTTCTGCAGAAGTTGAAGGTGAAGGTGGTGAAGATATTTATGATGATGAAGAAGAAAATGAAGTTCTAGATGGAAGTCAAGGTGATAGGTCAAATAAATCTGATTCAGATGAGGTAAGTTTGCATTTTTCCCTACTTTCTCCTTGTCATTGTCTGACATCATATTTGTAAGCCCAGTTAATAACAAGTGTTTTTCTTCTGTTGAGCCATAAAATAAATTCTGAGGTAGAAATATGCTTTCATTTGAGTTTGACACCTCAAATGCTCTGCATAAATACAGGGATACTGTAGAAGTGATGGGGCAGCTCCCTAAACATGAAATGTTTTTACAGGAGTATGGTTTTTAACAGATTATTAAATGAACCGCAAGTCTTGAAAACTTGGATGCTGCAGCAGATTGGTCAGTTTTCATTGTGCTTCTTAATTGATAGGACATGTGCTTCCAACTGAATAGCCATTTCCTGAGACCTAGAAAAACCTTAAGTTTTTCAATTACATTTTGGGGTTTTTTATTCCAAAATAAGGTTTTAAGCAAAATGACAATACTGTTTCTGAATACAGCACCTGCAGTTGTATTTTTCTTGTGCAGATTAACCCAATCAGCCAGATATTCTACAAAATTATTTTCGTAAAATATCATTTTAGAATGGAATTTGTGCTTTTCTTGTTTGTCAACTACTCATTATTTCTTCATTAGAAACTGGTAGTGCCTGAAACACTTCAGATCCACCCATTGATCATCTTGTGCTTGTCACACCCTAAATGTCACTTTCCAGGTTAAGGGAGTTGTTTAATGTAATGTTAACTCCTTTTCATGTAAAACTCTTCTAGGAAACTGTACCTTGCATGAGGTTGTGTTGTTTCAGCACTAAAAGTCTTTGTTAATTACCCCTTATTCTCTACTTTCTCTTGTTCCTGTAAGAAGCTTTCTTTTCCTTGTACATTTACCCAGGAATACAATATCTACTGACCCCTACTAAGATTCACATGACTCCTTGTGAAAGCAATAGCAAGCTCTGAATGTCTGTGGCATGGCAGTGTCACAGTGAGGCCATGGCGTGCTTTTCTCTGAGTGTTTTCAGCGTGTAGGTGTTTCTGTTGTGATGTGTCTGGAACACATCGTGTACCCCATGTCCTCACTCAGGCTGGGCCACATTCTGTCAGCTGTTCCTTTCAAAGGACGAGCCTGCCATTAGGTGATGCAGGAAAGTGAGGAAGCAATGCATGGGCTGAGAATGGATTTCACATTGGAAAGGCTTTTCCTGTGCCTCCATAAGCCCATTGCTTTTAAACTGGGAACACCACATCTGATTTAAGGACAGTTTGCTCTATTTGTAGCTCTTCAAAGGTAACAGTTAAAATGTTTAAATGTGTCTTACTTCAGAAGTGGAAATAAAATTAGCAAAAGGTGCAGTTTAAGGAAGTTGCTAAATTAGTTTTAAAGTCACTGCTTTTAAACCGGCAAAGACATGGGCAAAAAAAAATTCTGACATCAGTTTAGACATACTATTCTCTTCCTTCTGAATATAGAAATGAAAAGTCTTCTACCCACTTTATTAATGATTAGATTAGTAGTGTGGAAAAAAATGGCATATCACTCAAGTGCTGCATTTAGTGATAAAATGACCAGGGAATTCAGGAAGAGGAATAACATTGCATGCCAGTTTCAATAATTAAAGTAGGTGTAAAATGTTAATAATGAATTTCTTTTTTTTTCCAGAAGAAAGAAGCTGATGATGGGATGGGAGATCGTCCACTGAAATCAGTGCGCAAGAGAAGAGTCCGAAAGGACTGAGTTATTTCCAGCTGGTGTTTGCAGGTCTAGAGACAGTGACAGTAACTTCTGGTGTGCCACTTCAGCGGGCCTGGCAAATTCCTGAGCTTTGATGGGAAAAGGGGGGGGGGCTCATTGCTGTTTAACCTCCTGTTTTAATTCTCTGACCTCTTTAACCATCCCAAACTTCCTCAGTTCCCTTTTTACAAGGATAAATGCTATCTGTGAAGAGTTAGCTGATATTTCAAATTCAAAATAAAAGGGAAGTTACAAGTTGACCAACTGATTTTTAGGTGAAGATTCTTAAGATTTGAAGTTTCTTAGAAATTAGTATTAGTTGGAGATAAACTTACTCTAAATATTTTTTTAAATGAATGCATTATAATACTTTTGTAGCTCTAGCACAAAATAAGCTCTTTACAGTTTTCAGCTTAAAGAAGATGGTAGTATAGATGTAGCATCTATAGCAGTTAACATTGCTATGAGAAAAGGTATTTTTTTCTGTGCAGAGCTAAATGCAATAATTGTTTTTGTATGATGAATTTGTGCTAGCAACAATTTTTATTGTAAATTATTTATTTGAGTTGATATTGTTACATGGGTGGTCACCTGTTCACTTTAGGCATTGGTTACAGTAATTTATTTTCAGGACATATTTTAAAATAGAATACAAGTGGTAATTGATGTGACTTGTTTTACTCTTGAATGCAGGTATCAAATCTGCAGAAGTCATATACATATGATTTTTTCAAACTTTTATAGTTCTCATGTTCCAAACCAGAGTGGTCTAACCTGTTTATAGAATACTTGCGAAGTGTATATTGTCACCTAAAAATATTTATTAATTCTTGCTTAATATGAAATTTATTAATATAAGAATTTTTGATGGATTAAGTTTTTTACGATGTGAGTAACTTGGGCATTCTCATAGTTTAAATAAACTGCTTATTGTAAAGAAACTTTGTTTCATTGAAGTTCAGCTGTATATTAAACAATAAAATTTCAGTCACCAGAAACCTCTTACTGCTTGGCAGCTGCCTGTAGTAGTAGTAGAATGTGTAAATGCCAGCAAAAGTAGTCATACATTACAAACCAAGTAGAAATACATTTAATTCATAAGGAATCTGACAGATTTTCTTGTGCCTGTCATAAAATTCGTCCGCTTTAAAAAGAAGTATTTTTGCAGCAGATTCCATGGAAGTATCTCAGAAATTAATGCTTAAGCCTAATGAAGAAGCTAATGTCCTCAAGTGCTTGTTTTGAAGTGTTCAAAAGTTAATTACATTTGCCTTTTACTTGGTCTGAACTACGTGGAGATAGATCTCTAAGTTTTTATTTAATTTGGGGCTTTTTGTGTCTTTTTTTAAGTTAACTGCAAGTTCCCACTTCTCTATTTAGGGTCTCCATGCAAAAGGTAAGAAGTGAAGACTCCAGATTACTCCTCAGCCATAGACAGAAGCTGTTACTGGTGTAGTATCCTGCTGGCAACAGTTACTGTGAGCTGTCACGGAAAATTTAGCTTTAAATTCACCTTTTAAATGAATTGTGTATGAGTCTGATAGAAGTCCTTTGGAATTGTTACAGCATTTGAGTGTCCTGGGGGTCTGGTTTGTTTGCTTAGGGCTTTGGAAGGGTCTTTTTGCTAATATGTGATAGTTACTCTAGTTACTATAGTTTCCTTGATGTGATTTAGTTACTCCAGGGACTGGGCATCCTATGGGGGATGCTCATCTTCCCTTAGGGTTTTGAAATTAAGTTCCCATAAAGTATTGATTGATGCCCCATCAGCTTTGATCACCTAGAACCTAGAGATAGCATACATTCTTCTGCACATCAACTTACTTGGATCTAGATTTATGCTGGTAATTAGAGGAGAAATACCAGAGATATTGAGGATTTGAGGCTCTAGAGGTAGAAAGCCAGGCAAAAGGGCAACCCCTGTTCATTGATACAATGCAACAGTGAGATTTCACCCACACTTCCTGTGCACTGTCTATTTTTATCTGAACAGGTATTTCAGGAAACATACTTCATCTTGCTATCATGGTTGCTTGAAAGAGCTTTAAAATTACCAAAATAATGATTTTCAGTTCCAGCATGTCTTGCTATTAAAACTGTCAGTCATCTTTGGAACTCCATAAGTAGCAAGACCTCCACAGCCTGCACTCCCTCTGACTGTGTTGTAGCTTGGTAAGAAGAGCTCTTAGTGAGCATGCCAGATCCCAGACTGAACACTTTTTATATGCAGGGAAGGCCAAGTAGTACTGAGGCCCTTTTATTTAGTTACAGCTGAAGCTTCTCTTCAGTTGGCATCTACATTCATGAAGGCATGATGAAGCAATAATCCTGGTTTCTGTCTAACGTAAAGCTCACTGAAAATGTAGGAAAAAGTAACATTTCTAACTTGGCATAATGGTCTCCCACATGGAGAAGTGCAAGTTTTAGCATATTTACAACAGTGGATAGAGTCTACCAATCCTTTTCCTTTTTCCTTTAGCAAGAACAGAAAAATAGATGTAAGATTGATGGCTGAAAATAGCAAGTGAGTCAGGAAGTGAAGCTTTGCTAAAACTAGATTCATTAACCTAGGTTTAATCTCAATTACATCTAGTTTTTCAGACAGTTCAGCTATGTTGAAACCATTAAGATGATTACTAACCCTACTGCTTTTTCACCTTTTGACTACAGATAGTTATGAGGACTTCTAGCATTTACAAATGTTAAACCAAACTAATCGAGACAAATGAAAAGTTTTTATTTGGTGTAAAGTCAGAAATACAATATCGTTAAAATGTTCATAAGTTAAATGAAGGCCACAGTAGTGGGAAGTAAAATGGCATGGAGATGAAATAACTGCTGTATACACACTGATGGATAAAATACCACTACCCAATCTACAATACAAAACCATGATTTTAAAATTACCTTATCTTGGGAATTGCTGAAGTCTAACAAGCGCATGCTGTGTTCCCAGGTGATCTACAGTGCAGATGGAGACAGCAGTGACATGGCCTTAAAGCTACAATGGCTGTAACGCAATGCAATCTTTAGAAGTCAAGTGTTTGCTGTGATTGTTCTTCTTTTAGTGCTCAAACTCTGGACTAGCCATGTGATCTACTCTACCTGCTAGCAATTCTTGGATTAATTAGAGTTCCAGTAATGTGAGAAAGTAGTCCATAAAGGATTAAAATTAATTTTAGATGTTGACAAGGACCCCATGACACAAATGGTATCATCCATTTTTAATCATTGGGTTTCTTGACCCAGACTTGTAAACAGCCCTCAAGACTGTACTGTTAGTGCTTTTTTTAGAGTCTTTTGACTCCAGTGAGCATTGTAACTGTTTTAAATGGAGAGAAATGGGAAACCTCACCTTTGGGAGGGGGGAACCTCACAATGTCAACTTACACTTGAGACACAGCAGTACCTAGCTGCTAAGAAACCTGGGATTTGAGAGGGATTTATTATTCTATATACACTGACTCATTCACACCGTGCTTGAGAGAGATCCTTGTACTAGTGGTTTCCTTTTAAAAGGTCAAGTAAAATGGCTTCATTACTGAAGCGAGAACTCCATCCTAGCTAAAGTCCATAAATAAGTGCAGTGCTGCTGCAGGGCAAGATGAAACACATGCAGCTAAGTACTGCTAAAATTCACATACTTGTTTGTATTTCAGCTTCTGCTCTCCCATAATACTGATTATGCTGGACATGCTGCCTCTATGGGAAGTGCTCAGACCCATAATCTGCGCTGAGCTCCCCTACAAAACCTAACATCCAAGCCAGGAAAAAACCAGCATCTTGACACCAGGCATTCCTCAGAGCAGCACAGTTTTGAGAGGCAAAATCCACCTTTGTTTCACTGCATCCTTCTGCTTTTAGACTTTTTTATGCAGTGCCTCAAGAAGCACTTCACAAGCTTAGGCTGTGAGGCAGGAAAACAGCTGCTCTGAGACCTGAAGCAAAGACAAGTTTGGCACTTCAGGAGGAAAGAAAAAGGTGAGAAGGAAAGACTTGTTCTCAGTTCCTCACTGCAGACTGTTCACGACCATGAGGAGCATTGCTGACCTCTTTATGGAAAGTTTATCACTCAGGTTTTAACTTAACTTTTCATCACACAACAGAACTTCAGAAAGATCATACATTGTGATGATGTGCCTGGTCATTCTTCAGGGAAATGGGAAAGTAACAATGGCTTCAAGTGTACATATTATATCTGATACTGCATCAGTTTGGTATTTCCCTGATTAAGTTGCTTACCCTTGTTCCTCCTCTTATTCTCCCCCTTCCCAAAAAAATCTGAGGTGTTTTTCTGTATGCAAGCCCTACAAATAATGTCATACTGTTCTACACAGAAATGCTTAACTGGTTTATAGGTTTTTGTTTTGTTTTGCAGAGCTATGAACAGTACTACACAGTAAACGCATCTCAGGTGAAAAAAAGTGATGCAAGAAGCTCTGAATATTTTTATCAAATAGGGTTTCAACACAATATTGTAACTATTACTTGGCTAGTCAAGAAATCTACCCTAAGACCTCAGAGTGCCAACAGACCTTTGTTTCACCTGACAAACTAATCTGCTCTTTAACAAGATATGGTCATTTTTAAAACAAATACAAAAATTTTGTAATTATCTACACTACATTTGCACATTAGTCTTAATACACAAACTTCTGTCTCCTGTTCATGATAATGCTCTTAATTCTGTTTATTACCAAAGTTTATAATCTTAGAGAATCCAGTAAGCCACAAACTAAAGTATTTTACCTTATGTAGCCTGTGCCAGTTAAAACAAAACAAAAAAAACCCAGCAGCAATACAATGACATAATCTGTGAGTAGACCCTTACTTCCTTTTGCTTTTTGTGTCAGTTGTTTGGAAAACACTAGATGCTGACATCAGATTTTCTATATACTGTCCAAGAACTTGGTTTTCTGATTTCAGTTTCAAGTTTTCTTCCTTAACAGCATCTACTCGTGCTGAGAGATCTGTGAAGGTGATATTATAAGAAAAATATTAGGCACTATTGCATACAATAATGAATATGTTCTACAGGCCTACATCAGACTAGTCACAGCTTTAATCCAGAAAACATTACCATAGGGTATTATGTTATAAAACATGTTTTACTTAAAGGCCATTTTTCCTGTATTATTTTGTAGTACAGTATTTTGACCAACTTGTTAAACTTACTGCTAGCCTGTAAGTTTATTGCTTTCTTGAATTTTTGAATTAAGCTAAACTAAATTACTTAAAATGAGAGTTCCGTGATGAGCAGCCTCAGATGTGTGTCTTCTAATAAGCATGGACATATTAGCTCTACCACCCATTCTACTTGCTGTGTATTACCAAAGTCGAGCAAACAAAATGTTGCACAAAGAGGAAGAAAAAAACTATTTCCAAGACCTAGGATTTGTACCTTCAGCTGTTTTATGTGACATACTTCTGGACACTGTGACTAAGGGCAGAGCAGTCAGGTTCTCTTCTTTTGCTTATTACTGTGTACTTGTAAAAAATCTGATGTGTCAAGCTGCTAACCTTCAAGTGTGTGCTGCAGTTCCAAAACTTGATTAATAAGCCGTGTTTTCTCTTCTAATTCCACCTGATTCTCAGCCTCAACAGCTGCAATAAATCATGAGAGTTTTAGTGCAACCTCTGTTAACAGTTAGAAATAATACTAAATAGAATAACAATGAAGAAAAGAACATTAAGAATTTATACCATCCATATCGGCGTTCATCATTGCAGCAGGGGCTCCTTCCAGTTTTGCAGAGCGCTTTCTTGAGCGATACTCTGCTTAAAGAAAAAAAACAAACGGAGGCAGCAATTATTGGAACTTCCATTATATTTGAATTTTAGATGTATTTTTCTAATTCTGAAGGATCAGCGCTTTAGCCTAAGGCAGAGCAGCCTTTTTCACCATTCTTTATTTTTCCTAGGCCTCACGCCGTACGTACCTATGGTTCGTTGAGTAACTATACCTCTGTTTACGAAAATAACTGATGTAGATTACCGCAAAGCATGAAATACCACTGTTTCAATGATGTAATGGGAACGGGTTATTCTAGAGCTGGCTTTTCCGGAATGGCCCCGCATTGTCCCCCCTCCACTCGTGGCCAGTACCCGGGCCTGCGAGACGAGGGTGTTGGCCTCGGGCCCTTGCCATCCCCATCCCCGCCTGGAACTGCGGAGCGGGGCAGGTGCGGGAACAGCAGCGCCCGCGGGCCTGGAGGGATGGCAGCACTGCAGAGGGGCGTCCCCGCAGGACCCGGCCGCCAGCCCCACACACCCCACCGTGCATCCCGACCCGGGCCGGCCCCGCGCCCCCTCCCTCCGTCCCTTCCTCCTANCCCGCCTCAGCGCGCTGCGGGAGCGCCCCTCAGCGCTCTGCCCCCTCACGGGCTCCCGCAGTCGTGCATCCCGCCGGACGGCAGGCAGAATCATGTTCGTGGTTAAGTCGTTCTGTGCTCGCACGCTGCCAGTGTCCAAAGCAGCGCTCCTCAATGGTTGGTCGTAGTGTTCATAAGAGATTAAGAAAAGGCATTTATTCCCTGGTGTGGGGACCCGTTCAGATTTAGGTAGGCTGGCAAAGCATGAGGAAGGTCCGAGCAAACAGCATGGCGTTCGCTCCCAGGTGCTTGTATGTGGAGCTGCGGGAGAGAGGAGCCTCCCAGCCAGAGTGCAGCGAGTTCCCCTGGCCCGGTTCAGGGCCGGGCACAGCGGCCGGCCCAGCTGCTCCTGCACCTCCGCAGCCTTTGTCACAGCAGTGCCCGGAGCGAGGAACCTGTGCTTTAGCTCCGTGCCTCTGTGTCTCACACCGCTCAAGAACTTAAGTAACTTCACGGAGTTGCTCTCATCTGATGGCTCAGCAGCTCCAAAACAACGCTCCTGTGCCATTGTTCTTTCCCCGGTTCCCTGGTGGGAATAACCCTTGCGGATCCTCACTTCCACCTCATAGCACAGTTCTATGAGCCGCAGCAAAGGAATGAAAAACATTCATGACCTGAGCTAATTTTGGTGGCTTCGCTGAAGTGACTACGCTGCATAACTTGTATTACTATGTAGTTTGAACCGTATGTTGCAGTGAAATATATTCATATTGCGTCTCTAAATTGCGGTATTGTATCTGGTTGTAAATAAATAATTCAATGCTGCGCAGACACTCAGGAAGATAAAGGCATTTGGGAAGTGAGCCCTCTACTGTATTTTTAAACACACTTCAGAAAGTGTGCATTTCTAATATCTTCATCTTCTGGCTGCCTCCCCAGTATTATTATTGTGTCAATGACTTTTTTTAACCTTACAATCAGATGAGTTCAGATTAGACTGGATGCTATTCAAGGTCTGAAAATGTACTGCAATTAGAGTCTTGCTATCCATCTGTACTGGAAAATGAACCCGTTTCCAATTCCATTAGCTAGTTTACTTAAAAGCATATCACCGTCTCTACAAAGGGCATTTTCAACACAGCAATCCTCGTTATTTCTTGCAAGCAGTCCTCTCAGGTAGTGGCTGGGCTTTAGGAGCTTGTTGGAAAGTTTCCTTGATTGCTGTTTTTAAAATGCCAGGTGCTTGCACTGTCTCGATCTCGCTTGCTGCACTGGCAAACCTGGCAAATCAACAGGCTCTAATTCTTTTTAATGAGACAATCTCCAGCACTTGCATTAAGGCAAGATTCTCCAGGTGTAAACAGACAGATGGAGACCTTGCTTACCTGGCAAAGAACATGATGTGTTTTTGAACTGTAAGAGTACAAAAGAAAATTATTGTGAGCTGATCTTGAGGAAATACACCACTCTGCTGCAGGAATTCCACTCTTCTTGCTGCATTACAGTTGGAGATTATTGTCAAAATTATCCCAAAATAAGCAAACAGGGGAAATCCTTGGCGTTAAATTATGGGACAGAATGGAAACTGGACATATTGGCTCCTGTGCTGTTGTAGCCAGAACAGGAGTAATTTCAAGAGCTGCTGGTTTACCTCCCGTTTCCTTTTTGGTATGCGTACCGTTGGGGTTCATTCTACTTTGCCTGGTTGTGGTTTCTCACTGTAGTACTTTCTTTTGATTCTGAACTCTGAGCATGAGCACCAGGATGAACTCCTTTTCAGAAGTCAACCTCTATGAGAGTTTTTTTTGGTTTTCCTTTAGAGAAAGCTGTTGTTCTCAGCTTCTACTGCTGGCATTGCAGAGGGGTTATCAGCAGAGAGCAGGTGACATTTCTAGTCTACAGAGTGCTGTGTCTTATGAGGTTAGCACTGAACAATCCAGGGACCAGAACGTTTGGGTTGATACTGCTGGGTGTAGATTCCACAGAGAGAATGCCTAGATCATCTTGTGTTCTCTTAGAAAGGCTTGCATTCCTAACTCTTCCTCTATTTCCCAGTGCAAAGAAGGCAACTCCTGAATTCTAAATATCCAGTGCACCACTACTTTTAAACAAACAAACACACACACTCAAAAACACCAAAGCACAAATGCAGAAATGCCCAAATCAAATATATCACAGAATAAAGGTCCACAGTCCAAAGTATTCTTGTATGAGAAATAAACCAAGAAACCGGAAGCTTAACGTATCATGTGATTTTTAAATTCCTGGCTTTTAAATCACTGGCTTTTAAAATCCCTTGCCTTACCTGTCTTGCATTGCGTAATATATTATCAATTAAAATTTTTGCGCACTTTAAATGTAAAGCTTTAGGAACTTAGGATATATCCCCAGCAATCAGATTCCTTTTATAACACAGAATGTGTCCCAGGGAAGGCACCTATGCTTATTATGACACCAACTTGAGTGGGAGTGTTGTTCCAACGGGTTCTGCACTTGGGTCACAACAGCCCCAGGCAGTGCTACAGACTATTTTCTTATGGCATTTGGCTGAATCAGAGGAGGCATTCACGTTATTGTCATTATATTAGATTTATAGGAACAAGTTTCAGTTTGCAAATGCAGCTATCTATACTTACTTGTATCCTAAGTTCTAGTTAGATTTTCTAAAAGTAGCTGGTGTCACTGGCAAAAGGAATCAATTTATTCAGTTTCACTGAAAGAGCAATTTTTGCTTAAAATAAAACAACCTCCATAGTATATAAGTATCATTAATAGTTTACCTGAATTCATGCACAGGTACAGTTACAAACTGAGAGGAGAGGATTTTATTGCTCTGCACTCAGACTCTCAGTCACTGCTGCTAATGACAAACATTTTCAGACGTTTTATTGCTAAAACTCTGTTTTACATCCTGTTTTTCCCATGGCACACAGGGCAAACCAACAAGCCTCTGACTTCCCTTCTGGCCACGTTCCAGGCAGCAGAGGCGCCTGCAGAAGCTGACTGATGACAGAGGCTTCGCTGTTCACCACTACAATAGAAATGTATCCTTTTTGTCACTAACAGAGGGAGGCATTGTACCTATTGCTGAGATGACTTTGCTATTTGAACTGTACTGTTTGCTCCTTTGACTAATTACTGCCACAAAGAAAAAGACAGAAAGGAACACAAGTGGCTTAAGTCTTTGTCCTTGCAATGCTAACTCAGGAGACCCTTTACATCCAATGTTCATCCTTTTGTTTCTCTGCAGAAATAACAGATTCTGAGGAGGGTTGGGGTTTTTTTTTTGTCGTGTAATGTTGCTTTACACCAAATTCTCTGCAATTCTTATTACTCTTTCAGAGTAACGTCAAAAAACTTTTGTAGCCTACTGCATATTCTTGTGCCAATTTACAGCTGGGGTCTTTTGTTAAATGCAGAATTTGAGTACTTCCTAGACTGTGCTTTTTCCAAATAAATCAATTTATACAAAATGAGGAAATACTTTGGCTTACATTGTTCTAACTCATCTGTGTCTTTACTTATTGTGCATGTCTTGGTTTTGCCTTAGGTCCTGAGTGAGAATGGGACCTCATCAGATGAAACCTTTGAGCATACAGTTGGAATGAAAAAATGCAGTCTCCTTAGAAAGTCTACAAAAAGGAAGCCTCAGAAAGTCATAATTTCTCTTTATGCCTGAAGAGCCTGCCTTCATATAGCTACATACAGCTATATAGCCAACATGTGGCTGCATCCTGTCCTGTGCAAGACTGAGCATGAGTGCAAAAGTTCTCATTTCTACTGACTCCACAAAAATGCATTTTTAAATAGACTGAGGAACAGAACTCTTGGCAGCTTTGCGCTGTGAATGCCAACATATATTGCATAACATTATCCTCTTAATTGTTTGATCCTCCTTGTAATGATCAGCTGTAGGTTTCCCACCAGGTTTTGTGGAAGGATGTTTAGCAAGGTCCCATAAAGCTTTACTGGTAACTTAATTAGATGAAAAGCTGCTATGTCTTTCTATAACTTAAGGATTTGTATCTGCTTGTAAAAGGATGGGTTTACATGAGACATGTAGTCACTAATGTTGGCTTTCTGAAAAGCATATTCGAAAAAAGAGTAAGATAATTTTTAGGTACTCTTCAATGAGGGAAGAGAACCTTGATCTGCTTACTCAACATTGATCGGAAGTACAGTTAAGACACATTTGCAGATGTTGGACAACGTTTCACTGATTTGTTTTATTTTTGATTTGATTTTCTCTGTGCTTTTGTTTGGGTTGGTCATTTTTTGAGGGAACTTCATCTAGTGCTTTGGGTTTCTAAACTGAGGGATATTTCTTTCATTAAAGGTGCAAATATTTTCACATGTGTTTTCCTTGACTTCGTGTGCTGTTATTATTGCTATTAAAATACTTTCCAGAAAGTTTCTATCTTGCTACCATTTTGTGTTTGTCCTAATTTATGTGGAAGTGTTTTATTTTTAATACCTGCATACTTAACAAATAGAAAGACACTGCTGTTTTGAAAGAGCAATAGCTATTAAATATTCATGGCTTGTGCTTGGTTAAAGAGGCTCAGTAACCCCCATTGCTTTGACACAATGGCTTTTCACTGTACCATGGAAACTTTGATATGAAGGCTGTATTGTGATTATCCTTCAGACTGTACATGTACAGCATGTTGTTCTACTTGCCTGTTTAGTATCTTTCCAGTATATTTTAAGAAATGAGGGGGAAACCTTATGCAGTAAAAAATGTGCTCGAGTTCACTAAAACCAGTGCACCTTTGTGAACCTTTGTAATATTTAATTAAGGAACACTTGCATGTAAAACATTGTCTTTCTCAGACAGTGTCCACTTAGGATCTACATATTGCAAGCCTAGTTTCCTTACTCCTTGCTCGAACTTCCTCTTGTCCATCCTAAGGAGTATTTTTCTCTCTCTCACTGTGTAGACTTTAGCTTCCCTGTTCTACTGGAATTGTTGTTATTCTCCAGTCTTACTGTTAGAGCCATAAGGCTCACTGTCTTTGTTAGCTTCAATGCCCCAGAGTTACTGTAATTAGTCTTAACTTCAGCTGAGAGAGTTAAAGAAGACTGTTTCCTATAAAGTATATCATAGTCTCTTCCTGCTACAGATTGGGAATTTTCTTATACTTTCTAACCTCCGGGTATTGCTAGAAGAAATGGACCAGGGCTATCATGTTCACCATGAATCTTACCATATTTACCCTCTGTGCCTTCAAGCTATAAGCTTGCCTGAAAATGTCGCTTAGTTTCAGTTATTCTGATTTTACTTCTGCTTTCTGACTGGCGGTCCCCACCTCTTCACTACCAGGGGAAACGCTGTAATACTGGTAGCAGATCTTCAGTAAAGAAGCCTCTGTATTGTGAACATGAGCTTTCTCTGACCCTGGGTGTTCTGCTTCAGTCTAGAGTTCAGCAGATTTGAAGTACTCAGCTTCTGAAATGCAGTACAGCCCTATTTGCTGTGTTGCTGAGGAGATCTCTTTTATAGCAGTGACATCTATAAGGGCTTTTAGCTTTGAGTATCAAGCCCCAAATGCCAAGATTGACTTGGAAACCCACTGGCGGTTGGTGCTTGGATAAGAGAGTTTTTAACCTCGCTCTATTTTCTCATGGATATTAACATTTTCCAAGCTGCAGGGTGCTGGGGTTAGAGCATGTGAGGAGGCTGGTGGGTATTTGCCTTCTGAAGTGAGAGACTTGACATCTCATGAAAGATTAGGAAAGCCATATGGCAAAAACACCCGTCTTTGAGACAGCGCAGACTGAAACCCATCCAGTATTATGGAGTCATCCCTAACTCAGCTTCTTCTGGGTACTTTGCAAAGACAAGACAATTGTGCCACTGAATGCTCTCCTCCCATCTGTTCTTGATATGTTACCAGCTGTGCAGCAGGTCACAAAACAGTGTCCTGTAGGATACCTTTTCTCTGCTCTTTCACACCCTGCTACGGGAAAAGAGCAAGATTCATTGTCAGTAGAACCCTTCATTATTGTACAGCTTGGACCAAGTTCTGACAAATTGCCTTCTTGCAAATAGCTTGGGCCAACCACATCTTGGTGTCAGGAGCCCTATATAATGTACAAAGTGCATTCAAACATCCAGCTGAGCCCCATCACACTAATATAGAATTGCTAATAGGAAATTGTGTTCTAAAAATAAGATTAGCTTAGTTGATTTTGGGGTTTTTCTAATATAGGAGGTAAAAAACCAAACTAACTAACTAACTAACTAACAAAAACAGAAAAAAAAATAAAAAGGAGGGGAAGGAAATGTGACTTGTATTGTTCAAAAATAAGCCCTCCAGATCCCTAGTAGTGTGAATTAGCACAGCTCTTTGGCAGCCATGCTGACAGAATCAAGTTGATACTCTGTCCACACCTTTCTGAATAATTTATTATCAATTCATATTAACTCACTTCATTTTTCCGCTGTGTAGGACTCTCCTTCTTCCCCTTCCAAGTAATTTTTATTCTGTAAGTGGGGAGGAGGAGGATGGAGGGGTAGGCAGTCTTTGCTTTTGTAGTTTCTTTTAAAATAATTAAATGCTTTATAGTGAGGATGTAAAATATCGCCTTATTTCCATTACCAATTAACTTGCATCACTTCTTGTGAGTTCTCACTAGAGTACATCAGAGGTTTTTTTTTCTGTATACAGCATTATCTGTATTTTATTTGGTAGTAGTAACTAGAGTTAATATTTCTGTAACAGTGTCTCTCTAACCAGTGAAAGGCTCTATGTGCTCACATGATGAGTGTATATTACCATATCCTAATATATGAAAACTCTGGTAGCCTCCATACGCCAAAACCCTAAATTCTTAGCTCATCACAAGGCTTATTCAAACCACACAACTAAAAAAAGTTTGCTTGAGGGTATTTGCTAAAAATACCTTGTACCTGGTAATCAGGAGGAACTTTCCTGCTCTTACAGCACTATTATTCAGCCTGTGGAATTTGCATTGTATCGGTAGAGTACTGCAGTCTCTTACCTGAATCATCTGCCAAGGAAATGTTGGTGAACGTGCCGTCCTCCTCGTCCAAAGATAACTCCATTTTTGCTGCCTTTTCCCAAAGTTTTTGAGATGTGCGTTAAGCATGGCAGTTTTCAGCCATTTCTAAGTGCACACGTCACTCGTCTGGTTAAATCTTTAATGAGTCCAGCACAGGTGTTACTGGCAGCTGCACACGTCTTGCTCTGTGCGCCGTCTCCTCTGAACCTTGAGCTCTTCTGCGGAAATCGTTCAGCTGGAAGGTTTCTGCCTTCTCACTGCTTTGTCAAACAAATGCTGAACAAACACTGCTATTACAAGTTCTTTCTGTAACAGAGTTGTATCCATCCTGGCTGGCTTTTTTGTTATCATTGTTCTTTATTTTTCTCTAGGGCTGCACACGGGGATTTTCTTGGAGGGGTTTTTGATAGAGAAAAGAGCAAAAGTAACTTAGTGTTCAAGAAACGTTGCTCACAGTCCATGAGAACGCAGTGGACAGACCTGGGAGCAGCAATTTTAAAATACAATCTTCAAATACTTAGGAATTATTTTATCTATTATTTCATGAGTGATTTTATTTATGTGAAATGGCTGCATCAAAACCAATTGGATAATTTGAAAAAGTGAAGGTATATAAGTGTGTGTCTGACATTCAGGAGGAAGGAAGAGAAATCAAGTTCAAAGAAAGCCTCACTTTGGTCGACTTGTTTTGCTTCTTAAAGAATGCTGGACATTCATTCAATAGTTTGAACATACAAATTAAAAATTAACCTCAAACTACTTACTTTAAGAATATCTTTAAGAATATCTTTTGTTTGTACTCCTGTAACACAATGTTTTCTTGCAATTAATTTGAAAATATAAAATGGCCTTGATTGGAGACAGAATAGTGAATTGTGGAATCACTATTTCCAGGGTGGTGCATATTCAGAATCCACCTGTCCTTTATTTCTAAATGTTGTACTCAGAAAAAGACCGTAAATTAAGGGTGTTGACAAATACTTTTTTTCTTAATTGCAATTCAGAACCTCTCTGAAGTTTCACTAAAAGTCAAATCCAAGTTTTGGGAAGCACTGACCAACTATCAAATGAGAATTCTTTGAATTTACAGTTTGCCTTTCACACTTTTGGCTGTAATCTTGGACTTCTGAGACAGTTTCTTTGCAGGACAAAAGACATAAGACACAGAGCCTTCCTGCCTCCAGCAGATCAACATTCCCACCTAGCTTGGTGTTGTCTGCAAAATGACTGAGGGTGCACTTGAACCTCTCATCCAGATCAATAAGATATTAAACTGGACTGGGGGCAATAGTGAGTCCTGGGGGGCACCACTGCTACTCAGATGACACCAAGCATTGGAATTGGTGCAGCTTACAAACATTATAAATGTTATGCTACTTTTTAGTTTCTTTTTTCTGATCTTTTAATTGCTTTTTTTTTTATTTAGGGTTTTCTGTTGGTGTCAGTGAAGCTATTGAGAGTTGCTTTCAGACATTGTTGAAAACCAAGCACGTCTTGCATTTTCAGAACTGTGTTGAGTTGCTCATTTTTTGTTTCATACAGATCAGAACCAGCTCAAAAGTTACCTTATTGGTCTTGGGGTTCTCCTGCCCTAGGCTAGGGATTTGACTACATGATCTTGATAGGTCCCTTTCAACTCAGCATATTCTATGATTCTTGACACTCTGTAAAGAGACTTACTGGTTTCATTCCAGATTCTTGAGTATCACAAAGGGGTTCTGGATCAGTTGGGTTTTTTTTTATTTTCTTCTTTCCAGGATGCAGCAGCATGCTTCAAAGCTCTCATGATAAAGCTAGAAAACATTCCCATCTTTTGTCTTCATTGTGTCTTTTATTGTTCTTAGACATGTTGCGTATGATAGAAACATTTCAGCAAATTAGTTTAGAAGGTCAGTTTTTAAAAACATATGCAATTGTATAATCTGTTAATCTGATATCTCTGAATTTTTAAAAATTGTATGCTTGTGGAACTTAAGGGCTGTGTTTTGTCTGAACTGTGAAGCCCCCATCCAACTGGTTGAATTGACTTCTCGAGCCTATATCAATATTGTTCTATTGGCCATGCAGGTAGTCTCTGATAGATACAGTTTCAGTGTAAATTATTAGCTGGGTTTAGACAGCTTGTCACAGCAACCAAGTAAATATGGATGTTGTGAAGTTGCTATCTGTGGGAGGATGGTTTGTAAGGACAGTGCAGAAGGCAATTTTCCCCAATGAATTACAGCTGTACTGATTGCAGAGAAGTGGAGACAGCCTTGCCTGTCCAGCGAGAGTAGAAGTTATAAAAGAGTGAGTTAGCTGGCTGTCAGCTTGTTGGAGATAGAGTGTGCTGGCTGTGCTTGCTGTGAGGAGGAAGGGACATGTGGCCATGCAAGGGACAAACAAGGTAAGAAGATGCTGTGTGAGGGATACACAGGGTTAGGTGACTGGGTAAGGGACATGTTGGGGTTAGGTGGTCATGCAGAAGGAAGAGGGAAACTCGCAGAGGGGAGGAATTAGTGCTGTATGGAGCTGTGTATGGGAAAAGGAGTCAGTGCTGTATAGAAGTCTGCATGTGAGAAGTCCACAGAGGGCAGGCATGGCAAGCTTTTAAGATAATAAGGGACTGATGATAGTGTCAGTCGTGTCAACAGCCTTAGCTAGAGTTATCCATGTCTGGTATCCAAAGCCTTTAGCAGAAGTGTTGCTGAACAAAGGCTGTATTTTAGTAAAAGTTAGTAAGGAAGACTCCTCCTGTTGAGGGAGTGTGTGATTCAAGGAGGAGTTGGGCTGTCTATTGAGATACACCAATCCCTGCAATTTATGGAGTCAAGCTCTTGAATTTGTGCCAAGTGCATTCCACTCCATGTGGTGCCAAAGAGCAGGTTACTTGAGGAGTTTTTTCATCCTGCCCTGCAGAGTCAAGGCTCAAAAGTAAGGCTCTCTTTTAGAGCTCATTAAAGCTGCCTGTGAAAGAAGTGCCTTTGGACAGATGGCTTGTTTGATTTATTTCCTCAGTCAGTGCTTCTGAAGCAGGGAGGGGAAGGTACAGATCTGTGTCTTTGGGTGCATATATCTGCCTGTGTGCATGTGCATATAGACAAAGGCAATGTGGGACTTGAGACCTGCACTGTTTTACAGAAGCCCTTTGCTTTCCATGAGGACCTGGCAGTCAGGTTTGTGGGAGACTTACACAGCTTGCTTGTGGGAGACTCATTTACCAACATAGAGATGGAGTTTAAAAGGAGTCTATAGTGTGATCTTGTTTCTTTTCTCTCTTGTCCCAAACAGTCTTCCTATTTCACCATGCACCTGTGTTCTATAATTTTAAAGGTGTTTTAGAATTGTCTGTGGCTTGCTTGTTTCTATGAGTGCTATGGTAAGAAACATGTTCTTTGGTGATGTTCTGATATTTTACTAGTGAAAAAAAATCTTTGGACAGGAGATACAATGTTAAAGTACAAGTATCCATTTCTTTCTGTCACCATATTTCTTTTAAAAGGAGGAACATAAAGGAAGAAAAAAGCTTAAAAGAAAGCTATGTAATGGAATTAACTGTCAGAGCATAAGGAGTTTAGTTATTTCCACAAGTGAATTATTTTCACTGGAGTAATAGACAGTAATGTAAAAGTTAATTTGGTTATAAAATATCAGTTCATCTTTCTGAGGGCTTCATTACCAAGTTGAGTAGAGGTGGAATGCTGAGCAGCTGTCTGGCTGCCTTTTGAAGTAGGTGCTGGCAGAGGAGGTTGAGGGTAGGGGAAGCATGGGGACAGCATCTTCTACAGCTGCTCCTGAGCCTTTTGTTTGACTTCATAGCAGTAACATCAGTACAGGTAGCCTTGTGCTGGCCTGGTTTTGATGAGGGTTGATAACAAACCCATCAGCAGATCACTGTCTGGTTATGATGGCCATGAAAGCAATAGATAAATGCCCAAAAGTGTCTTCAGGCTTGGTACTGAAATAAAGCCCAGATTTTTGTACTTGGTCTGTGTCAAGGACACATTTGCAGAAGGATGCAGATCCTTGGATTTAAAACACTGTAGCTAAACCTCCCTGGTAGTAGGTTTGCATTTTTATTACTGTAAGTACTGTGCAGCTGTTTTCTAATTAAAGTGATTTAATAGTGACCTGAAAAGGAAGTTGGCTCTGAGTTAAGTATGGATTTATGGAGTATTCTAGCAAAGCCACAGCATGTGCTATGACTCTTATTTATACCAACAGTGTAACAGTGCTTATAGCAGCACGGTTGAGGCAGACTTCAATACCACTCCTTTATTTAGGGTTCAGCCTTGCACTTACAAACTGAGCTACAACATCAACACATTCAACAGCCCTCTTCACCTGCTTCATTTGTTTCCTATTACAGTGCTAATTTCTTATCTCTGTGATTCCATAGATGCAGTGCTTTTTGGAAACAATTTTCAGTGACTGTTTCAAAGAGAAGAGTTTAGTCAGTTGAGAGACATTTTTGATGTCTTCACAGCTTAGCAAAACCTCACTGACTCCTTGTCCCCAAGCTGTAATCCTCTAGATGTGCCTGCTGTTGCTGTGGTACATTCTGTATATTAATAACAGAAAAGTTTGGGGTTTTTTTTAAAGTCAGAAAAACACTCAAGTAAAAGAAAGTTACTGTTGCTTTCAGAGAACACAGGGACAGAGTCAGAGCACTGTTGGTAGGTAAGATCCTTGTTGCAATGCAGTTGTAGTGGCTGATCATCCATCAGGTTGCACTGTGCAGCCCTAATGTGTTATGCTTTTGTTATGCAGTGGTTTGATCAAGAGTCTAACTTGAACACAAGTTTTGCAAATGTGGAAGTGGATGATGCAATGCAGTGTAGTAAGTAAGCCACTGAAGGATTCTGAACTGTAGGGGTACAAGACGAGATTAGAGGTGACCTTGCCCCTGATAAGTTGCAGTTGTACTTATTACCAAAGAAGAGGAACAGCCTTGCCCTCAATGGGTCACAGCTGTGACTAGTAAAGATAAGTGTGATGAAAAGGGGTGGGTTGGCTGGTTAGGGGGATCTTGGAGGCAGAAGGCCTGGAGAAGGAGGACCTTGAGGGGGTAGAGGAGCCCTGAGGGAGAAGGAAGGCTCCAGAGAGACACAAAGAAGAATGAAACGTGGGAGGGAGTTGCTGCTGTGAAAGATCTGCTGTGAGGTCAGTCTGGGTCTGATGCAGTCAGAACCTGCAGTCATAGCTGAGCTAGGTGAAAGCTACAGTCAGTCTGCAAACCAAAACTTGCAGTTCACAGCCCAGCAGGAAATAGCCAGCAGTCAGAGTCTGCAGTTGGACCCTGCAGTAGGAGCTTGCTGTAGTCAGAGTCAGGATGGCTAAGTTGTAAAGAATAAAAAACCAGGACCCTTTCACATTGTTAAATGAGAGCCTGTGTCTTGGCTCATTTCTACCCCTAATGAGAAGTCTGCTGCAGCACTGAGCTAAGAAAACTATGTTTTGGATTCGTAGGAAATGCATTCTTCTGCTTTTAGTCGACACATTTAAAAACCCAAAAATACTCCTTTTTATCTTCACTTTTTTCCAAGTAAGACAATAAGCTCTGTGCAAAGAGTAGCATTTGGAATTATTTTTCTTCTGCAAAGCATTCTAAAATGCATCCAACATATCAGTTTCCCACTTTATATAAACCACAGCATTTTAAAACTACATGCCTTGTTAGGAAATGGCAGCTGCCAGTCCATTTCTCTTTTAAAGGACTTTGACAGAAGGAACTCTGGCACGTATTTCGTGCATGCTGATAAAGCATTAATCATAACAGTGAACTCACAGGATGTTCAATGCTAGGCTGACACTGTGGAACAGTAACCTACTTGCAGAACAGCGATTTCCTAAGGTGCTACCAGAAGTGTATTAAATGTATTATTGACAATTTTAATCTGTAAACTGAGGTATGTTTATACTTGTTAGTAAGTATCCCAAGTGTTTATTTTCTTCCTCTGCTTTCTTTCTTACTCACCCCTTACCACTTTAACGTACTTACAAGCCGTGTTGTGGCTGAGATTGTCTTCCATATTTTGAGATAGATTTCAAGATGCTCACGTTATGCAGATGCCCATCACTATTTGCAAATCCTGCTTCTGAAGCTGCATCCAAAATTGCCACCTAGGAGCCATCCATAGCTGCCCACTTGTACTCATATCCTCTGATTTACTACATTTGATTTTTATGAATGCGTACATATTGTTCTTTTCTGCATGAGTAAGTTTTTTTTAAAGAAATTTAGATCCGCTCTTGCAAAATGAGTGACTTGTTCACAACATCTGGTAGGTATGTCTTAAAATAGACCCACTTTCCTCCACACTTGTACTTTCTACCCTCTCAGATTTCCTGTTGTGTGTCCTACACTTGGAGAACGTCTGTCTTCTAAGTTTAAAAAAAATTAAAAATCTACTGCTTCAGACAGCTTCACATACTCCCTAAAGTTTAATTCTGTTATGATTCCTGTGTAAACCAGACAGTGACTGGGCAATGGATGAGCCTATCTATATTTCACTAGTGTATGCTCTTCTATTTCCCATTCTTTTTTCTTTCATTGGATACATCATCATTCTTAACTAGGTGCTTCAGCACACGTGCAGTGTGCAGCAGAACAGGAGTCTTCCCAGGGCTTTGGAATGATCAATCTGCTGTTCTCTTTGAATGAAAGCCCTTTCTGCTTCAGTCCATTGATCTATGACTCTAGAGATGACAGTAATTCAGGAAGAGGCCTCGAGTAACTTCTGCATCTCTGATAGTATTTCACAGTGCTCATTAGAGGCACTAGGAAATTGTTGGTTAGCTCACCAGACAGTACCAGTGTAGAAAATGAGATACTTTTTCTTTGATTACTCTATAATAATATGAAATATTTTCTCCATGTTTTGGAATGCAGAGGTGTAGAGCATTTGGCAGTGCATCTCCTATCCCTGGGTGTGTTCTTTCTGCTTTTGGCAATGCATCTGACCACTAGTGTCCTTCTGAAGGGAGTGTGACTCAGAACATAGGAACTCTTTCTTCTTCTTGGGCATCCCTAGGCCCCTCCAGGTCTGTAACCAGCTGACCTGCTTGCAGCTTCTGTTCCATAGTGCAGATAAACAGAAAACATTTCAGCTTATAAATGTGTAGGCATTAAAACTTTCATTGTCAAATGGATGGGGGAGGCTTAATCCAAAGAAAGTTTGTTGATTAACAAACAATTAAATGCATATAATACTAGTAGATTTTACTTTGTAAGAGACTCACAGAAATGGGTGGATATCAATGCAGCCACAGAAACTTTCTGCACAACAGTTTATGTGCTGAGACCTCCAGTTTGGATACTTCAGCTCTGTGAATTAAGTACAGATTTCAGTGCTGGTTTCAGGACTACGGTGTGTGCCTTGTGCTGCAGCAGCAAGGCAGACATTGGTGCACAGTCCAACAGGGTGTCAGCCTACCAGCTCTTCTGGACCTTTTCTCAGAACCTTACCACTTATCAGGAGGAAAAATAGGGGAGATATATAAAGCATTTCACCGTTTCAAACCTCTTTTGCAAAATCAGATGTCATCTCTTCATGGCCTGTATCCTGCCTGCTCTGGGCTTGATGAATTTCACTGGATAGTCTTTCCAGGCTGCCTGCTGTTGCTGCAGGCTTTTTGGAGAGGGTCATGTGGGAGCTGCGTATGCTGGTCTTGGGTACTGTGTGTGTACCAAGGGAAGATTTGGGCTTGATCACAGCCCTGTAATGTGCAACTGGTGAAGAATAACTGGGTCCAGAGTACCAGGCAGAATTCCAAGCCCTTGATGACTTAGTAGCTGAAACAAATATGGCATTTGTCATTTTCTCTGCTGGAACAGTGACCTAAGCACATAAACAGGCTGCTTCTCCTCGCTTGGAGCACTCTGCAGAATAATGTGTGTGTCAAAGGATGACCAAGTCCATGCATGTATATCTGCTTTTTCAAAGCCTCATACTTTAATAAATATTGTTCTTTGCATTCAGATACCTCATTTGAAGATCCAAAGTTTCTTGTTGTCACATATCTGGTTTCTAGAGGAATCTGCAGTGGAATGCAATCGCGTAACTCGTTTGCTCAGTCATTTGTTTCTTGCTTAATTTTGGATGTTGTCTATTTGAGCTGCAGCTATACTGGCTTTTCTTTAGTACAAGTCTCCTGGAGGGTTATTGCTGATGGCATCTGTGGCCAAAGCTGGTCTGGAGAGATGAATTATTTAATGTGACTAATGTATTTAATGGACTTGATGATCAATAGTACTTATAACAATACAATAGCAGGGAAATATCAGTTGAGAGTGAGAGATGTTTTCATATGTGATAAAAACAATATTTGGAGAAGGAAGTGGTCTTTGGACATATTTTTCCCCTACAAAATGGGCTATTTCCCAGTGACTTTAGTGGAATTGTGTATAGATCTTAGTTTTATCATGAGTCTTAAAATAGTTGGTGTTTCTTTAAAAAAAACCAAACAAATTATGTGACAATCTTCATGGGTATTATTTTTAAAAATGCATGACTTATGATAAGGGATGAAAGTTAAAAGGATGCCTGTGAACCATGGCAGAAACTGAACACAAATGTGAGGTATTTGCATGTATTAAGGAAAAATTCTGGTACTTTAAATCTAAATCCATGAGTCACAGCATTTAAATGGTGGAGTACTCACTTTGTTCCTAATGTTTCACTTTAAAAATGTTTTATCAAGGCAAGCAGGGTTTTTTTAGATGTTTATTTTTTTTCCTCTTTTTGAGACGGTGGAAGTGGTTACAAGGTATTATCTGTTATATTTGTGTTTGAGTGGCTTTGCTTACCAAATTTCCTGGGTGGGAATTACATCATCTTGAAGAAAGAGTTTTGAGTTTGATGTTCATTAATGCTAATTATTTGTGCTCTGTGTTGTATGCTTTGCATGTGTATGGACCTCAGATCTCTACAGCTGTTTTGTTTGATTATCTGAGAGCTTTCTAAAATCCATTGCTTTGTATGCAAGTTATCCTCTCTAATGAAAGTAGGGAAGATATTCCCCAGCCATTTTGTTCTGTCCTTACGTAAGTGTCTGGAAATGGGCCCCTTGTCATTTAGATTGAAGCTGGTTTGAAGGACTGCTGCATAAAGTCTTACATGTAATAAATATTCACCTCTCCAGGTCCATAGCAAGCATGGTATGAGATGTGTGGGGTTTCAGGGTGGTATCTTTCAGATAAGATTTTAAATCGTTATTCTTTTGGTTAAATTCCAAAGATGGACCCATGGCTATTAACCTAAAGGATGCACTGCCAGACTTGGTATTCTGAACTGGAGAGTGTTGATATCAGATCCAAAGGAGGGCAGTGTTTTCTTTTTCAGTTTGTTTGAAAAAGTCTGACTGAGAGACATTTTTTTTTAATTGAAGTTGCTGTGACAGTTGCTACTTGGGTCAGCAGAGTGCAAGGTCAGCTTCCAACTACCAGTAACTAATGGAGAAATACATTTTACTAAATCATTGCCTTGATATAGTGCCATTGATTTTTAAATTATGGATGAGGCAATGAATGTTCTCCTACACTCACAAAGCAGTTCACCACGGTGGGCTAGGCTAACATAGTGCTTGTAACATATTAGCAATGCATCTATCATCAGTTACTACAGACTAACTTGGGGAGTCCAAGGGTAGTTAATTTGCATTTCGTTCTGCTAGATATGCCTAACATTTATGTTCAGTTCTTGTAAGTTTTTGGCTCTTTTTAGTTTGTTTGGGTTTTTTCGCAGAATGTATGTCTGAGACTAGAAAGTGGAACTAAACAAATCTATAAAGGGTCCTGTCTTGGTGGGAATATTGGCTTGATTCTTGGAGTGCCAGAGTTAACAAAACTCAGCTATGAGTTCTTACACACATAGAGCAAGGAAATCAAACCTTAGCATTTCTAGTTCTGCTTTTTGTTGTTGTTCACCTCTAATTTTAGCAGTTTTATACTGTGAATCTAATATCCACAGCATGTATCCTGAAGTTAAGTCAGTTTTGTGTGATGAGGCTCAATTAAGTGATGCAGTTGTTATCTGTGCCTACAAATTTTAAAAATTTGGCCTTTGGATAGATAAATATTATTTATTTATAATATAAGTCTTTTGGTGGCTCAATAAGCATACCAACATTTGTAATGCTGAGTTTCCCTGTACCATAGTTGCCTTCACAGTAAAACTTACCTCAGGATTTAATGCAGAGTGCAGTGATTTGTGAGAGTCTTGCTTACAGCTGTGCCAACAGCCCTGTAAAAATGCTTTTAAAAAGTTTTTATCTCTGAAGTGTTTTTGATTTGACAAAATATATTTTTAAAAAACATTTTTCCAGAAATGCCACCTAGAAATATAACCATTTCCTGTAGAAATGAAAAAGTGCAGCAGGAAAATTTATGTAAGTGTAGTCCTCTGTAACAAATATGACTTGAGCTTTACTGGCAGCTCCTCAGGCTCTGCCCTGCAGTATTTTCTCGAAGAAAATGTCAACTTCTTTAATTTCATTATTATGTTGTATACCTTTTTATTTGTATTTGTTGTATACCTGATACTTAGCCACAGATGGAGAGTTCACTATGTTTGATGCTGTACAAGTGCAGAACAAAAGGATCACTGCTCCAAAGAGGCTGCAATTAAGAGAAGCTAAAAAGAGCTGGAAACATGAAGGGACAGTGGGATAATGTTGACTCTATGCCAGGCAGTATTTTCAGCACACTCACAATTTGACTGTTGTCAAAGTTTTCTTTAGAGCATCAAAGGGAAACTGTGGCGAAAGATCATCAGGAAGTATTGTTGATCTGTTGCAACTATCTTTAAATCTTCACCAGTTTGGGAATATAACAATTAGCTATCCAAGCTGTCATGGCAGTGTGATCAGACTAGAGCATCTCAGGCACAAGAATGTGAGGGAAGAAGAGAACTGAGAAGTCTGAACAATCAAAATGAGTTGAGTTTGTAGCAGAGAAGCAGCTGCTATTTGAAAACTACAAAGGAGAAAAATATGGCCTAGTAAAAAAAAAAAACCAAGAGAAGTTCTTTGCAGTGGTATTTTGAATGAAATAAGGCAGCCACTACATCTGCCAAGGAGAAGGATGTTGTGGTAATAGAGATGAGAATCTGAGTTTTAGCTGTGTGGATGGGTAAGAAAAGTCATGGCTTAGATTTCTTATCCAGTAAGAACATAAGACCTACAGGTTGTCTGTTTGTGCTGAGCAGATTAACTTCTAATGGAAAGTACCACCTCAAGCAGGTGTTTATTGAAACAGTTGTCAAACTGTTAATTTCAGAGGAAGTGGGAGGAAGGGTGACAAGACAGATGAAAGAGGTAAAGAATAAACTGTAAGAAGGTTTTTAGCACTGCTTTCATATGTCACCGTACCACAGCCAGATGGCATGGCATATATCTGATCATAAGGTGAAAGTTGGTCTTTTTCTTCATTATTTCAGCTGTTCTCAAATCAGGAGCCTTGGTGACATTGAAGGAGTGTTGTGCATCCACCCTCAGAGGTGGTGATTCTCATGAACTAAACTGAACCATCAGGGCCTGCAGGCTTTAATAGAAACACCTCTGCCTCAAACTCCAGCAGAGCAACAGACTGGGCTTAAGTTATTAACCAAGCCTTGATTTATGGGTTTTCACCAGCCCTGTGTTTTGCTGACAGTGACCACTTTGCTAATGAAGTTTGATTTGATTCTCCTTCCTTACTTCATAACAATGTCTGGGTTCTTTTAAGTGTAATTTACTGAAAATGCTACTAGCTGGAGTAACAAGTACATAATTTTCTCCCAGTTCATGTACAAGTAAACCAGTTTATTTGTTAGTTAAGGCTACAGACAATCTGGCAAACAAGTGATCACAGAATTTGCTGTTCTCTGGAATATCTAAGGGTGATAATTGGGCCTTTTCCTCTTCTCACATTCAATCCATGGAATAAAGCTTTAATGTCAATTGATTTATGTGATTAAAAAGATACGTAATTCTGTCTCAACATTACACTTCATGGATTGAAAGCATTGAGTCCTAGTGAGTCATTACTATATTGTGTTAGCAGGGATCTTTCTAGTATGGTCCCCAAACAATCTTTTCTATGTGATATAAATTGAGTTCATGTGAAAGGTACCTTGTAGCTCAGAGAACTTCCTCAGAATATTTGCCTGTGAAATCTTGCTGAGAATGTGAGGGAAGGATTACTCCAAACAAGAAAATGTTTTGATTGCTGCTCCTTTTACTTGGTTAGGTGATGAAAATAAGTCCTGAATCCACAAAAGTTTCAGTTGCATGTTGTAAGATTTTAGAAATACAAGAGGACAGCACTGAGACCTGGGAACCCATTAGGTAGAGTGACTTTGCTACTGAAGGATAAAAAAACCCACAAAGTGCAACACATTTTTTGCAAGGGGAAGCAAGATTTACATTTCTGAATAAATGTGTGGCTCCTTCTGTTCCTGAAGAGAGCAGTAGGTGGTGTAAGAAAGAGGAAGGAATACAAAGAGAGCTCAGAAATCATGCAACCTGTCATGCAAGGCTGTAGATGACATGATATCTCTTTTCTACTATCTTGTTAAGATTTCACAATCCAAGGAGTCAGACAAGGTCTTCTGCAATAATCAGAGAAATGCAAATTCTTTTCTTGTCAATTGTGTTGCAACAGAAGAATGTGTTCTCGTGAATTATCTTTGAGGATCCCAGAAACCTATTCTTTGCTTAGGTTGCTGATGGAAGAAAGCAAATCGAATATTCATGAGGTGAAATAATGTTTGGTTGGCTAATATATAATCCTTGCTTCTTGAGTGGCACCTTAACTTCACCCATAGGTTCAATGTCACTTGAGAGACTTGAATAACATCTCTTATCTTGGTGTCATTTATACCTGAGTCTCCTATTTCAATAAAAATATCAGTAGAAATCACAACAACAATTAAATATACTGGAGTTACAGCTTCACTTTTGTGGAATTACTGTAACAGGCATCTATATCAGGAACAAGAATTTGCCGTTTGTTGTTGATTGCCAGAGATTTGTGATTTTTACTTTCATTTCAAAACTTTCCTAACTATATTTTGTAAATGTGTTGATTTATTACCAGTTAAAATACTTGGTGTATGTTGTGACAGCCTAGTTATTATTATGCACACAGCCTGGATCCCTGCATTTGTTGTACCCCTCTTCTTTGGGTGTTGTGGCTGCAAAGATGGCATGTGCATGTTTAAGTCCTTAAGAGCTAGTGCATATCAGAAACTAAAACATCAGTGTGCTTGTTTGTTGCAATGGTCCCTAAGTTTGTAAGTGGTTCTGCATTCAGAGAGACATTTTCTTTTAGTCTGTGCTCCTGTGGGAGCAGAGGAATGCTTCTTAGACCAAGACACTAGGAAATCGGAAGACAGAAATTCCAAGTGTATTACTACAAAAGTGTCTAGGATAAGTCTGGGCAAGATCTGGTGCTCTTCTCCCTTTTGCTCATTTGGGAATATCTTTTCTCCTATGATCTCTCTGGCTCATCTGTTTAGACTGTTTGCCCTGCTCTGGAGAAGTGTTTGCTATTTTATATTTGAACAATACCAATTTTCATTGGGGTTAATATATCCCATTGGTCATCTGTTCTCATTTGAGGTTCACTTGCTCTTCCTGTTCCAGTACTTGTCAAATACTTATTTGCACTTTTTAAAGAAAAACTTTCAGTTTTCTAGTGAAGATTTAAAATTTTGGTTAGCAAAGTTTGAATGCAATTATCTTCATCTCATTTCTTTGCCAATTGTAAGCAGACTCTTTCAAAAAAGAGGTGTCTACTACAATAATTAGGGCTATAGCACAATCCTGTAAATCAGACTTTACCCCAAAAGGATTTAGCCACTACTCTGTGACTGTCAGAATTTTTAGATTTTCAAGGAATGTAAAAAACCCACCTACCTCTCTGTATTTTCCATTTGCATAACTTTTGATCAGGACCTATTTTGGTATTTTAAAATTAAATAGAGCTGTGTGGTTTTTCTTTTTAGGAATAGATTCTAAGTTTTCAGGTCTCTGATCTTTTGATTTAATATTTCAGTGCACAAAATATAAACCCATCTAGATGCATTTCCAAATACATGAGCTGGCTGACAGCCTCCTGAATCTAATGCTGTCGATGATGTCCCTAAGGTAAGTTACAGCATCTTGATTTCTTTTCACTAGTTATATTCTAAGCATAGGAATTTAGGAATTTACTGTGAGGTGAAGTTGCACAAAACTGGTGAGGTTACAGATCAACATAAATGGGTGGTTGTGTGTACTGATCTGACAGAATATTTGAAGTAATTGTATTGAAGCTGATCCTGTTATGGCTTGGTATTACAATGAACAGGAGGAGAATGTTTCTTTTGTCAGAAGATTGCTTTAGTAGATTATGGTGATTTCTGGTTTTTGTTGAACTACATAAATTAGATCTGCATCACTAGGAAGCATCCAGTAAGTTCTCAAGTATAATTGTTGACCTTTAAAAATATAAATTTAAATCTACATTCTTGTAGATGAGCTAGGAGTGCAGAGGTTTCTTTTAAAGTCTCTATTTGAGTGTCTGCTGTGGAGAAGAGCTGTTGAAACTACAGGATTCTGTTGATGCAGAAGAAATAGGAGAAATGGGTTAAGGCTGTGCTTAGAGTAAGTTATCATTAATTTGAGCAGAGTATCTTGGTTTGACAGCACTTTTGTTTTCATTTGCCTGAAGAGACAACTGTAGAGGGTACAAGGCAGTCCAAATGTACTGTATTTGTTTTATAGAAAATTTAAGTCCCTTAGCTCTTCTTCTGCCTCTTCCTCCTCCAGAAACAAACACAGGGGCCTTTTGCTCCAGATTTGTGTATTTGTCAGTAATTAATGTTCAGTATTCCACAGCCTTGGTTCTAACTGTGGGTCAGGATATGGGAGAGCATGACAGCTAAAAGGGAAGAAGTGAGTCCATTCTGATCACTGTATGCTAGGAACTGAAATACTTTGCCTTATTTTTGCAGGGTAAAATTCCTTCTCTTTCCTTGGAAATAGCGACAGGTAGGGCATGTAATCTGCTACCACTTAGTGGTTATACAAACAATTTTCTTTTTCAAACAGGTGTTGTCTACAGGAGTGGTTTAAAATGTAGGGAATATGCATTACTTGAGTTGATTTTTATGCTTAACATTTACTTTAAAATGTTCTGATCAGGCTGAAGTTATTTATGCTTATGTAAGTAACAAAAGAAAATTTGCACACTTACAAATGAAGTGTGAACACTCGGTAGCTTTAAAGTTGTTTGCTTTTGTTGTTTTATTTGCTTGTCTGTGACTTTGACATTAACAGCACGCTTCTAAAATGCTTATTTGCAGATGTCACTTTAAATATTATTTTTCAAGAGTTTATTTTTCTTGGAAAACAGATGTCTGTAATTATCTTCTTTGACCTTGAGACTTATCAAAGTCAAATAGGTAATAATCCAATCAGACAGGGTATCATTATCAGAAGAAAAGTAATTATAATCTGAATATGTTTGAACATGATTATTGCAAGCTTGGAACAGTTACACTTCTGATTGGGGCAGAACTAAAGACATTATCACTTCATAACTCACATGATGCAACTTCACTGTCATTTTGGAATATGAAGAGCTAAATTTATTGAACAGTGTAGTTCTTAAAACTTGGAAAAAAGTATCTAATACCTTCTCTAAAACCAGAAGGATTCTCAAAATCTTTGTACTGAAATTAAGGAAAACTGTATTTAAAAGCACAAGAAATAAAACACAACTGAGAGCAATCTCTGAAAGGGCTGAGGAGTACAGCATGTGTTTCTGTATGAAAATACTTGGAATGAAGTGAAGCAGAAAAAAAATGTTGATAATTGGGGAATGGAGAATAGATGGGGAGAAGGAGAATTCTTAAATCCACAGGGTTGACCATGGTAAATGTTTTGATTGTTAGTGTGTAGTGCTTCTACCTGATAAGATAAGTAGAACTTAAGCTCAAAGCTCAGAAGTCACACTAATCTCATAGCCAGAGAAAGTTATTTTTTAAGAAAATGCTTGAGGGGTTGGTACCTGCTGAAGTTTGTGTAGGTCTGAAGAACCATGTGACCACATTCAGTTGCTGAGTGTTCCTGCTTTGCACAAAATAATCATGATGGTTGACTTTGCCAAGTGTGAGCCAGCAGAGCCAGAACCAGCTGATATGAAAATCTTCACCAGGAGGTAGGCTAGATTCTGTTTATAATATTTCAGCACTGTGCTTTGTGTTCAAATTGGGTGGAGCGAAATGATCTGAGGGTTTCTGCTTAGGGTTTTGGATGTCAAGTTCTCTTATACTGGTCCCACACAACGTGTATGGAATAAGGACTGACTTATCAAGTGGTTTCAAGGAGGGCAGAAGCTCCTCAGATCCCTGGGGAAATCTGTCAGAATAATCTACCTGCGCTGTTGGCCATTTCTTGGATCTTGCACATAGTAGGGAAAACTTACCAGCATTAGATTTTCTGTGGACCATTTGAAAAGCAAATAAATTGAAAAGATGAGGAAATAGATTCTTTCACAGCAGGATATGTCCTTTGGCAATATGGATGGGTTTTTTTGCTTGGGATGTGCTTCAGAGCTTCACAGAGACTTGTAACACCTAGAAGATGTCTTGGTACTTACCATAGCCCTGAAAAGGAATCAATACTCTCAGACTAAGATTTACCTGAAGGCTAGCAATCTTAATTAAAGAAAAGAAATGGAAGTTGTTCTGTAATGAGAGAAACCACTTCTGGTATAACCAGTGAGACAAGAATTTGCTTGGAGGGAGTAGGGAGGCTGGAAATTCTACAGAACTACCTAACTCCCCCCAAAACTCAGTGGCCTGCAGATTTTTCAAGGGCTCCATTCCCATTACAGCAAGTTTATCTGTACGTGTACCCATATTTCACAATCCCTGCATAGGCTGGGTGAAAAAAGGAAACCATTCTGGGGGTCAACTGCATGATTTACATTTTTTCAGCACTGAAAAAGGAGTTTGTGCACTTTTCAACTCAGCCATGTCTCAGAATCCTTGTGATGCTGAACACCCCTACTAGAACTTGCTGTCTGACACAGAACACAAATGATGTTGCTGGCTTGCTGCAGGGGAGATCTAAACTCTCCATGGGGAAATGACTTGCACTATCTGAAATTTACCTCAGTGGTTAAATGTACACAACTTTTCCACTGGTATCTGTAAGAATGAAAGGTTATAGGCAGGAGATGAAGTGCATTGCTCTGATGGGGACTTTGGATTCCAATGTTCTTCCTGCTAATAGAAAAATTAGTATTTTGATGTTGCTGCTGCTTTTAAGTCCAGGCATAAACAAAATTATGCTGCTGGTGTCTGTAGGCAGTGTTGCAGGTGGTTTGTTGTCTTTCCATGCTGGAGAGCAAGGAAGTGACTGTTCAGTAAAAAATGTGACTGCTGACAAAGACAGCACAGTTGTCATTTTTTCCTCCATGCTTGTCAGAAATAGAAATCTCTGTTCCCTGGAGGAAGGAGCATGGAGACCAGAATTAGCCTCTACTGCAGTTAAAAGCTTCCATGATACTAGAATAATGTATGACTTGCAATTTTAGTTTCTAGTAATGAATTAGAACAAAATGTTCATATTCTAGTCCTGCTGTTCCATATCAGGGATGAACTAGAAATACCCTTTCCTGATTTGATAAAAGAAATTTGGGAGAGAAGGGGGAAAAAAGCTCTAGAGTGATCTGGACAAGATGGAAATCAATTTGGGTTTTTGTCATGAAACTGCTGAGATAAAAATGGTAAAACAATTATTCCTTAAGTCAGTTGTTGAGTTGCCTAATTCTTGCTGGACTGTTACTCTCAGAGCTGATATTTGGGAAGTGTGTCAGTTAATGATGAAATTATTTGGCATGCAAAACTAGGTTTTCTTTGGGCTTTATGGAATTAGGTCCTTTTAGCAGTAAGAAAAGTGAAACACTAGAAACTATTGCCTGTGGTAGCATGGTCTTTGTGGAGAAGAGCTGTGGAAAAGCCAGCTCAGGAGATGAGAGATTTCCCTGCTGGTGATGTAGAGTCTAAGGCATTTCTAGGCGTAGGTTATTTGGGAGGCAAGAGAGGCAGCTTGTTAAAGCCCAGGATTGACTAAAGGGCAGGCTGGGATTTCTGAATGACACCTCTTTGTTCCTAGTACATTCAGAGAACCATGATTTTATATATATTTTTAGCAGAGAGATATTACCTTGCTAAAGAAATATTCAATGTTGTTTTTGCAGTGGCCCTTAGAAGGGGTTAAAATTCTGTGGTGGTTTGGCCCAAGGTGAAGGGACAACAGTGTGCTTAATTAACCAGCTTCCTTTAGTTTATTTTTCTGATTTTGCAGTAATTTTGAATTTGTTTTACTAACTCCATCGCTTCACAACTGCAACCTTGTGTAAGTTTGGAGTGTGAGTATTGTCAGGATTTACACCAGGCCTTCAGTCAAAGTTTGGCTATTCCTTCTAAATTCTTTCTTGTCTACACATAGTTTATTTTAAAGATGGCCTGTAAAATTACTGGGTGAAAAGGAGGTCTCCTCAGACATTTCACTCTTTACAAGTAAGTGAAACCCATGTAAACAATTAATTTTATAATGAAGAATTTCTTGGGCACTGTCCATTTTCCAGCTGTTTAACTCCTTGATCAACATGGAAATTCAAGACCAGGTGGGATGTCTTTCTTCAAAAACATATTTCATAATTTCTCCTTACATCATCTTTACAGAGTTTTTTGAGTTAAGAAAAATTCTAGTTTTCAATTTTATTACTCTTGAGTGAGTAAAGCAATGCTGTGAATATGAAAACAACTCTAATTGTCAATTATTTAGCTTTTCTCTTATTTGGAGCTTTTTTCCTGTTTCTTCAAGACTATGAATATTTAGATTAAGGAAGAAAGCATGCAGGCTGTGAATGAGTGAAAATTGTTCTACTGAGAGATTTTTTTCCTATTTTATGAACAAGCTCAATACCTGCTCCCATATTTCAGGCATTTTAAGTTTCCTTCATGTGCAATTTGTTCCCTTCCCTCTCACTTCTTATTTATCAAATAGAATCACAGAAATATTTTTGCAGAAATACTTTAACAATCTAGTGCAGCCTGTGGCTTTTGTTACTGTTCTGCCTCACTACATGCCCATAAATTCATTTAGCTGAACCAAGCTTCATCTTGTTGGATGAAGCTCTTGTTGGAGCAATCAGTCTTTTTTCCCTTCAATTTCCCTGTCTTACATGATGGGTTTCAGCTGCTTAACATGGTTCTTTCCACAAAAAGGTACTTTTCTTTGGTCTGAAATATTCCAGATGTTTGTGTCATCTTCCCTGTCCTTCCTGCCCCCAGAGCTGGTGTGGCCACTCTTCCTTTCTGAGGAGGGAATCCTTCTGGGCACACCAGGAACATAACTTCAGAGATGTACCAGAAATGACTCTCTAATTAAAAGTGATGCTTGTTTGGAAAACACGAAACTATAGGCAGATGCTGAACTTCTCCATATGGTCCATTCTCAAAATCACTTGCATTCCAGGTTATGAGAATGAAATAAATTATATCCCCTCTTTTTAATGTCAACAGTTTAGAGCCCTGAGCTGTGGCAGCACAGTGGTATTTATAGACAGTCAAGTGTATTCATGGAGCTCAGTTAATTGAATAATAAAACCAGTACATGTCTCCCAGTTGAAAACATCCATTCTTTGGATCCAGTAGCATCTGCCTCAGGGAGCCAAACCATGCAGTAGTAGGGCTTGAAATGTCTGGAGCAGTGCTGTTCTTTAACTTAGAATAATGTAGTGTCTTTAACTCGAGCTAAAATACAAACTGGAATATAGGTTCAGTATCAGTGGGCTTCCTATAGAATTATTTCAACATAAGAGAATAATATTCCCTAAAAGCAGCAGAAATCCTGTGAGCTAACTTCTCTGGAGAAAATTACCTGCAGATAGGCTTCCAGGGATGCTGCACATATGCATGATTATATGTTGCTGTAAGACAAAATAGCATTTGTCTTGCACTTTTTGTAATACGTTTCTTATATGAAACAACTGGTGTTCTCCAAGAAAATTACTTTTTAGTACTTGTTTATCACACATTTACTTCCTTTCAGTGTTCTCTTATGAACTACCTAACCTGATCTTTAACTGCCTTCCAAAATCTGGCCCTTTTCCCTTTCATTCATCTATTCCCTATTCTGTTTTTAATTTCTTCCTCCAAACTTAGTCCATGGTACTTGTGCATGAAACACAGTCTGCTGGCTAAGCTTAAATTGGAAGTGCATTTACATTTGTATTGGGCAGATTCTGAAAGCAGTGATAACCCCCACCTGCAAGGCTCCCAGCAGAGCAGCTCCAAAGTACAAGTGCTCTGAAATACAAGGTAGCCATCATGTCCTTAGTGCCAAATCTTAATGCCTTGGTGTATTGAAAAGGAACTGCAGTTCCCATCTGGTTTTGCACAAACTTTACAGAATTGTGCATCCTACAAACTTCCTTGTCTCATCTAAAATATCTAACATGCCATGGGGTGGGTAGCAGGCATTATAACAGTTTTATTTACATTGGATGCCTTTAGCTTCTCAGAATGGAAAGAGCAGATTTTGCAGTTTTTTTAGTCTGCTTTCTGTCAAAAATTGACATTTGTCATTTGCTGAAATTAATCATAATTTCCTAGATATGGATAGATTTTTCTGAGAGAGAAAAACCCCTGCTTTTTCACCTTTTCTGCTAATTCTAGTACTGGCTTGACACTGTGCATGCCTATTTCTGCTATTGTGGAATTCTTCACTCTGTCTGAACCCCAGCATCTTTCCCAAGGAATCTGAACTTGCTTAATTAGGTAATTTATTTAATCCTGCTTCCAAAATTCATCTGTTCTGCATCACAGCTAATCCTGAAACTTGGCATGGAACTATGCACAATTTGTTTTGCCTTATCATGCTGTGTTCTTCAGAAAGTCTGACAGCAAGGTTAGTGGACACATTTTTGAAGCCTAAAGGACTATTAGATCTATTTAACATCTACCTTTGGCTCAAGGAAGTTCCTGACCTACAAACACTTCAGGCTGGATGGAGTGTTCAGTAAGCTCTGTAGCTGTTCAAGCACATCCATCAAAAAACTTGTACCCAAATTTGAACAGAAACTCTTCATATTGTGCTATAAACAGCATCTCTTATACCACCACTGAAGTTATAGCAAGTAGATGGGGTTAGTCTTGAATTATGACACGTTGGTCTGTTGGGACAATGGCTTCTGTCAGTTCATTAGGTGTCCTGCAGCTTCCATCAGTTCTGTTTAACTTCATTGGATCTGAATGTTTGTAGCATCATAAGCATGGGAGAGCATTTTTAGAAGAGGAATTCAGTTGAATCAAGGTTGATTTGTGTCTATCTTGGCTGAAAATCCACAGTCCTCACTAAAAATGCTTTTAAGAGTGCTAGTGTCATTACATTCCTGTGCTTCTAGTCATCTTCACTAATTGGACCAAATACCTTCTCTTGTGAATAAGCTTAGAACAACAGGATCTGAACCTCTGTTTCATACTCTGGTATCAATAGCCCTGTCTTTTGCATGATATTTATTGACAGCTTTTCAATTTAATGCAGATTAAGAACCTGTTTCAATGAGGCCCTTCTTGCTCTCATATGTGTAGCTGACAAATAAAACAATCCATCGCTTTGGAATAATTTTCAGCTTTGAGAATGGTGACTGTTTAGTAAATAGCATTAATAAATCCAACATTGCTTTATTCAAAATAAAAGTATTTTTTTCATAATAAAATATGAAGATCTAAGACTACTTAATTTATTGTTTAAATACTTTTAAAAATCATATATTGCTCCTAGTATTTCTGTAGACACTAATTTATGGGAATAATGTATCTGTCTATACTCTGACCAAACACAGCTAATTTGCAATAACATTATTGTGACTGCAAAGTCAAGTACTTAATGTTGTGGTTTGTCATAATTAACACCTTATATTTAACACAATCTGAATATCATTGTATTCTGATGGTTTGGGGTTTTTTTCCCCTATTGATCTGTCTCAGTGTCTAGCAAGGATGGTGTTAAATGGAAACAAGTCTGTGCAACAAAACAGAACTCCATAATCTGGAAAGTAGTTACAGAGACAATGGTGCAAGGGTAACAGTGGCAGTTACCCAGACTTTGCCCCCTTTTTAATGCCATATGCTTTATTCAGATATTTCATAAAATTTTGATTCTTCTGTCACTTCTTGGTCCTCCTCCATCAGATTAGCTCTCCTAGGTATTTGAGTATCTCATCACACCTAAACTCAACTACCCCCTGGTTTGCAGGTCAACTTCATTTACTGTGGTACCTCAATGAGTCAGTTCCTTCATCTTTAGCATCCCTCCTTGGTTCATATTCCTATACTACTTGTCAGGAGAGTTCATCTGCTTCCTTCCTTCCCTATTTCAGTTTTCAGATTGATTCTATCCCCAAATGAGGCCTTTTTTACAGAACTACAGTGGTTCATGCCTTACTCTTGACCCTTCTGTAGCTGATTCAATAAACTGTATTACCTGAGAATGGACTCTTGACTCTCACAAATTTTCCCACTGAAAGGTCTTGAAGAAGGTTGAAACACTTCCCCAAGTACAAATGGCAGTGATACTGCTTCCACTTGAAATCTTAGAGAGTTGCAGAAAGCCAAGATTAAAAACAATGTATAGTACTAACTATTGAGCAGCTCCACTAATAATATATTTGGTCATCTCTCTCAATCTCAGCTTATCATTGTGTTTTTGGTGGTTTTTTGTTTTTGGTTTGTTTTTTTTTTAATAGCCAAAAGCCACATCATACCTCTTGCAGACAAGGCTTTTGATAAGCACAAGTGAGGATAAACTTGTCTCACTTTCCTTGACACCCTGGGTGCATTTGATTGCTGGTCACATCTTTGACAAAATTTTCCCTTCATCTTTAAATATATTAGCATATAAAGCAAAGTAAAACAACTCCTATGTTGAACTATAGTTATTAAAATATAAGCATGCTTTTAAATGTACTTTGTTATACTTGTCTCTGTAGGATCACTTTGGTTGGAAAAGACCTCTGAGATCATTGAGTCCAACTATGAACCCAGCACTGCCAAGTTTACCACTAAGCCATGTCCCTAAGGGCCACATCTAGAGTTTTAATAAATGACAAGTAATCAGTTTAAAAGCAGTGCAGAAAGAAAAGGAGCAGTGGAACATAGCAACAGTTTTGATGTATTGTCTTTGTAAGAATAATATATATTTTTTTAAGATGAGTTGATTGCAACTTTTAACTGAAGCTAGAAGGGAATTAGGTATTTTGCACTTCTACAAATAATGGCAAATGTAAGTGGTCTCTAGAGAGCTGCAGAACTTAAAAAGTACTGTATGAGTAGAGACTTAATCATCTCAGCAGCTGGTATGCAAAGAGGAAATTACTTTTTAAATTACTTTTCCAGGATTGTGTTCTTAAATATTTAAATATAGGTGCACATATGAGGAACAAGGTGTATGTAAATAATCCCAGTCACTTTAGGAAGAGAGCATTTATACAGATGCTCAGGAAGAACAGATGTCAGATCTGGACATGAAAATGCGGTTTTATGGAGTGAACAACAGGAGTGAGGGTTAAGTTTCTGCTGAAGATCAAGGAGACCTTCCCAATGTTTTCTGATAGGCCTTGCATTGATGTGTGCCACAGCAGTATTTCCATCTCCAGCACTGTCACTATTGCTTTCCTCATGCACAATTTCCATCCTGAACGCTACCACTATACTGCTATACCAGCCACAGTGCTGGTACCACAGGGAAATTGGGTTCTGGATGTCTGTAGTGGTTCTTGGAGAAGTGGCTGCCAAGCTGACAGGAGAGTAGCACACGGGTGTGGCGAGAAGAGGCAAGGTTTATTTGGGATATCATGGCAGAAATCTGCAAAAAGAAAGCATTTGTAGTAAGATGATTAGAAAGAATTTTCTGAACAAGGCTGCTAAAGATGGCTTTATCTTGGGATCAATGTGTTTAGTGGATCTGCAGTTATCTGTTTGGATTATATTGTATGCCCTATTCACCTGATTTGTTCTTCTTTATATTTAAAGTTTATTGACAAAAAAGAATATTTTAAAGTTCTAGTGACTCTAGTTCCATTGTTGCATTTTGGAAGGGAAGTAGTAATGAGGTACTTCAGCTCTGCTTTGGTTTGATAGGTCTTCTAAACAGCCACTATTAGTGTTGGCTGTACATGTTCAGGAATTATTTTGGGCAAGTAAGTTTTGTTCAGTAGATGTTTTAACGTGCCTAAGCGAGAGGAAAAGATCACTTCCTGAATTAGAAATTTCTTCTCATGCAATTTATGCAATAAAAGAAACTTGTAGTAGCATGATGTTTCATGGTTAGGGTTTGTGGGTTTTTAATCTAGAGGTATTTCTCAACTGCTGTGTTCTATTAAACCACGTGAGTTCTGGTTTGCTCCTCTTTGGGAAGAGGTATACTTCAGTTATCAGGAGAGATCCCAGTGTACTGTGAACTCTTAGAGAAGAAAGGAAAACAAATGGCAGCATTTAAAGCAGTGCAAGTATGAAAAAACTCAAGGTGTCTGGAGATATTTTACATTCGTATATCACCTCCTTTCCCAGCACCCACAAGGTTGCAATAATGCATTATTCACTCAGAGTGTCATAAATTGTGTATTGCTACCTCCATTTCATTGACAGGGGGCTGAGATACAGAAATACTCATGGCTTTTCAATTCATTCTGTGACCTAGCTTAAAAAATGGAAATATTGTTCCCTTTTTTATTTCAAGTAAAAAAGGTCTTTTTTCCTCTCATAAAATAACGTAGTTAAAATGTAACTTTTTTTGTAATCTCCAGTAAGAGTTCTGATTTTTTTTTAATATCAGTCTCAAAATATGTTTAATTTGTTCTCGAGTGACAAATACATCACAGCCTCTCCAGGCAATATGTTTCAATGTCTCCCTGGACTTATCACTAGAAAAGTTTGCTACAATTTATATCTATTACTTCTTGCTCACAATGGGCAGGCAGAACAAATTACTCCTTTGCTTTGAAAACGGCAGCCCTACTCCTCCTCAGTCTTCCCATCTGGAGATAAAACAGTTGCAGTTGTTTTGATCTTTCATTGTAGGCTGTGTTTTCTAACCCTCTGATGGCTCTCTTTGCTCCCTGCTGCTCTTTCCAGTTAACAGCATTCTTGACACGTGCCCAGACCGAGGTGCTTCGCTCCAGCCTGCTGCCTTACTAGTGCTGAATACAGCAGAAGGATTACTTCACTTGTCTCACAGAGCAATTTCCTGTTGCACACCAAATATGTTTGCCTTTCTCCCCCCTCCCCCAAGAGTGACTTTGCTGATTGACATTGCTTGTCCTGAGTTGGAGACCTGTTTTTCTGTGGAAAGGCTTTCCTACCACTCCAGCCTCAGCCTGGCCTTTGTGTGCCCACCTTGCAGTTGTCACAAGACATTTGGTTTCCAGTTCTACAGTGAGGCTGTCTTCATCCTTTCTTGACTGGATGGATAGAGCTAACAGCAACATAAAGCACAGAGCCCACCCAAGCCATCATTACTGCAGCCATCACCATGAATTATCTCCTTCTATACATTCTTCAAGTGTAAGTTTTTTCTTGCCTACACCATGTTGATCATTCTGGGATGCTTGCCACGAACCAAAAGTGGTGAAATATTTGATCTGCTTGAACTATATTCACTTGTCCTTATAGAAGAATGTTCTCTGTGCTGTAGATACCTGTGCAAAAAGCAGCCCTGTGAAGATGAAGAACTGGACACTGTATGGTTCAACATGAATCAAGCAAGTGCCACTTTATTTTTCTCTTCTAAGCCTAACATACAATTTCTTCCCCCTGCACGTGATCATGCAACTTATCATTGGTAGAAGCCTTCTTCCACAAGGCAAACATGGACTTTTCTACTTTTCATTGGCTTCAGAGTTCCTTGGCATTCACCTCTCACCTTCAGCTCTTCTTGTCTTGCCCATTGTTTTCTTGTCAGCCTGGAGCTGTTTTTCTCATCTCTTTTTCAAGGGCAAAGCTACAGGCCTACCTCAGGCTCATAAAAGTGTTCATATCCCTTTCCTGGCTTGTCTATTTTTCCCTAAAAACATTCCCACGTAACCCTGTCCCTTGTTACTGTCACAAGACCCTAGAAGCCAAGGCATTTTCATCTCCTCCTGTACATTGAGTGCTGTCAATGACAGGATCACCTTTGGCAGCATTGCATGTTTGACTCCTATTTTCCTACAAACAAAAAAAAAAGGAAATAACTATCTGTGGCAGCTGGCAGGTGAGAAACAGCTGTTGTCTTTCCCCCTTCCTTTCTGCCTTTTTTCCCCCCCCTTCCTTCCTTCCTTCCTTCCNCCTTCCTGCCTTCCTTCCTGCCTTCCTTCCTGCCTTCCTTCCTGCCTTCCTTCCTGCCTTCCTTCCTGCCTTCCTTCCTGCCTTCCTTCCTGCCTTCCTTCCTGCCTTCCTTCCTGCCTTCCTTCCTGCCTTCCTTCCTGCCTTCCTTCCTGCCTTCCTTCCTGCCTTCCTTCCTGCCTTCCTTCCTGCCTTCCTTCCTGCCTTCCTTCCTGCCTTCCTTCCTGCCTTTTTTTTCCCCTGCCTTTCCCCCAGGTGGCGCCGCTGCAGCGGGTCCCGGCGGGCGCAGCGCCCGGGAATGTCGGGTCGGGAGCGCCCCGGGAAGAAGGGAGGCGGCTCCCCGGATCGGGGGCGGGCCCGGCC
>VWZS01000133.1:1020460-1032945 GCA_013397075.1 Rhabdornis inornatus
GGAGGCGGCTCCCCGGATCGGGGACGGTCCCGGCCGGGCACACGCTCCGCGGTGCCGGACGAGCGCTCCCCGCTCCGGGAGGATCCGCTCCGCAGCTTAGCTGCGGCTCCCGGCGCGTGTTCTCCCGGTCTGGTTTCCCTGGAGCCCGGGGTTCGGCGCTGTGCCTGCCGCTGGTTAAAGGGCATCCCGGGTTGGGCAGGGACGGGCGGGCCCGCTGGCCGCACACGCTGCTCGCCCGGCCAGCGACAGCCTTTTCCAATGGGAGCCTTTTCCAGGGACAGCCTTTCCAGGGCTCGTCCCGCCCTGCCGTGCGCTCCCTGCGGGCGCATCCATGCCCTCTGCAGCGGCGGAGCGAGTGGTGGTGGAGCGGGTCTGGAAAGAGCCTGCTGGTGATGGGAGAATGGAAATGCTGGAACCTCCGTGCTCCTGCTCCGCAGGATGTACGTTTTGCTTAGTGCAAGTGCTCAAACAATCACAAAGGCTAGAGTCGGTAAGGAGATTAGAATTATGGAGTCACTGATGAGCCAGGCTTGTGATGTTCGTGGTGTTGCTTCAGGTTCTCTGTCAACTTCCTAACAGCCTTGCTAGCCAGACCATCAGTTTTGGGAAGAGGCAGCAGTGGGATGCAGTGGGAGTGGATCCTTGCAGTGAATCTTGCTGGTGCTGGATGACCATGCTGTGTGCTTTTCAGGATACTTCACTTTGTGCTAGGTCTGGTCTGGAGAGTATGGAGCACATACGCTGAATGCCCAGTAGTGCTGGAACACATCTTGCAGTTTAGATTCATTTGAAATTAATCCGGCTTCAAACTGCTCCACGGATTGAACCAGCCAGGATGAAGCTATCAGGATAAATCTCTTCAAAAACACACTCCTCATACAAACTGAAATCGTAGTGCCAAGGCACTCTATGCATATTTTTTGTCATCCAGTCCTACAGTGCTTACTTGCTTTTAGTGGATGTAATTCATCTATTCCGTGACGTTTAGCAGGACTGCTAGCCCAAGCCTTGCTAATCACCTGTGATCAGCTGGGATAGAACAAGGGCTTTCCAAGAACAGCATGGGCCTTTGAGGATTTTGGAATGCACATGGCTGCATCTCTTTCCAAACCTGAGATCAAGACCACGTAGTGGTTATTTTAAGTGAAAAGAATACGATTTTTAGAGGACTCTATGTAAAATATGCTACCTTTTTTTTTTCTTTATTCCTCCAGCAGCAGCTTAAAAAAAAACAAGGCAGAAAGTAAAAAAGGTGCAAGCCTGCCTTTGAAAGTTCACAGAATCTCAGATCTATCCCACTTGCTCATGCTGAGCAACATTATAGCTACCTACAGAATCCACCTCAATTAAACAGTATCTGAATAATTTCCATTCAAAATTTGGAAATTTCAGTGTGTGTACCCAGGTTGAACACATCTGAACCCTGCTATAAGTACAAACACAATGAATGTTCACAGTTTTAATGTTTTCATCATAATGTAGGCATATTCAAATAAAAGTTAGTTAAAGCATGGGGTCTGTTTTGATTTCTGAAGAGCACTTGCATTCTGTGCTGGCATGAAGGGAAAAGTTCTATAACATTTGCTTCTAACAGGGGCTTAGAACTGATGTTGGATTTTTCTGTTTGAAACTGGAACTGGCCAGTGGAATTACCACTGAATCACAGAAAGCAGAGATGGAAAAGCTCAGTTATATCATCTAGCCTTTCTCCTTCCTCATGTAGGATTATTGTGTACCAAACACTTCAGTGCTTTTTCCAGTGTAGTTTTAAAAGTCTTCAGGGATATGCCATGCCTCTTCCTTCAGGCAAACACTCCACAACTTTCTGTACTTTACCATTAGGAATCTTTTCCTGCAATTTGACCTAAATTTCTCCTTTCTTAAGTACATTCCTTTTGCTGAAGATTTATTACCTTGAAGCACTCTAAGTAATTCCAGCCACTCTTTAGTATTGACATCTCTAACATGCTTGTTCTCTCCTAATGCTTTGTCCTTTAATCAGAACAGCTCTCCATGACTAGCCTGTGTCTTTATAGTCTTACAGCGCTTCTACTTTGGTCTGTAGGCTAATAAAGATTTTTGCACTATTTATTGCACTTCCACCTTAAGTTCATTTTCTTGAGAGTAACTTGTATAAGAGTGACTTTTTTGTGGTTAACATACCTGAAATTGCAGGGTTTTTTTGAAGGAAAATTGTAAAAATGCTGTCATTCTCATTATGGTTATTATCTCTCAAAGATGCACAGATAGAAATAAAAGATGGTCTCTAATTACCAAGCAGTGGTGCAGGCTGCTCAGAAAGGTTGGGGAGTCTCCACCTTTGGTGATAGTCAAACTCAGCACACCTCTGAGCTGATGGCTTGAAGCAAACAATCTCTAGAAGTACCTCCTAACCTCAATTATTCTGTGATTCAGTTGGAAAAGGAATATCTGGCACTAACAGTGGTAATTACATAATGGCATCCTCTGAGTTTGCACACTCTAGTGCTTTATAACTAACAACATGGGATATATAAGACCCTAAACATTTTTGTTCATAGTTAAAAGCCCAAGAAATTTCCTTTAGTGAATCCTATAGCTACATCACTGCGAATCACAAATTGCTGAAAATGCAGAAGTCAGATGAGCTTGCTACTTCCAACAGGACAATATTAGAATTTCGAGGTCCATCCTTGAAGGTGGACAAATAGAAATTTTCATTCATCTTCAAGAATACTAATAAGGAATTAGGTTTCAGAGGTTATCAGAAACTGAATTGGAAAGGCAGAACAAAGAAGTAGCCAGTCCAGGTGTGTATCTGTGCCTACACAGCCTCCCCTACTATTTCACTTTGCTTTTGTCCCTGAGTCTCACGTGCCCCAGGGCACCATTGAGGTTTATAATGAACTTTGATGACTGGCAGCTAGGCTTTGCTTTTTAGAAAATAAAAATCCTGCAGTGCTGGTGAGGTTCACAGAACATACCATTCAGAAAGAGCCTTGATCTCCAGTTTCTGTCCCCGTGGGATGCTCAGTGCTATGGGATGGCTGTCAGCCAGAGAGGGAGCAGCACAGCCAGGTCTAGGGAAGGAGGATTTCTTCCTTTTAAACAGCTGGATTTAGGGGAAGGAGAAGAACAGGGAGAGGGAGGCTGAAGTACCCAGTTGTTGGAACCCAGAATAGGTTCTGGGAGTTTTGAGCTTTCTGTGCTTTGACACTGACCCCCAGGAGAATACTGCTTTTGACTTGAGGCCTTGGAGAAGGCTTCCAGATTTAAGGGGTGGAGTTAAAGTCATGAGTGTGTAGTTGAATAGGAGTATGTAAGTTCACATGATGAAGGGTTTGGAATTTGGGGTTTTTAGAATCTGGTAATAGGTATGGGAAAAGATGGAGGTTCTTGTGAGTTGTCTCTGTCTTCTTCCTTCTTCATGGTTTCAGGTAGTAGTTTTTGGTTGGCTAGTTAGTGCTGCACTGTGGGTCAACAGTGTTTGGTTATTGGGTCAAAAGTATAAATAATATAGGTTTTAGCTCTTTATTGAACTGGTTAGCTTTAAAAGACCTTGTAACTAGCTAAATTCACCTCCATTTTGCTTGCTTTAACTGGTAGCTAGAAGGGTTGCGGAACTCTCTGTACTTTAGATAAGATTTAATAAACAACCAAATCTGAATGAGAAATCAGTCTCCTTCATGTTTTAATCCTGGCTCTGAGTGAAGGCAGAAAAAAATCAAGACAAGCCACTAATCGAGTGGTGCTAACCCGTTACACCCAGTCCTTTTAGTATCTCTGAAGGCTAAATTGAAATTTTGCTATTTCTTAACTTCTACTACTATAGTGTGGGAACCTCCTTGTGGGTGTCCATGTAGCAAATCCTGGGGGTTCCCAAATGCTGGGCTCAGCTCTGGGCAGGAAGGTGCTGCTTGCCCTGCTCCCAGCAGCTGGTTGTGATTACACACTGCAGCTTCAGAGGGAGTTGGCTGTGGGGAGTGTGCAATGCTTGGCTGCAGATCCTCTGCTTTTAAGGGTACAATGGGGATGGAGAGAGTAACAAACGGTGGCACAGAGTGAAGGGGAGGGTGAAAGCCTAATTATCCTCCACTTAAACTAGCTGCCTTGTTAAATCATTACATATTTCTGAAAGTGCTGTAATAAACATAGATCCTAGATAAAATCAGAGGAAGGAAAGACCGTGTTCAGATGCCAGGAGCTCTTGCCACGAAAGATTAAAACTTCAGAAATAAAAGAAATCCTCTAACACTTTCTGGAAAAAAAATTGTTATTTCTTTTACTACTCTCTACCAAAGAAAAAAAAAAAGGCTAATTTATGTCTTTTGGAAAGAAAAATTGCATTGAGCTAACATATTGCAATGACTATTTTTCGTCTTACCATTTAAAATTATAGTTATAAATAGAGCAGTGCAAAATGCTGCTATTTTAGTTCTCACTGGGGTTTACACAAACACTTGCTTTGCTTCCTATCATTGGATTCAATCCTCCACTCTATGCTGGTTCTTCTTTGAATACAGAGGATTCCTCATTTTTTTTATTTTTTAAACGGCCAAATCAAATTGTGTTTGAGGTTTTTTTGCTGACACTTGACCCTAAGCTATCTATCGTTTTTCCATTGCAAGAATTGCAAAAATTGCAGTGAAGGTGGTTCATAGTGCTGGTTTTGTGATGAAACCCAGAATGAGGCAAATTTTGTCTGGCAGTGGACATTGTAACAAAAGCTCTGGTTATAAGTGTCAGGAAAATAACCTTTGTAGTGGAAGTGGCCAGTAAATCCTAAATAGCAGCAGAATATATTGCTATGAAATGTGTGTACCTAGAGGGGGAAAATATTATCCCACTCATGATAGCAAAGCAGCAGCTTACTCACAGCTGTTCTCAGATGTTAGAGTCAGTCATCAACTCCCTGGTCTGTGATGGCATCCTTCTAAATTTTGGCCCCTCCAGACAAATATGTTTTATGTTTTTAACAGATAAAACAGCTAGAGTATATAGAGAAAAGGTGGGCAAGGCTGCCTGCTGTGTGAGATTATATTTAGGGGTTCAGCAGAACTGTGACTTGCATGTGTTTGGGATTTTTTTCTTTTACTCTGTTTCTCCGATGTGAAAAACTTCCTGAGGCCATCCAGGTGAATTATCTTACTCCACAAAGTGTTAATTAATTAATTATGGGTTGCCTAATCACACCAGCAGTTCTTTCAAGCAATGTCTGGGCTGGATGTGAATCCTACGTATTGCTAGGCAAGTACAGCTAAGCTTGAGTCTGGGAGATAGATCAAGGTTGTTATGGCTGCTTTGCTACCACAGTATAGTAGGGGATATTAAAACTTTTGGGATGCTTTGGACAGGCTTCTCAGGTGAACTTTGCTGTTTGAAAGCCTTAAAGGTCTCTTGTTGAGAAACATGCACTCATGAGTTGAGCATTTAGAGGTCTGTGATGGGGGGGGGTGGGTTTAACCAAACTAGTGCCTCACCATTATGCTATTGCTTCTTTCTTTCTCTCACTTCATGCCACAAGTCTGTAAGAAAGAGTATTATGTATCTCTAATGGACCAAAGTCTGCTTTAATTTACCCAGTCTAAATATGCATATTTTTACATATGTTAAAAAAGTAACTTCACAGCTTTCAGTAGAATTACCCCAGAGAATCCCAGCTCCAAAGCCCATTATGTCTCCAGATGTTTCTTATGGTTTTCCTAGATCCTGGCTTCTACTTGCCCAAACCAAGAACTTGTTGCTATTCCTGTCTTACTAGGCATTAGGTTTCTGTGGAAATCAGGCTGTGGAGGGAAAAGGCTGATGCCAACATTAAGACAAGATTTGGTCATGACCTTAGGAAAACTCTTGCACTCTGTGTATCATCGGGTTACCTGCACAGATGGGTGGGAAATAGGGATCTGTAGCCCATAAACCTGTGTTTACTTAGGTGAATAAATAGCCCTGTTGTTGGAGACACAGAACTGCACCTTCACATCAGAGCAACACAGCTTATTTTATGGCAGGACCATAATTGTGACCTAGGTACTTATCTCAGGCATGCAGTATTACAGACAGTTTGACCCAGAGACATCACTTTTGGTAGAGATTTTGCCTTGAAAAAAATATTACATTTAATAACATTTCCCAGACAGTTAAACATTCAAAGGTGCATTTATTAACTGATACATTGCTCAGGAAAACACCTGACACTACAAAACCTCTTTGGCACTGACAAGCTTAAAAAGTAGATGGATTTTTTTTTTCCCAGCTTAAAATCAAAATGCTCATGATCTGAAATTTCTAGTAGAACACATTCTTAAGAGCAGCTTTTAAACCTGTACAAATAGGGAGTAAATGGAAGCAGTCACAGTTTTTAAAATACAGGAACAGTATGGATGCTGACAGAGGTTTATAGGGCTTGGAGATGAGTTACTGTTTCTTTGCATTAGGCATTGATGAAATAATTTTAAGATACAGGAGAAATTCTGCACTTAATGATGGAAGAAGGTAATACTAATGAAACGGTGTGAACTTATTTTATGCAATACTTCTTTTATTAACAGTGTCTATTAAAGGCATCTGCTTGGAGGCCTGTAACACTGATTTAATAGAGAGAAAAATTAACAAAGTTCTTTAGCAATTCAGTCTTCAGTGTAATATTATGAACTTTTAGAAGAGGGTTTATGTGTGCTACATAATTAACTGAAGCTCTGCTCAAATTGAAATCAGGCCCACAAAATTTGCTTTTCTTCAGATCATGCTAGGTTTTTAACACAAATATTTATAATTACACAAGAGAATTCATATACTTTCACTTTCTTTAGGATTTGTAAAGGCGATCAGGTCAGGCAGAGACTTATTTCTAAACACTTTCACTTACAGTATGTGACCTCTCTAGCAATGTTAAAGTGCAACAAAAAAATTACCAGCTTCCTCCACTAAGTCATTACTAGAGAAAGGAAATCACCTCAAAAGTGACTGAATTACTACTTGTAATAAAATACCCAGTACTTTATACTGGCTTTGTCAGGGCTGAAAGATATGTCTTTAATTATGAGAGAGACTGGGGGCAGATGAAGGTGGGAATGGAATTCCAAAGATCATGGTCTGGAAGAAGCTTCCTTACAGGAATTAAATACTGAGCTTAAATTAATCCCATTGTTGCCTAACTATAGGTGACATTGTGGAGTTGTTCTTTTTTTTCCCCAACATAAATTATAAAGATTAAAGTCAAGTAATAAAACACTTTGTATTTTTATCACTTAAATTTGGAGAGGCCTGTAGCCTTGATGATTCTTTAGGCAGTTCTGCCAGTGATAAAAGGAATAACTCACCACTGTCAGAGAATTTGGCTGTTTCATCACTGACATGAGAGGCCAGCCTAACTCCATGGTGATTGCTGTCTAAATGACTTATGTAGTTTCTTCGTGTACATTTTGACTGAAGAGTGATAACTCAGGCAATGAGTTATTTGGCATCAGCCTCCAAGACAATCTGTTTTCTTTTTATAAATCCCACAGCACCTTTCAGCCACCCATTTTTAAATAAGACTATGGTGGGTTAGGTTCTAATGTGCCTTGTGTATTTAGTCAAAGGATGGTTATATTAGGTTTGCTGTCATTCTTCTTTGTTTCTTTTTGCTTTTTTAGTAAAATTATACTTCCTGAAGTGGGACTGAGAAAATGAGGGGTGAACTGAAAGACTGTCTTTGTTTTACAACATAGGAGTGTGACAGGGCATTTCTTTCCTGGTGGTAGTGACACTGTCTCTTCCCAAGAGAAGACCACATAGTCCAAGAATCCAGAGGGGAAATAATACACTAACACCAGCCTGACTCTGAAGCCTTGGACACACCCAAGAGGAAGGAAAACAGTGAGTCAGAATTTTCTACAACTGAACAATTTTTAGAGATTGTGCAAGGAGGAAGGTTGTTGTACTGTAAATTTGGTAAACAACAGGTAGAATTATGCCGTGGAACTGACAGGTTTTCACATTTAGATTTTTTTCAACTCTATCCAAGTATTTGGATGAAAACAGCAATGGTTTCCTTGCTCTAGATTTTCTAGAGTTTTATTTGGAGTATTCCCCACATAACAGGATGACTGAGGAGTGTCAAATACAATCTGAAGAGCTGCAGAGGTGATGGGTGCTTTGAACATCCCTTTCTGAGTGTCTATTACACTTTTTATTGAAGTAAACCAGTTAAATCATACAGAAATAGTTGCAGCTTATATTTATGTTCAGCCAACTAGTCTTGCGTGTTTATCTTTTTTTTCCACTTTGGCTCTTAATTTTTAGACAAAGCGGTGACTGACAAGTATAGGTGAGTTTTACAGTATTTACACCACAGTAAGTTAGAATCCATGTCCTTTTAAGGCAGATGTTTAAACAGGTGTAAAGATGCAGTTCCTTCTTGAAAGTGTGTATGAGAACCATCTGCATCAGGCATGTGTCTTGATTTGTGTCACCAGATGAAAGACACCACCTTTTGTGAATCCCATTTAAACCTTGAAAAGACAGTGCATCATCGTGTGGTTACTTTCAAAGAATTCCAGCTATACAAAGCTTAGTATTTGTCAAAGAAAAGAAGAATTAGACATAAGGAGAAAAGCTAATCACAAAGAATTTGTATGTACAGAATCAAGACTGCCCTTACTGAAGTAGTTCAGTGAAGTGGCACCTGGGTTCATTTGATATGGGAGGTTCCTGTTGGTCACCCAGAGCAACTGAGAGCAGGATTGACAGATGAGGGCTTGCCATTTTTACTTTCGTCCTTTTCTAATTTTTTATCTTTCATGTATATTTTTGGGTTTTCATTTGTATTTTTTATTGTCCAGGTTGAGCTCCCCCATGAAAAAGCAGGACTTGCAGTCTTCCTCGCTGTCATGGGAGCAGACTGATAACTTTTTCATTCCAAGCAGCACCCTGGAATTCATGGCAACAGGTGGGGCAGAGCTGCTGGCCCTGGCAAACTGCAGGGCATGTTTGAGATCCAGAGCTGCCTGCTATACTCTGTGGGCAGTCCTGAGAGCTCTTCTGGTGTAGAAGAAGTAGAATTCAGCAGCAGTCCATGGGTGTGCAAGCTTCCCACTCACAGCCATTTCCGTGACTGCTCCATTGATGCCCTGGTGGCTGCTGCATTGTGCATACATTAGACCCTGCTTTCTATTCCACTTTTCATTCTCTCTTTTCAGGGGTTGCATGAAGGTCCAAGCCTTCAGATCTGAATTTGCTGTTTTGTGATTCTGACATTCCGATTTGTTGATGTTTGATTTTTTTCAACCTGACCAAACCTCACTTTTATTTTCTAATTCATTTTCCTTCTTTCTCTCCAGTAAAAATCTGCCAGTCATGGGAAATCACGTGAATGATTCTGTGGAGGCTAACCCAAGACTGCTGAACTCATTTTCATGCATGGCTAAATGCAGAATTGAACCTCATGCTCCAGAAGTGAAAGGTTATTGATTTTAGATAATTTTAAAATGATGCCATAGGAGTTGGTACAGCTACTGTCAGTCTAGTCTAATCCTGTTTTTTGTTGACTCTGCCCTTGAGAAGGCACAGCTTTCTGTCAGTGATTCAGAGGAGAGATTGGTTTTCAGTGCTGTGCTGATTCAGCACAGCAAAGAATCAGTGCGTTAGCAAGGGCTGTGAGGGAATTTTAAATATTGGTAGAGTACCAAACTTCTACTGTTACTATGTCTTGGAGGTGAAATTCCAGTGTAATTACTGTACCAGGCAATGTGGGAGACCTGACAGCTCTCTGAGTCATAAGAGAGAAAAATGGAGAAACCTTGTATCCAGTTTTTGCCTTGTTAGTGTCACTGCTATAAAATTATGATGTGCAAAATATAGGCCTATAGAGCTAGTATGTGTTCTGCTGGACTCTTCATTTATTGAAAAAACGACATGGGCAGCTGAGTAATAATTAACTCTGCCAATTCAGTCTCTTTGCACTTTATGGAATGATACTCTATAATCTTGAGGTCTCTTCTTGGGATGCTTTCATAAATACAATATGCAGCTTGGTTAGTTTTAGTGGATCATGAGGTGCCCTTATGCACATAAAACTCCTTAATATGCACATCCACCCAATGGTGTGATACTGACATAGAAATTGAACTAGTATACCATTAAACACCAAGGAAACCCCACCAAAGAGAGATTTTTAAATTTTTTTCCTCCTCAGCTGGCAATGTGCATAGCTGCACTTGGGACAAAAGTGGTAAAATGGGGTTAAGGGAGTAGCTGCTGCATATTCCAGCTTGAGATGATATGTGACACAGTACTTGCCTTGTATCAAAATATTGCTAAAAAACTGGATGAGTAACATTGATTAATAGAAGAAATGGGAGTCAGATAGGTGAAGTGGAAAATGAATGACTGTACATCTCACAGGACAAGAATTAAGCAAAAACCAAATCTATACGTATAGGTATTGATGCTATAGCCTGGAAAAGTTAAAAATGCCATTATTTATTTCTTGCTTTGTAGGGTATTGTCTTTTATTTCTTGTTTTATGGGGTACTGTTCATGGACTATGTACTTCTGCAAAGATAGTGCTTTAAGTGGTTTTGGTAGGTAGTGCTGGATTTCTCTAGAACCTGTCCCACGTGAGTCATGGGAACACTGATGAACTCAGAAGCCCAATAACGTGAATGTTGTGTCTCTATCACCTTATTCAACTGGAGTGCCTTGATGGGCTATCAAATGCTAAACATGCTCAAAAAGCAAACAAGTCACCTTGAAATATCTGCTGCATGAAAATCACTCTATATGACATAGATACAACACAAATATTTGTTATGAACGGGTGAAAGAGGGACTGGAAATAAGGATGTAAACACCTTATCTGGGCATGTTTACCGCATCAACTATAATAATTATAACAGCAGTTTGAAAACAACGTCCCCAGTAATTTATGAAGTTTGGGGTCCTAATAAATAAAGGAGATGTCAATATAGGTAGCAGAGTGAAATGAAGAATCACAGGTGCTGTCATTTGCTACTTCTCTGTTCTGTGGCTCATAAATGCTCTGCAAAGAGGAATAATGACACTCAGAAAGGTCTGAGAACCAAATGCTAATAAATGCTAATTATTATCAGTGTATATTTCAGGCAAACTCAGGAATCAGAACAGATATAAATGAACCCTCAATTATGTCTGGTTACATCCAGGAAAACCAGAAGTCCTTTTGCAGTTGTTTGTCTGTTTACCAGCCACGTCTGCCCTATATATATAATTTGCACAATTTTAATTGTGCATTCATTATAATGAATGCCTACACACATACATAAGCATATATATGCATATATTCATGTATACCTTGCTGAACATTAAGATTGCTCTTTAAGAATGACCTAACACCCTTGGATTCCATATCTTTGGGGAGCAATAGAGGTCAAAATGCCCACTACTGTTGTGTTCATTTCAACATGGGGAGCTATGTGAAAATGAGCAAGTTTACCAAGAACAGACAAAGAATTCCACACGATAATTAAATCCATAGAGGCAAGATGAAGACTGCAGAAGGACACCCAACAGGCAGCAGAGTGCCAATGCACACTCTTATTTGGAAAAACACATGTCATAGTGGGAAGGTAAGAAAGGGTTTGCAGAACTGTCTGGAGAAAAGTAGAGTGGGACTGACTTTTTCCTGGCTCTTCTGATACAAGCATGAAGGATACTGGAAGATAGTAAGATCTTCATTCAAAACAAACCAGAGGAACTAGTTCTTCAGACAGCCTATGTTGACCTGTGGTGGTACTCCTCAATTACCACTCTGGATCAAAGAATTTGTAAAAAGGCAAGGAGAGTCTGGAAAAAACTTTGGAAGAGATGCTGTAGAGTCCACTAACTAGATAAATCACATAACCTGACTTGAAAATGTTTGAAGGCTGGGAGGCAGTATGTCCTTACACTGTTCTGTTTTTTCCTGAGGATCTACTCCTGTGGCTGCTGTGGGAGATGGAGCACTGTGCTGGATCTGTGGTCTTAACCAGTAAGTTCATATATAACCTTCTCAATGTACACCTAAGTCAGAATTAAATAAGTTATTAACAGTAATTAATTTAAATATTAGATATATTTGTGGCTTTCAAGCTCCCTAAATAAATGTAGTGTTGTGAGAATTTAGGACCAGAAGAAACTTTTAGAACCTAATCCACCACTTTGTTCCATGGCAAACTCAATTACATTGGCATCCTTAGTGACAAATTTGTCTAACCAGTTCCTAAAGCTTTCAATGATGGAGACTCAATGGCCTCATGAGTAATCTATGTAAGTCTCACTATTCATACTATGAGAAGGATATTTTTCCCTGTCCAACTGGAATCTACTCAGCTGTTGTTTGCTGCAAACCCTTAGCTACAAGCCTGAGCTAAGACTGGAGGTGTCCTAGACTTCTGAAGAATGTTGTCCAGTAATTTCCGTGACTCTGGAAATAGCCTGAACACAGGCTTGGTTTTTAATGTAGCTAATAGTTACTTGTTTGGGTTTTTTAATTTTTTTTTTTTTTTTTT
>VWZS01000133.1:1032961-1150417 GCA_013397075.1 Rhabdornis inornatus
TTTTTTGGCTAATATGCCAAAGCATGGTCAGGGATTATTTCTGAATCCTTTGACAGTTTTTCTTGTTATTCTAATGTCTTATCTCTTTAGCATTTTTCTGGCTTCAGGTAAACTTTCCCTGAGAGCACTTTCTAAACACAGCATGTTTTGACTTTAGCTGCAGCAAAACCTATTTGAAAGGTGTGTCTACAGAAAAAGTGGAACAAAAAGATTTATTTTAAAATATTGCTGAAAACCAGCATGCAGTATTTTCTTTCCTGTGAGGTCTAATTGTGGTTTTGTCTGTAATTCACTGAACTGTATGTGTTTGAGATTAAATGTTTGAGCTTTCTGACATGATGCTATTCAGTTCAAGCAAACTCTGCTTCTTGCAGATGATCATTAATTGCATTCCCCATTCTCCTCGTACCTGACTTGAGAGCAGGGTTCTGCCTGGCAGAAATGCTGAGCACCTACACATTCAACTGAAGTTGGTGTGGGCTGCTCTTATAAAACGTGGTGTGCTCTGAGTTGTGTAAGCCTTTATAAAAAATCAGCTCAATTGGGGCATTTTAGCAAAACCTCTTAAGCTTAATTTCCTTAAAGTCTCCAGTGAAAATCAGTTTATTGGTACAAGTACAGTCTGGAGCAGGAGCGCTAGCCATTCTTAGGAAATGAATGTCTATGAACAGGATTGAAATTAGTAAATAGTCATGAGGTGATATGAGGAATTGAAAGGAAAAATAAGTGTTAAATAATGTCCTCATTGGCGAACACTCACAATTCTGTGTACAGAAGGAAACAAACTTCATGTGAAAAAAACAGTGTGTAACAATGTATTTGAAGACTTCATCGTGCTGTGGATTGTGCAAAGAAGCCAACGAAAGATTGCACAAGTGCTTTGATTTTGGTGGTTTTAAACTCATTGCAAGGCTACAACCTCAGTGATGTACTTTCAGTACAGGTTTGTAAATATATGTGATATAAGGGTTTATTTTTAGGTTGTAAAGTCTAGCAGTTTCAATGAAACAACACTGTTGTCAGTCAGCACATTGGCCCAGGAGGAAAATATTGTATTTCTTTTTCTCGAAGAGGGAACTTACAAAAAAATTACCACTGTGGAAAATTACCCTTTATTTCTAGTTCCCTGTAATGTAAGAATTTATAAAAATGTTCCTATTTGATGTTGAACTTGATTGATTATGCCAAGGATTGCAGAACAATTTTCAGTTTCCCATATGAAGGAGGATGAATGATAGTTTTCAGTAGTTTCAGTCTATCTTCTGGCTCAAGAAATTCAAAGTGATCATGTTCACACTGGAATTTTATAAATGGCTGGTATCTATACAGGATTTGCCTTGGAGAAAAAAAAAATTCCCCTGACTGATTCCTCATTACCAGAGTTGGGGATTTGATTTCAGTGATGGGGATTTTTTTGTTTATTGCCCTCTGTATCTCAATCCATTTGCCTGTCCTAATGACTGATGAATTGGGGCTTTCAGTGTTGTCACAACTGGAATGATTTTATAAAACTTCTGATTTGGATTCCCCATGTTTTACAACTTGGCATGTACAAGCTGGAAAATGTGTTTCGAGGGTGTTTTGGTACTGTTTGTATTTACACAGAGTGATCATTCCACTTCCTGCAGTGCCTTAAATCTCTGCCTTTTGCAATTTGAACTTGCTTTCTGATTTTCTTTGTTGCTTCCCCTTTCTCCCTTTTATTGTTTTGTTCTTATGTCCCTCTGAAGCTTCGATGACTTTTTCCTTAACTATTTAGAGCAACTTTTTTTCTCCAGACTCAGTTCATCCCTTGAAGAATCCCTATAGTTCTGGATGTTCTGACAGCTGTAACTTGTGGCCACCCCATCCTCCAATTCAGGAGAATTTTTGCCATGCTGCAGTTGGATTTCGCCCATACATTCATTCATGTAGGTTGTGGGGTTTTTTAGTTTTCAGTGAACCCTCAATATATGGCTTTGCTTTAACTATTCTCCAAATGACATTATAATTCTATTTTTGACTGCAGATGTATTAGGCTACTTGCAGTTCAGTAGCCTGTGGTAGTAATGGAAGCACATCTGATTTGTTATTAAATAGCACTGTGTCCAAGAGAACCTTCAGCAGAAATCCTCTGAAACCCTTTTCAATATGTAGGAAAGCTGCTCCTTGCAGACCCAGGAAGTTCAGAGTTATTCAGTGAACACCTTGTGTGGTTGCCTCTGGGTTTGCCTTCCAGCAGACGCCCATTTCACCATGTCATCTGCTGATTTAGACATAAACCATTTAATTATAATAGGAGCTTTCAGAAAGTTTTCTGCCCAGGTGGGCACTCTGAAGGTTAATCTCTTGCCCAGGATGGTTTGAAACTTGCTGTCACAGTGCTTGGAGTTTCCAACCTGACTGGCAGTGCCAGGAACTAAATTGTGGTTTCTAATAGAATGGGATTCCCACTCGTCTCCTCACAGTGCTATTTTCCATGTTGCCCATCGACTGAATAACCCTCTTGCTCAGTTGACCAAAGGAGAGTGGTAGGTTGTTCTGCAAAAGCATATTTTATGTATTTTTTTATGGAGCCACTCCCACTAATATGACTAGCTAGATTCTCTGTAAGGCTGTGCTTGTTCTGAAACCACTATTGATTAAATGCTGAGATGAAATTTTTTTTTAGAAGCTGTCATTGGAACATGCTTAGACTGCACTTGCTGTCAGCTTAACAGTCATGTTTCTGTGTCTTCCTCTAAATTCCTCTCCCAGCTGGGCTCTTTCATATCTTAGCATTAAAATAGTTCCTTCCTAATTAGACAGATCTCTGTCATGATAATCATCTTGAGAACGTACGCTGTATTTTCATACTGCGTATCTTTTCACAGATCGGGCCTGTGCTTTATAATTTTTCAAAATCGTAACTCGCTGAATAGATCTCTCACCAAGCAATCATCTCCTGTAACTGGTAATTAGTGTCCTGTCAGCTGATATTGGTAGGCATTACTGTTCATCTGCTGCCATCAGCAAGTTCATCTTAGATCATTTAGAATTCTGATGGATTTGATTCTCTTCAAATTCCAGTTGTGAAGATAGTGTTCCAAAGCTGATGTGCAAACACGGGAAAAAAAAAAGGGTTATCGAGCAAATAAACACATTTGTGCGTGCAAGGTTAATTTCTACAGAAGGGGTGTTTGTAAGTCCATGGTCATAAAAGTAAGAGCACACACGATCATGAGTGAGTCTGTGCTTTTGTCTGACTGCAGAACAGGGTTGTCTGGTCAAGGTTGTGAAGAACATTGCTTTAATAACAATAATCAGTAGTTAGAACAAAATTGAGATCTCTCTATTTCCTGCATTGCTCAGGCTGTAATACCAGGCGTTTGTTTTCTGGTTTTATTTTTTCAGACTCAGAGACTTAGCAGAAGTGTTGTCCTTCTCAAAAATTGGATTTAAATAGTTTGCTAAATAGCTCATTTTACTTTAGCATTTTAGAAGCTGGTAATTGTTTATGTAAGTGTCCTTAAAATAAGCGATGCAAAAATGAACTCTGGAATCTTATCTTTATTATACAATTTTACAATGGGTACTCAATACTTGGCTTTAAAAGAAAAACCTCCTGTCAAAAGAAAATATTTAGTTAGCTCAGGTGCTGGATGACAGCTGTAAAATAACAGAGGACAACTTCCATTTTTTAATGAAACGCTGGTTCTGTTGATTGTCTTTAGATATGGGGGGAGTGCTTTGTTTTATAAAAGATTGTTTTTATTGTTAAAAAATATTTACTGCAGAATAATGCAAGAATCACCACTGTGCTGTTAAAATCAGTGGGGAAATAGATATATATTTGCTCAGCTTTGCTTCAACCTCAGCCAGTGAAAAAATAGATTTTAATCAGAATCAAATGGTTTCTAGATTTATTCAGATGGAGGGGTTTTGTTGGGGGAGTCTTGTATTTTGTTTCTTTCTTCCTTTCTTTGGTTGGTTGGGATTTAATTTCCACAAAACTGGTGATTTATTTGTTTGCAAAACTTCTAACACTAAGCACTGGTTATTCCAAAACTTCTTTTACTCAAATCATCACCCTGGGGCTGTGCAGCCTGGCAGAACCAAGATACATAGCTGAGAGATAAAAAATTCCTACATTTTTAATAGGCTGGAATTAAATTCTATAGCAATACAGCTTACACTTAAAAATCACCATGTTGACAGCTGCCAAAGTGATATACTGGAAGTTAAGGTGTGTTCGTGTGACTATTTCATAGAGATTGAAAAATGCTGCTGATTGTAGTCGTAGGAAAAGAACTTTCACTTTACGACTTCTGTAAAATGTATAGAAAAAGCGGTCTCTAAGAAGATCACTGCTTTTACATGAATTTCTGACCCTGTGGGTGTAAGAAACTCTTCGGGTTTTGGGACTGGAGTGATATCCAGCACTCCGTGGAGCCAGGCTGCAGCACACGAGCTGCGGGCTGCAGGGGGCACTGCGGAGGAATCCAAAAAGTACTCGCTCTAAGTTAAATGTACTTCACAGCCCTCTCCCTTCCTGGCCTGATCACATTTTCCATTTCAATGTATTTAATATTATTATTATTTTAATAAATGTTAATATATTTCCTAATTAATATTAATAAAGTATTAATATATAGTTTTAAACCTCAAATCCCTCCCCCTCTTCTTTTTCCCTCCTCTTTCTGTTCTTACATTGAATCTTAACTATTCAATACTGGAGAGATTACAACACATCCCCCGTCTCCAAATTGAGAGAGGCACGAATCTCTATAATTGACTCAGGATTGCAGTTACCCCGCGTTCTTACGCTGCCTCTGAGCAGAGCTGTAATGCCCCCCTGCTTGTTCTGTGATAGCGTAGTAATCGATGATCATGAAGAACTTTAAGTATCTCCGCTGTGGTTCTCAAACTCACACTGCAGAAAAGTTTTTGGGGTTTAGGCTTTTTTTTTTGGTTTTTTTTGGTTTTTTTTTTTTTCCTGGGGGGAAGATGTGTTTGTGTATCCCAACGTAGGGAAGGTACTAATTGCTGTTTTTATTTGTCCGCTGTTATGTTCCATCTCAACATGGTCACGAATTGTGGCAATAGGCATGAAATGAACCCCAAATTTCGTACTGCTGAGCGCTTAAAGAAGACAGAGACTGCTCTTTGCCACTTTATCTTAGAAGTAGTATCCTATGCTAATCTGCAATGGCAAAAAAATGAAGATGGTTCAAATCAGATTACATTACTAATGCATGAGTTCCCAATTTTCTTTATATCAGCCGCATGTTAGAGAACGCGGGTGTCTCTCTGAGATAATTCTGTTCTATATAGATGTATTTAAAAAATTACACGTGGAAGTGCATTTCTCATAGGGCTAGGTAGAAAATAACAATTTTCAATGAGAATTATGGGTGCAGCAGCTTTGTTTAAAACTAGATTCCCGCGGTGTTATTCTTGACCCATTAATCACCCGCGCTCTATATGGAGGCAGCCGCCGCTCGCTCGGGAGCGATGTTACTGCCCATCGTGTCGTGTTTCTGGCGCTGTTTAAAATAGCAAGTTCAGCCCCGTGCCGGGGAGGCGCAGGGCTCGGCGCTGCGCTCCCATCCATTCATTATGCAACAGTTGACACCCGAGGGGAAGGCGGCACACGCCGCTCGCCCGCGGGCTGCCCCGAGAGCCGGGCAGGGCGCTCCGGTGCTGCGGGAGGCGCGGCGGGGAGCCCGCGGCGCCGGCAGGTGTCGGGCCGCGCTGGCCCCGGTGGCCCCGGTGGCCGGGAAGCGCCGTGTCCGCTCCTGCTGGGCGCCGTCCGTGCCGGGTTTTGCACCTTGTCCCCGGGCCTGCCTCTCGGCCCGCAGGAGCCGCCGCCGCCGCCGTGTTTACTGAGCGCTCCTGTCCTGATATCACTCCGCTGGCATGGAGGAGGAGGAGGAGGTGCGGGAGGAGAGCATTTGATCATTGTGATGGTGGCAGCGGGAGCAGCAGCCGGCACGGCACAGCAAAGCGCTAGGCTGTATCAGCTCGGCGTTTGGCAGAGACTTCAGAGCGCTACTTTCTTTTTTTTTTTTTTTTTTTTTTTTTTTTCCTCCAGCCCGGTCCGGATTGCTCATGTGTTTACTTCCCCCAGCCCGAGGATTTGCTATTTAGGTTCCTGTTGAAATGCAACTGAGCAGCCAAAGTACTTTGCGAACACGGTGCGGCATAAACACCAAAACTTTTTTCCAGAAGGAAAATACAATAAGCAAGCGGCTTTGCCTGTCTTTTGATGCCGTGGAGTGCGAGTGAGTGTGCCGTGTGTGCCCGGCGTGTGCCGGTGCTCGGATGTGTGTGTGCGAACGTGCGTGTGAACGGGTGTGGATGTGTGTGCATGTGGAGGGGCGCATGGTTCTCCTTATCCATGGGGAGAGAAGGCTTTTGGCAAAATCTCCGGAAATCTCACGGAATCTGTTCTGAAATAATGGATTATAAAAAAGAAAGAGGAGGAAAGGAACTGGTCTGATACCTCCTGGAGTTTGCTAAGCCGAATTGCTGCTGCTGCTTAGTTTGTTGTGCTTTGTGTGTGTGTGTGTCTGTGTGTGTGTGTCTGTGTGTGTTTGTTGGTTGTGTTGCTGGCGATAACCTTTTAGCACCTTCTCTATTTCCCTCCCCCCTTCCCTCTCTCTTTTTAATGTTTTGGAGCTTCTCGAGAGGGATTGGCTGGGGGAAAAGAGAAACATTTGCTTGGGATCGCTGTTTCCCTGAGACATGATGGTGCCCCCTTCCCCCCCCTCCCCGGTTCTCTAAAAAGTATCCCATCAGGACCCCAGAGGAGACTGTGTGTGCGAAGTGTAGGATAAAAAGTTCTTCCAAAATAGTGTGCGCGGGGACGAGGATGGGGGATTTCGCAGCCCCCGCTGCCGCCGCGAATGGCAGCAGTATTTGCATCAACAATAACCTGAACAGCAGCCTCAGCGGGGCCGGGATCGGGGTTAGCAGCGCTCCCCACGGCCCTCCTGCCGCCGCTCCCGGTAACAATACCGCCAACAGCGGCGGCATTCCCAAGCACAGCACGGTGGTGGAGCGGCTGAGGCAGCGCATCGAGGGCTGCCGGCGGCACCATGTCAACTGCGAGAGCAGGTACCAGCAAGCCCAGGCGGAGCAGCTGGAGCTGGAGCGCAGGGACACGGTGAGCCTCTACCAGCGGACCCTGGAGCAGAGGGCCAAGAAAACGGGCACCGGCGGCAGCAAGCAGCAGCACCACAGCAAACAGCAGCAAGATGCCGAGCCCGCCGCGGCGGAGCAGAGGAACCATACGCTGATCATGGTAAGGGGATGCGGGGCGGAGGGGTGGCTCTCCAACTCCGCGTCGCTCGCCGGGATGAGCTGGAGGTCGTGGCTTGTCAAGGGGGAGCGGGGCTCGCCTCAACTTTGGCGGTGGCGGGGTCCGGCGGGAGCTGCCGGGACGCTTCGCAACTTCTCACGGGCTGGGCTGGAGGGAGCTTTTTTCCCCCCTTCGCAAGGGTAGAAGTGCTCTGGGCTAAGGGGGAAGGAGCGGTGCCAGGCGGGCTGCCGAGAGCCGGGGGAGGGTTTTGTGTGTGCGTGCGTGCGCGTTTCGCCACGGCTTCCCCGTGCGGCGGGCTGGCCGCCTTTAAATCCCGCCGCGGAGGAAGGTGGAAGGTGACTCCGCACTCTGAGCTGGCGGCTGGAGGAAAAGTTAGGCAGGATTCTCGCTTGGGCTGCCCCGGCGTGAAGCAGCCCGGCTCCCCACGCGAGCTGAATCGCTTCCCAAAGTTTCCTTGGGATTTAAGGAGCTTAGCGAGAAGCGGAGGGGGGGAAAGGGGGCGGGGGCTGAGCCGGTAGGAGCGTAGCGGCGAGTAGGAAGCGGAGTTTCCCACTCCCAGGCTGCACCGATGCTGAATAATAAGAGGAGGTGCGGGGGGAGCTGGGCCCTGCGCTCCGGCAGAGCCTTATTTATAGTGGTTCTGGTGATGGGGCTGGCGGTGCTCGTCCTGTGGCTGCGCCCGGGGGACACGCGTGTGTGTCCTGACGTGTCCCCGCGCCGGGGCGGGGGTGCCCGGGGGCGGGCACGGGGCAGCCGGGTCCTCGCCGTCTGCCGGGCGCACAATGGGCGGTGGAGAGCGGCGGGGAGGAGGAGGAGGAGGGGAGGTGCGATGGCAGCGTGTGGTTTACAAGCTTCGCACGTCCCTCCCTCTCGCCGTCCCCGGCTGCGCGGGGAGGCGCGGCCGTGCGGGAGGGGCCGGCAGGGCGGCAGCTACCGCCGGCCCCCGCCGGGGGAGGTCCGTGCGACAAAGCGGAGGGGTGGCCGTCCTTCCTCTCGCCCCTCCCGTACGTCCGAGGAGGGAGCCTTGTGTTTCTGCCTAGCCCCGGTTCAGTGCCGGGCAGCACCCTTCCCGCTGCCCCCAGCGCCGCTTCCTCACGGTGGGGTGGCTGAAGGGGAGGTGGGGATGGCTTCGCAAAGCCGCAAACAAAAGCTGAGCGCTGCCCCCGCCTCCTTGGCCTCGGGAGCAGCCCGGCGCATCCCGGGCAGGCCGGAGGGAGGCGGGGATGCGCAGGGAGCGGGGCCGGGAGGAGCGCGGGCAGCGGCCGCACAAAGCGGCGGGGGCGGCGGGATGTGTGCGTGTGCGCCTGGCAAACAGGAAGCACAACGACCTCACTGACATCTTGTTGCTTCCCTGATGTTACCAGCCAGGCAGAACCGTGTTTCTCTTCCTTCTGGCGCCTTTCCTCCGGACCCAGCCTTTTAAATACGCGCGCAGTACTTTGCCTCGGCTTACACCTCCTCCTGGGGCAGAAGAGTCATTCCCTAAATGAGGAGGGACTCTCTTCTCCTCAGCCCAAATGTCCTCAAGTCCCTTTTCGCATCTCACAGGATGCAAAATCCTGTTTCCACAAGACACAGGAAAGGTGCTGGAGGCTTAGGAGACATTCTCAGGGTGACTCCTCTCCAGGGCTGTGTCCCCATCCAGCTCCAGAGCAACTCAGATGCTCTCAGGCCTGGGCTGGTGATAGGTTGTGCTTTCCCTTTATTCCCCTTATTTAATGCTGAAGTATTAAAGCCAGGGTTTTTAGATAAGCAGCTAATTGGTCTTTCCTTGAAGATGCGGGACAGAAAGCCAAAGCTATAATGTGAAAGTAGTAGAAACAAAATAACAAAAGGAGGAAGTGCAGTTTCAGCTCTCGCTGTTGCTGGATTCTTTCTGGTTGGGACATTTGGAGAGCTGAGAGTTGCCTAATTAAGGGGGAGTTTGCTATGAAATTCACCATAACTCAATTCCTGTGCTATGATCTTCATGTTATTGAAATATACTCAATGTGCCCTATGCTTTTAATCTTAAAAACATAAATTCTACCGCCTTATTACAAAAAAGACCCACTTCCATTTTTTTTTAAAGAAAACGTTGCCAAAAAATCTAGACACATCACCTGCTTTGTTTCTCTTGTAGAGTGTTAATTATGATTTTTTGACTTATGTCTAAGAACATTGGGGAATATCCATGGGAACATGAAAGTAATACTTAAAACCCAAGAAATTACTCTTTTTGAAGCAGTTGAGAAGTATTTTCTCTGAGACATTTATGCTTTTTGCAATAAAATCAAATGCAAGCTCCCAAACTTCTTAATTTCTAGCAATCATAACAATGTGGTAAGTTTATGTGCATCATAATTTTTATTTAGCAAAACAATTCAACTTAATTTAACCTTTTTCCTCATGTTAGGAAAAAAAAAGGAAAAAAAAGTTAAGTACATTTAGGGGTTTTCTCCCTTTCTTTATTCTCTGGTAAACTCCAGTGGAGAGTTTTACAGAGGAACAGTCATAGATCTGCTAGTGCTTTACTCTTCAGACAAAAATAATTGTTAAATTTCTCCCTCATGTTATTAAACTGCATGATTTGGAAAAGAAGGTGTTGGGATGAAATGATAACAAACACAAAGATGACAGCAAGAAATGCTTTTTCTAATTTTTTTTTTTCAATCAAAGCAAATTAAAGTAAAATATAATCTCTATGTGTGTGTGTGTATGTGTCCTCCAAACTGAGAGATGTTGGGAAGGGAGGGGAGATGTGCTTAATCCAGGCAGCCAGCCACCCAACAAACCCTCCCAGAAACTGGCACTGAGACATGCTGAGTGCCCTTCAGCAACCTGGGTAAAAAACCCAAAAGCATCTCCGGAGGACAATTATTTAAAGGCATGCACTCTGATTTTCTTCCCTGGATGGAGCACAAGGGATGCAGTTTGCGCAGTGGTTCTTGTTGCCACCCCCACAATTTGCACCCTCCCTCCCAGAGTTCATGGAAAGCACTGTGCAGTTCCCGCTGTTCAGGGCTCTGTATCAACTGAGAAGAGGTGGTGAATGGAAGCCTTTTGTTAAAATGGGGTGTGGGAGCACAGGCTTGGCTGTATTTCATGAGTTGCTGATCTACCCTGAATTTGTGTCTTGTTAGAGAGAAAGTTTTCACTTGCTGAATTTTGAAACACCTGGATTTGTAACTACTTCAACCTCTTCTGTTGAGGAGAACGGTGGGTTACACAACTAGTCTGCTCACACACAGGCATAGACTAGGGTGTGCACAGATATTAGTTCATAAATGTCTGTGGAGACCTTTCCCCCTCAGCCCAGCTCAACCTGGCAAAAAACCAAAGTTGTTTTCTGTGATTTTGAGTTGGATTATTAAAATGCTATACCAGCCTGGCTTTCAGAGGAAGTATTGGGAAAATTTGCAATTCATCCAAAACTCTGCTGTTCATCTTTGGATTGGTTCCAGGAAATATCAACACATTATATCAGTTCTTTTGGTTCTTTGTGAGCTAATCTGCTTTCTTGTTTCCTTCTTTCAGGCAAGAGTCGTCTTGGCTCTGCATCCATGTTATTTTGTGGGGTTCAGAGGTTGCAAGTGTGTGCGTACACATACGTTATATATAGAATAAATAAATAAATAATGTATATTTCATATATAATAGCCAAATACATAATAATAACTGCAAATTATATAGCTTCTTTTCTTATCCCTGGGACTGTTCTTTCTTAGTGTGAATTTTTTGTCCAGGGATGTGTAATTATCACATTGGTCTTCTAGTGCACGTTTATTTGCATCTGAGCTCTCTTGTGGGCTATAAAGAGGCTAGAGCTACTTTTTCCTCTTTCAAGACTCTTCAGGATTTTTTTTTTTAATTTAGCATTATTGTGGGTTTGACAGCCACTGTCTTACTCTCTGTTTCTAGCCTTAAACCCAGTTCTTAGGAAATTGTGTTTTAAGCATGTAAACCTAAAATGTTATTTAGGTCAGAGAAATTAACGACAGAAGTCAAATAACCTATTAGATCATCTTTTCTCTTCCCCTGCCAAAGCATCTTATGCCAATTCAGAATTAGTTTAAAGTGAGAGAAACACGGCTGGAAGCCCAGGGTATTTTCCAGCCCTGCTCTTTACCCATTCTGGGCTAACTCACTGCCTTCCAGAAAGGAATGATCCCACTGCACTTCTACCTGAGGGAAGGAAAACGGGCAGGCCACTCCTTTCAGCTTTCTCTGTGTAGGGACAGAATGACACATCCAGAATTATAGAAATCTGCTTATATGCCTTCCTTGTTGGTAGATATTCCACCACAGAAAAGTAGCTCCTCCCTCCACCTGAGTCTCTTTTTTTTTTGTTGAAAAAGGTATCCAGAGTGAAAAGTGGAACATCTTCATTCATCTCAGTGATTCATGGATAATGCCAGCATTGGAACTGAGTGCCACAGAATGTTGTCAGGCTTGTGACTAGTTTGTTTAAGCTTACACCTGCTGTATTTAATATGTACTTGTGCATATGTTCACAAAAGTGAGCACATTTCTTGTGTTCCTTCTTGTGTAATATTGCTGTTCAACTTACTTTACAGGTGCATAGGAGTTCATCACTCACACTCAAGGAAAAATCTCTTTCTGTGGCATTGCAAAGATGAAAAAAGAAGATAATTTTTTAGATGTTTTGTTTTATTTTCCACGAAAAGGTCAAATGCTTGCAGTTCTTACTCATGCCTGATGACTAAGTAGGATTAAGCATCTCTTTGGTTAATAAGCTATGTCTGATCTTGCTCACACAGGGGTAAAGTCAGTAGTAAATACACAACAGGGGTGATACCAGAATTAAATCCCAGGCCAGCAACGCTTCTTCTCTTTCGTAAGCATCATAGAAGGAGTCATTGTGTAACCCTTTTTATTTTCCTTTTTCTATTAGGGTGGATCTCTGTGTCTTTCTTACTCCACAGGCCTCTCCCATTTGTTTTCTCCTTTTCATACCAACTGGCTCTTGATGCGCCTGTGTGATTACTGTCCTTTAGGACAAGGAGTTTTTGTGCTGACCTCCTTTTGCAGCTAGTCAGCACAATAGGTTTCAGTTTAGCAAACTGAAAGGAATGAAGAGACTCTTCACTTCAAGCACTGCTAGCCTCTGATGACCTTTAATGCTCTGATGGAAAGTGTGTCCCTTTCAAAGGCAGTGGCTTGGGTTATTACATGCTGTAGCTGGAGCAGGGCAAGCTGTATTTTGACATAGAGTATCCAGTCATAGTGAAACCTCAGTTTCAGACTGACCGAACAGAACGTGTTGAAAGTCCTGCAGTGAAGTTCTGGGCATTGTTAACTTCAGGAAGAATAGCTTTGTCTGGAACACATCAAAAACTTGTTCTGCTAACGCAGCGCCAAAAATATTAACGTGTGATTGTGTTAGGATAATTGGTTGCATTTAGGTTAACCTCAATTTACAGTAACTTGACCTAAAGCTTAAGGCTTCACGAACGGCTTCAGCTGGTGTAACCCGAGCTGCCAGCACTGAGGAAGTCTCCTCTTTCCTGCTCTGGTCGGGGACTGTGTTTGCTGCCTTTGCTTGCTCGTGTAGCCCCACGGCCAGTGAGTTCACTGAGCAGGTAGGGAGGGCAGACACACTTCTCCCTTTTCTTCTGGGTTAGTTTTTAAGCTGGATCAGATCCATCATTTGTTTGGCTGTCCCTCCCGTGGGTAGCACAGTCTTACAACATCTTAATCCTCTTGTGAAATTCAACCCTTATCCCAGGATAAACATCTGGGACCTCTTAGTTCAAACATGCTTACCTGGTAGCTATACATTGAACCTCAGCTAAGTTACACCTGGTGTCAGTGCACAATTCTGCACTGAAACAGGGCTGGCTGGATGTAGCAAAGGATGTAGCAAAGGGTTCATTTTTATTTAAACACTTGCATGTATAAGGCACTTGGTTGGATATTACTCCAATATGTATAATTCATTTGAGAGATGTGCTTGGATTAGCAGAGGTTTAAGAACAGGCCTGACAGCCAGGAATTGCTGACTGGAATCCTTCAAGTGTGTTGTTTTGTGAATTGAAATGTGAGGTACAATCTCTGACTGGACTTATGAACCTGTAAGCAGTTCTGCAGTCTGGGATCTCACAGGCTGTTCAGATAAGCAGCATGTTTCTACATTCAGTGAGAACTTGGGAGCCTTAATAATTTGAAATATATATTTTCCTTGTTTGTCTAAGCTGGTGAATCACAAAATCATGTAACTTTGATTGTTCTTTTGCTTCTCTCTCTATTATTTTAGTTTCCAGATGTTTGTAGCTCAAAAGTCACTACAAACTGCTCCTGTTTGCTCTCTAAATACTTGAAACTCAGTTCCATAGGGCTTAAGAGAAAATGTCTTTTTAAACTTGCAGTAGTTAATAAGATTGCAGCTGCTGAAATTCCGTGCTTACAGGAAGAGCTGTCCTCTTTCAAGACTTCCCTCTTTCAGGCTGATTTTGTTTGCCCCCACACACCAGTAAAATTGGTGAGGGGATAAGAATACTTCAGTCTTCAGTTGACCTGAGAGAAGTGTGTTAACCTGTAGGAACTTTGCATTTTCCAGAAGTTTGTGAAAGTGCTAAAGCCAATGCTGCAGTGCTGTTGGTAGCACAGAAAATCTGTCCCTGTTTGCTTGCTGTCAGTTCATCACAACCACAGCACACACAGAGTAGGAAAGAGGTTTGAATTTATGACTTTCAGGAATAAACAGAAAGATCAAAAGGGCAAGGATTTTTTTCCTTTTTTTTTTATCACTTTCTGTAGGGTTTTCATATAGGGCTCTATATTGTCCTGTAAGTTCTCAACTCTCATCGAGTGAAGCTGGGTGGAGTTGTGCTTTCACTGATGGAAGGTGGGGCTGTGCCTCTTCCCCTCCACCTGTCTTCACTTTTCTGTCTCCTTCCTACATTACTTTTACTATGTGCCATACAGAAACACTTCAGGTTTTACAGAACAATTCAACTTCATTTTCCTCTGCTCTTCGGATTGGAGGAACAATTGCTCAGTGCTGTAGTGAAGGTGTAGCTCTTCTGCATCATCTTTATGATGCCTGTGAAAATCTTGGGCCAATTGAGAAAGTCCTTGGGTATTGTGTACCTTGGAAAAGAGCAGAGAATTGGTTTTTAACCTTACTCTGACCCCAGGCAGCATCACAACCGAGAAGCCAACATGCCTATGGATGTGTGTTTGTAGAAACCAGTACCTGTACTTACACACTGGTTTCTAAACTGTACTCCAAGGCAAAGTGGAAAGATTTGTGATCAGTTTCAATGGTGAAAGGGGATATAATACCCCAACGAGTTTAAGAATCACTGATACATATCCACTTTCTATATTTTTATCCTCTTTCTCTTTCCTTTAGCTCATATCTAATCTTCTGTGATTTTTTGGCACTTCTGCATTGTGTTTCATCTGAAGGAGGAAGGGAGGTGGCTATGGCAAATGAGATTGTAGAAGAGTTCTGGAAAGTATAGAAGTTTTTTAATTATTTAAGATAGTGCCTTACATTAAGGAAATTTATTATTACATTACATTAAGGAGGATGGATCAGCACTTTGCCGAAAAGGAAATTGTTGCATTCCTTACCCCTTCTGTTTATGCAGAATATGGTATTTCAGACTCTCTAGCATCTGCAAAAATAACTTTAAATCTGACTGCCTTACCTTGCACTAGTTGCCTTTGGACTGCTAAGCGGATTGTTCCATTTTTGCTGTGATCTGTGCTGCTGTTCCTTTTTGTCTTCAGAGCTGGTGGCTGTTGTTCTGGTTTCTCTGGGTTGCATTCTAGTGCATAACTGAGGCAGCGGAGAGAAAACTGCTATTGACATTAAATAACCAATTTTTAATGATGTTTTCAGCAAGCAGGTTGCTATTCACTATACATGTCTTTAGTTGTCATCAAAGCAGGTAATGTAGCTTTGAAGGGTTTAGTGGACTCATGCAGGAGGCTGTAGATTTCTGAAACTGAATGGGGGTCACACCGTTTGAAATTGGCTGAAGTGTTCTGGTATGTAATCCACGGCTGGATGTGAAGCAGTGGTTCAAAATAATCTGTAGGTTCTTCTATAATTGCACGTTTCTGGGCTGAGTTTGCAGTCCTTGCCTTCCAGTAAAAGTGGAGATATGATGCTGAGGTTGCAGCGCTCTTTTTCTTTTTCTTTTTTTTTTTTGTTTTCCCCTAATTTATGCCAGGTAGTTTGTACACTGAAAGCTTTAAAGGCTGGATTGCTGCAATTTTGAAAATTTACCTGAGAGAATTTGACTTTGCATTTTCTCACCTCATAGGATTTTGCTGGAGCTTATTTTTTCTAACCCATTTTAATATATATTCTACATCATGCAAAACAACAACAAAAAAAACCCACTTTTTTCTCCTCCATTTAATTTACAACAAAACAAAACCACTTTCTGGTCACGGTAAGGTTTACTGCCCTTCTCAGTAATACTTTTGCTGTGGAAAATGTCAGCAGTGGGTGGGGGAGGATGAAGAATTGTGACTGTAGAACAGAAAAACCAAAATTATTTTGACTAGTAGCATTGAAATTTTCACCAATAACTGTGATAAAGTGTCTATTTATAGCCAGACGGGTCTTGGGAAGTTAGGCAGGGAGAATATTCTTTTCCTCTTAATGGTGTCTTCACGTGGTTCTGCCTCGGGGTTAATTAGATGAAGAAGCTGAAACAAATTAACATTTTGCTGCCATAAAACAGGGTGGTCTCAGGGCTGCGGTCCTACACCTACAGTCTGTGGTACTAATGTAGGAGAAGAATTAGCTGCCTAGGAGGAGAACGGTGGGGGGGTTTTTTAGGTGTAGGGTGAAGGTACATTGTGCCATACTGGGGAAGATGGGCTAGAGGAAAGGAGAGGCAGAAGATCCCATGGAGTTTGCTTTAAACTTCAGTAGCTCTTGTAAACAAGTTGATCAACAATTCAAAGGGTGGTTAGGCAGTGGATCAGGCTGCCCAGGAAAGTGTTGGAGTCAACATCCCTTTAGATATTTAAGAGATGTAGATGTGGCGCTTAAGAACCTCTTTAGTGATGGGCTTGGCCATGCTGGGTTAATGGTTGGACTTGATGACCTTAAGGGTCTTTCCCACCTGCCAGTTGAAAGCCTGGAAATTGTGGTGTGTTTCTGGCGTTCATCTGGGAGTGAAGCACTCATACAGTTTATGGACTATCAGGCAGAACATTATTACAAGTGTCTTCAGGAATACTGCTCTAGTCACTCTCAAAGGCGAGGTGAAAAGGATGATGAGGAGAACATATTTTCAATTCAATCTAGTCCAAAGAAGACATCAGCTGGCCACAACATGGGCTTGTATCAGGTAGGTGATAAGTGTCCTTTCTGTGAGGAAAGAAAAAGGGAGGCTGTTGTGTTCAGTTCTTTTTTGTTTGCAGTTTTCCTTCTAAAAGTTGATAAACTTGGTCTCTTGATAAAAGAGGGAAAAACACAGTTTTGCTTGATCTTTGCAGTATGATGATTGCCTTTTTTTTTTTTTGGCAGCTCAATGTGTTGTGCTCATTTTAATTCCATGTAGAACAATAACTAGGTTAAGTAATTATGAAAGGCCCAGATAAAAAGTTATCTCTATTGTGATGTCTTGATTTGCAAATGGAACTCGAGGTAACATTGAAGCAAGGGGCTGTGTCCATGACACTCACATATAGTTTTATTTTCCTTCTATCCAAACCCAAGTTGGGGCAGTATGATAATAATTGTAGAAGTCAGCAATGAAAATTTCAGTGGGTTTTTAAAATGTATTTATTTTTTGTTTGTTTGTTTGTCCTGCTTTCTCAGATGTTTTATTTCAGAATTAACTCATTTGCTAGAATCCAACCTGTTAGCACAATAGGTAGATAAGGGTATTAGCAATATTGGTATTTCTGGTGTAGTGTGTTCCCTATGTCAAGTTTCACTAGTAGTTACGACATTGTTTCTGTTTTGAAAATTATTTACTTCCCAAATCTGTGACTTATCTCTTGTGGGTAGTGAATGCATGGTGAACATATGTCATAAAGTCAAATAAAGGGTTTATTGGAGCAGGTTTGGATTGGTTAGCTTGTCCCTAAATTTAATGGCAGGAGCAAAATGTACTGCTTGTCTTAAACAACAGTAGAACATACATAACATATATACATATATAACAAGTATATGCCTATATATAACAAATATATACATATATAACAAATTATATAATATATATAACAATTTTTGACCAACATACTTCACCTCATGGTTTTTTCCACTTTTACAATATGACTTTTTTTTTTAAGAGCAGATTTTCTAAGTTCTTAATCTATAGACTTAGACATCTGCAAATGTAGAAAGATAACTGATAACTGAGACCAGTAATTTTAAAATAATGATTGAGTCATATACACTGGGCTCTGTAAGGAATGTAGCACAAACAGACTCATAAAATATTTCATAATTTTCAGAGATGCTTTCTGTGTACAAATACACAGTTCTCACATGATTCAAGATTTGGTATTTAAACTGAGGATGAAATATATTTCCTATTCTAAAGGGGAGAAACTAGATGCTTACAGTTGTATAAAACTTCTATTAATGTGGTATCAGACATTTTTAAAAATTAGACAAGATTCATATGTTTTCAATTTTATAGTACACGTTTTTTGGCAAGAGTTAATTTTATAGGATATATTTTTTGCTGTTTGACCTTGGTTTGATTGGTTGGGGGTTTTGTGAGGTGGGGGATTTTTTCCTATTCTTGGATGGCTTTTGGTTGGCTGGTTTTGTGGTTTGGGAGGAGAAACAAGGAGGTGCTTCAGAAATGCAGAGACCTGAGGGAGCAGATGGGAGGATAGGAAAAAAGTGTGGGACAGAGGATGGATAGAACCCAGACTGGGGTAGACAGGGTGGAGCTAAGCAGACATCAGCTGTAATGGAAGGACAGAAATATATAGGAGATGCTGGACTTGTTGAACCAGGCTGAAGAGCAGAACTTTGTGTCTGCCCATGTACTTGGGCTTCACAAAGTCAGCGAGAGCACAGCTAATTGTAACCAGCCCACCTTGAGTAGCCAGAGTCTGGTGCTGGGGCACTTAACAGGACCATAGTCATGGTCAGCTGCAAATACCAGGTGAATTAGTTGCTTTGGTTTTCTTGCTTTTCCAGGTCTTACGTCCATCAGAGCATTACAATGTGTTGTGGTAGCTGATTTTCTGCACTGCTGTAAACTGGGTGGTGACCTTTGTTTTGTTCTGATTTGAGGGATTCTAAACACTTTACAGTGACACAGCTAATGAATATCTAGATATATATATGTATCAATCATTCAGCAAATGTAAGCCTCTGGACAGCAGACTTGCTTTTCTTAGTTACCTGTTGTATATTCCCTGGAAGTCACCAGCAGTTCATGTGAAAATCATTACCTGGGTAACTTCTCACACATTAGTAATGGACACATGAGTGTATTTTAAATCCTTCATGCCCAAATCCTATTTGCACATTTCTAAAGTTGGTTAAGTGAGTGGTATGGGTTTTTTTCCCTCCTGATGGATTAGCTTTGTTTTGCTAAAACAAGCTGCATTTCAATGCATTTCCCCACCCGTGCATATGTCCACTGTTAATATAAATCAGTTTTTAGAAGTGATTGCTGTGGCAAGTAGAAGACAATGTGTATTTCTCAAGCCAGTGGACCAAATGGAAAGTATTTTAGGTGGTTTAGGCACAGTGTTTTAGTGGCTGGCTGTGATCCTGTTTTCTGATGGATAGAGAGAACTGCTCAGCAGTGTGCAGCAGGCACATTCAACAGCTATGAGTGATTTCCTTCCCTTGGGTGGAGCTGTCTCATATTTTGGGAAGGAACAAGCTTCTGTCCCTGAGGTCAAAATACAACACCAAACAGCCAGGATTTTTGGAAGATTTACAGTTTAATAAGCCACAGTTATGGTCATGTCCTCTTGTTATGCAAGCAATCCTATCCATGTCTTAGTGTGTGAAGTTGGTGCTTCAGATATTTGAGGTGATTTGCATATCCTTTAACAGGTAACCTTGAAAATTAGTTCTGTTTTTCATCAGGCCTATATGGGCCATTACTGTCTCAGGCAAAAGAGTTGGGTTTTCCCACAAGGATTGAGAACTCTTCACAATGTTTTGTAATATGATTTGTATGATCTAAAAGTTTGCCTTTTGCAGGCTTAGATTGTTTGGGGAGTTGACTGAACTAAATTTTATATCCCATATTTCATGTTCCAGCCATATACTGAGAGGTCAGCATTCCTCAACTAGTAATCATTCAAAATATTGACATTTCAGTAAGGGTCTTTGTGTCACAGAGTTGCCTTCTCTGGTCTGGAGGGTGGCAGAAGGACATGTGTTTTCAGCACAATGTTTTGTCCAAGAAGTATCTGAGCTTAGTTTGGATAATTTGACTGGCCTTGAAGTAAAGATATGGACACTTATTGTTGGGAGGGCATTGGAAAATCCAACCAGTTTCACTCCTGTTATGTAGGCTGTACCGTGAGAGAAACTCTTTCCTTTCCTCTGGGACTGTAGAACTGCATGGAAGGTCTCACATTATTTTGGTAATATTAAGTAGCACTGTGCTTATTTTCCTCTCTCATTATTGACAGCCGTGTTTTTGTGTTACTTTTGTTGTTCTGTAAATATCAATATGAGTCCATCTCTTATTTTTTGTTATGTTGTAAAGAGATTGTATAATGAGATATAAAAGGTGTCCCATAACTTCAGTTTAGTTCATCTTTGAGACACACAACGTGTAAGAAAAGAGACAAATTGAAAGATGTCCGTGGTGACAGAAATGAAATCTTACTGGTAATATTTAGAACAGATTTTGGGGGTATATCTTGGAAAGTTACTGCTGACAGGCAGAACTCAATACTTGCATAAAGAACTATCCTAATTCCTGTAAGAAACTGAGTTTTGGCAAACTGTGGAAAAAAAGGTATTCCAGAAACCCCCCAATTATTGCTTACATTTGAGCCATTTCTATGGATGATTTTATTAATAACTTCTTTCCCCTGTCATACATCAACACTTCCTGGCCCTGTTTTCCAATACTCCCTATATGTGTTTTATTTCTAAACCTGTAGAACTTAGAAAACCAGAGCTGTCATTTCTCACAGTTAAGAAAAAGAATTTGTGTTTAGGAAATTTCTGAAAGTCCTCTGCATCTCTGCCATTAAAAAACCCTCCCTCCCTGAAAGCTAAGAATTCACAAACTGATTCAGAATTTAAGAGCCACATGCCAAATGCAAGATGTTTTTGCAAGTTAAGGAGATATTAGATTCAAATGATTGTTGAGGTGTGTTGGCTGGCTCATGACTGAAAGGAAGAAGATAAAAAATTAGATTTTTTAAATTTTTTTTTTGTCTTTTTTATCTTTTTTTTTGCCTTTTTTCCTTGTTTCCTTCTTGATTCTTTTTTCCCCTCCCTTTCCTCCCACTTTTTTTTCTCTCCTTTTTTTTCCTGTTTCTTTCCTTTTTCTTTCTGTGGTAGGGGCTTGTGTCAGCCCTTCAAGGGGAAGAGCCACGAATCTTCTGAATTTTCACTGTTTGAGGTTATTTGGTATAACTGATGCAAAAGCACATAAATACTGTATTTCTAATTCCTCCCAGTAAACCTGTACTACATTTCATATATGTAATTTCATATATGTGTGGATGTTTAAGTGAAGTCACTGTATGATTGGTTTTGTTCAGCATAGGTGCTGGTTCAGTTTTTATAAGAAAAGATAATTTCACAAGTTCTGTGTAATAATAAATGTTCTGTTGCTCTACCACCATTTGTAGCAGAGGATGTTGCATTAGTTTTTTTAAGTGTCAGGGCAGAGCCACACAACAAAGCCTTTGCAGTTCAGTGGCCTCATGCTGGAATTGCTCATAAGACAGTATAATTAATACAGAGAGAACCTTGCAGTGAGTAATGGATTTATTTATGGTAAATGTGTGTTTTGACAACTGGGACCATACTTTTAATTTCCGTTTGTAAGGTGGAAGTTTGAAGAATTGGAGGGTTCTGACACTTCAAGAAAATTATGTGATTGGAAAAAGGCTTCATTTCCTCCAAAATCATTTTTTCTGCAAAGGCCTTTCATCCTGGCACAGCTAAGTTAGTTTAATTCCTCCAAGGGAAGTGTGTGTGGGTAAAAGCTCACAACAAAACTCTCTCTGTTTCTGCAATAGGGTTTTACTGGCTGCTTCAATTCAGTACCCCCCCCCCCATTACTGCATACAGATTTATCTCAATAATGGCTAAGTCACATAAAGGAGATGAAGTTTCAGAACTAGGTCGTATTTTAAATTTGTTTAGTGTTGGCTTTATTCTTTCTGACTGAAGCTTCTGTCAGGTGTAGCTTTTAAGAAAACTGGATTGTAATCTGGTCGTGTCGTTGAGCTGGATGTGTGGGAATGGAGAAGTGGCAATATCTTTCCCAGTGGTGGTATGTGAAACTACTTTCATTTTGTGTGATGTTAGGAGAAATATATTCTGACCCATATAGTAACAAAGGCTGCAGGTTTTCCTCAGCACAGCCAAAAAAATGCATGCATCTTTAATTTTAGTAGCAAATAGCCAGTGGCTTGGATGGGCTAATTCCATGCAGCCAGGAGACCCTGATGGGCAAAAATAAAACTCATTTTCATTCCAGTGCCTATTCTCAAGGTGATCTCTGTATTTTTGGAATAGTTACACCTGTCTGTGTTAATCCAGGAAATGAGAAAGCACTGGGAAAAGAGCATTGATCTGCCCCCTTATGCCACCAGCAGCACAAGGTAAAAAGGAATAAGGCTGTACTGTGACTTTTTGTTCCCTGCTATCCTGTTGGATCCATCTGAGTGCCTCAGTTTGCTGGTCAAGCTGGAGAAAAGTATTGTGGAGAGGCAGAATCTCCTGGTCCCTGATCAGGATGTGCTGAGCTCTAGGCTGATCCCTTCTTTTGTGTGATTTCAGGGTTGGTTTTTTTTTTTTTTTTGGAGGATAAACAAGAGCATTAAAAGATGATTTCTTCCATATTTAATATTAAAAGCAGTTATTAGTTTAATACATTCATATGAGCAAGTACATTAGGTACTTTAAAGAATTAAGCAAAGCAATTATAAATGCTGAAATAAAGTCTACTCTTAAAATACAAGTTAAGGGAAGCATATAAGTTACTTAACAGTATGCAGAGCCCATTCCCACAATTAAAAAAAAAAAATCCTTGGCATTGCTCCTGTGTGCAGGGGGAAACCCTTGGTAATAAGCTTTGAGTTCACACGCTATCCTGGACATAAAAATAGCCATCTGTGCATGGCTGCAAGGAGGCTTAGGAGGCAGGAGATGTAAACTCTTGTTCACTGTGTGATGTGCTGCTCTGCAATGGCCAAACACTAAGTGTCCTTCTGGGGCTAAAACCCAGCTGTTGGGTGGATGGTTTTGAGGTAGAAGAGCAAATACTTTTTAAAAGATACTGTTAAAAAAAAAAAAGTGTGTCCCTCTCATATTGCACCTCTCATGTTCTGGTTTTTATTTTTTCATTTGATGTTTTTCTGCAGTGCTTTCTTCCAATGCACTTTGTTCAGTTTCTCTTGCTCACTTTGTGCAGTGGGAAAAAGATTTGACAAGGGCTTTAAAACAAACATAGTATTTCTGCCTTAGTTTTTCCTATTTTTGGCATGGACTGATGTGTGAGGAACACTCACAGATTGACTGTAGCTTTGAGCACTTTTATATGAGCACTTTTATATGGATATATTCCTGACTGCCCTGGTTGTTCAGCTTCTGCCCCAGAAAGTTGACAGAGGCAGCAAGGGGAGAATTCACTGAGACAGAAGAACAAACCCCAAGGTGGATTATCCTGGTAAAAGTAGCAGTTCTTGGTGTTTTTCCTCAAGAACTGCTACCATGCTTAGTAAAACAGATTAGTCTGGGTAAAGGAAAAATCTGCTGCCTTTTTTTTTTTTTCTGCAAACAGGAGTGATGCTTCTTTGCAAGCTGAAGGAGAATAGAGGGAGCCTAAAATTAAGCCATATCTGTTGATCACTACAGAGCAGTGAAGAGTTTCTTTCAAATTTCCCACAGCAGGGTTCCTGTCACAGTGGGAAAACACTGTGTCTTACCCCTCAGATGCACTTCATCTGTATTTTCATGTAATTCACCGACTTCAATGGCATTAGAATACGAAGACAAGAAATTTTGAAACAAGATATAGATATTTAGAATATCATATCTTAATGTTCCTTTTCCTCAGGTCCATAAAGAGGTCTTCCTCTCCCAGGTTTTGAGGTGGCTATAGAGCCATAGAATGGATTGGAAAGAATCTTAAATATCATTTACTTTCAGCCCCCTTGCCACTGACAGGGAAACTTTCCACCAGATTGAGTTGCTCAAAGCCCCATCCAATCTTATGCTATTGTCCTCTAGTTACTTGCGGTCTGTGTTCCAAAAAGATAATAAGATAATTCAAAATTAACCTGGTTAAACTTATGGATGAGGGTGGCTTTATTTTGGTGGTTTTTTGTTTTTTGTTTTTGTTTGTTTGTTTGTTTGTTTGGGGTTTTTGTTTTGTTTTTTTTTTTTGTTTGTTTTTCTCTGTATGTCAGCTGCAGTTATTCTTTCATGAGTCATTTGTCATAGGTGTTTATTTCTGTTTCTCTGCTCAGGCCCTTGTTTGGAGTGTGATTTGACTTTTTTCTTTTTTAAATACACACACTCTCCACATGAAACACTAAATTTTATGTAGTTCATAATTCAGATTTATGAGCTCTATTAGTAAAGTTAATTTTCAAAGCACAAATTGGATGTGAAAATAGGACAACTTATGCCTAAACTTTGTCACCTGTTAAAATAATCCAACCATTTAAAAAAAAAGCAAATGAGCACCATACTTATACTTATTTTGAAGGAAATTGAACCAGGCAAAGGCTGACATTTAGGAAGTGTTCTAGAACAAGGGAGTCTTAAAATTCTAAGCAAGGCAATAGAAACGTTCTGTGCTGATATTGACATAGTTTCTTCATCAGTTTACTGGATTCAATTAGTTTAAGGCTGAAAGCTACTTCCCTTAAGGTGAAAGCCAAGGTATCCACTAATCTTTAAGTATTTGTAAATACAGCAAAACCCCAATTTGACAAACTTTAATTCTTGCATAACAGGTGCACTGGAGGTATTTTTAAAAATTAATTAGAAAACAGTGTTTTGCCATATTAATGCAGATTGGTTTGTGTGTTCATGCAAAGGACACAAGGAGTTGTCAAGTGACACACTTTAATAGTTACCAATCAGTAAGAATTGACCCTTCCTCAAAAAAAATAGTACAAATCCAACCATGCTCCCAAATGGAGTTATTCATATGAGGATTTCCTGCTTGATAACTTAAATCCTGTTTGAATTCAACAATTTAAATCACTTTGATTTATATCAGCCATTCTGCCTTCAAATGAAGTGGGAATGTGCTGGGACTGAAGCCCTTTGCCATTTAACACTACACTTATTCCATCCTGCAATTTTAAGTTGTTTACAGGGTTTCACTGTTACCTATCTGCACTTCCTTTGCTGTGCTCATCAGTTCAAGCATGTTCCTTTGTGTGTGTGTTTTCTAACACTTCTATCAGAATAAGGAAGAGGTTGAGTAGTTTAACAGTGTAATTGAGATGATAATGCAGCACAAATGTGTAATTTTTACAGATGCTCATGGCCAGTAAATATTTTGTATCATAATGAAACTTGTTTATATACAGTTAATTTCTTTTATTTTTTTATCATTTTCAGTTCTGTTTGTTTTTTACTGGGCTAAAATTCAGTGAGATCTTGATGAGTGTCTTTTTTCTTTCTTAACTAAGGACATCAGAGTCTGGCTCTCCCTGGCTTTTTTTTTTTTTTTCCTTTAACTTGAATTCACAGGAAAAAAAATTGTACTTTTTCCACCCCAGTTTCCAGATCAGATAGGTTTTATCTGTGCTCAGCTGCCAGGTGGTGAAAGTGTCTTCAGAGCAAGCAGATCTCAAAATCACTGTTCTACTCACTAGGGTAAATTGATTATTTTTATGTACTTAAGTTATGGTTTATGGTATATCATAATGAGGAGGGATTTTTTGACTCATCAGTTGGCATCTTGGAATAATTTGTCATTTTGAGTGTCAAAAACAATGAGGAAGGACAATGTGTTCAAGTAAAACAGAAGTTTTGGAGAAATTTAGTGGTGAACAAGGGGTCCATTGATCTAGGTGCAAAGCAGAAGTGCAAAGTTGCTGTGGTGGAGGGTTTTGAAGAGCACATCATCACCCCTTCTCCCTGTTGGAAACTAGTGAGCAGACATTGTGACAAAAGATCTATTTGAGTTTAAATTGAAGATTAACACACCACATTTAATTAGGAGATGGGCTTGAGGGTTGTGGAATGCTGATATCATCTCCAGCATCTCAGTTTCAGTGCCTAGATTGCTGAATTGTTTTCCTGTCCTTCAAGGGGAAGGAATCAAATATAATCCAGCAAGTTTGAAGTAGTAGGAGATGTGAGTTCAAGTGTCCAAGCTGTATTGTTCTGTTAGCCCGGCTGGCTGGGTTGAGTCTTTTTATGTCTCCTCCTCAGCATTATTTAATGTATAGATTGCAATAAAATCAGTGCAGACTGGGACATGGTTCCATCCCCAGTGAGTCTCAAGCTTGTGTTGGATTTGCTGGAGACCAGATCCTGACAGCTCTTTATCCTTAGAAGAACATGGGTGGAAAATATGAGAGTGCTGGATAGTAAAATTCCTTGAATAAATGGATTTATGTGACGATTAAAAGACGGAACTTGTTTGGAAGATGGTTCAATTTTCTGATTGTACAGATCTTGCCACAGATAATAAAGCAAAAGGGGGGGTAGGAGGTTGGTTTTTTTTATTAACCTGTCCTGGTAACTCATTAGAACAAGAAGGCTGTGACTATGTTTGGGAAGTACCTGGGATACACCATTGATCAGAGGGAATAGGCAGCATGGTTCACTGTGGGTTTGGTCAGTCAGTTTCCTTCATCATGGATATGGCAAAGTCCAAAAACAGATTGTGAGGTTGTCATCATTACAAGTGACTGACAAGAGGTGTTAGTTTAAAGGCTCTGTGTGTGTGCATATATCTGTGTGTATATATATACATATAATGACATGTAGTTTTGCCAAAAATGCTAATGTAAGTCTGTGTTTACCTACTGAAAATATAATTGATACTGTTGTCAATTCAGCAGTCCTTAGAGATGTAGAAAATTCAGTAAATGTTGTAGAAAATTGCAGCCTTTGTATGTTGGGAATAATTTGAGTGTGGTTTGTCAGCTGTAACCTGGTTGACCATGTTGGAAAGTGCTTAGCTGGAGATTGCTTAAATATAATGATCTTTTCTTAATTTGTAGATATGCATGTAAGGGAGAACTCTCTTCTCCTTTGCTCTTTGGAGTTAGATATTGAGTGCAGGGTAATAAAATATATTTACATACTTTTCTTCCCCCACAGATTCTGTGATTAGGAAAACATTAGCAAATCTTGACTGTGACCAACCTTTCCTTTCTGAACATGGAAAAAGATAAACTTCTGATAGACTAAAAATGGATTTTCAAAAATTGGACTGTGGGAAAAATGGGAAAGCAATTGCAGAGGAAAAAAAAACTAATGCAGAAACATCTATGTGGCTTGATCTGCTTTTCCAAGTTGTTTGTGTTAGAATGTAGACAGATACACCTAGATCACTTCTTTGCAGACACACTTGGCACTAAAGTTCTGTAGATAATTAAGTCTTAAAAAATTAGTTATCTGGTTATATTGTAGGAATAAAAATGGATACCTAATGAAGTGGCATAAGAGTAGAAATGATCTGCCATGCATCACAGTTGTTAATCAATAAATACCTGCAGAGTTTATTTCTGTATTTAATGATATCTGGAATGCTTGGCCCGAATCTGATTGGTGTTCACAACAGGTAAAACCTTTGAACCATTCTGTGAATTTCAGACCAGGCCCTCAGTTATGCTGGAGTAAATCTATACTCTAATACTGATTATTTTTCCTTAATTAGTATAACTGAGAAACAGTACTGAAGTCACTACCTTTGCTCCCACCTTTCCTTTTGATGAGATTATTGCATTTTTTTCTAGAGAAGACTTTTTCTGCGGCTGGAAACCTCAGTTATATGTAACATTTTTTTTGTAGATACTGGCAGGCAGATAATCTAGTCTGAAGACTGCAAGGACCTGAACAGACTGTATGGATAGGTACAATGTATTCCAGACAGAGATTAGGTTCAGTATGCACATCTGTAGCTGGGTGTGGGGTTTAATATAATAAATGTTAATGAGAAATATGGAAACTCATTAGAAGGGCACGATGAGGAGAAAAGGTGGTGGAGATGGCAGTGATGTCAGTAGTGTCCAACTCGTTAAGTATGGTCTTAGTTTTACCAATTGTGGCTCACTGAAACTACAGTGCACGTTTCAAGATGAGTTTGGAGTTACTGAAAGGGTTCTCTTGGTTTCTCCATAGTTAGTTGTTTGTTGTGCAAGTCCTCACCTTCCCTAAAAGCTGGGTTTTTTCAGGGGAAGTGCCTGTGGCAGCTGTAATTTAACACCTCTCATTACTCATTAGCAAAGGCATCCAGGCTCACGTTGTAGATGTTTCCCTCTAGTCAGGCTTCACTTAGGAGAAGTGGTTGATTGTGCTTTGTGGCTTTCTTTGCACCTAATACTAGTTTACTTGTTGACATACGGGAATTTTCATTCATGACATATTTTCTGTTTTCATCTGGAAAATCTCTTGACTGTTGTATTATAGAAAAGTAAATGTGCTGCACATATTCTTTAGGATCAGTCTGTATCTGCTGTAGGGAGATGGGGGCTGATACTGAGGGAGGAATGCTATGGCTTGTTCGTGGCAGAGTTTGCCTTTCAGGAACGGGGACATCTGCTAGAGGATTTCTTGTGTTTATTCCTGAGGAAAGACTGAAGGCTGGTTCAAAGTTACATGGGCTGGGTGCTTACCAGACTATGTACAAATATTGGTTCTACAAAACAGGAGTTAGGTGAATACACTTCTTTACACATTTGAGAGAGAAGTAGTGAAAGGGGATTTCTCTCCTGAATCTGTATCTATCAGCCAGCTACAAGTGGAGCTGTATTACAGCAGTTCTCATTGAAGTCACTGAGTTTCTTGGCTCCAGCAGGAGGCCAGTGCTGTGAAAACCATTTGCTCGTTGTGAAGGAAACAAGGAAGGTATTGGTGAGATTAGTTCCATTATTCATATTGCATCCAGCTGGCAAGTCTTCATCATCCTTAGACTTCAGGTGAGATTTTGAAGCTCAAGAAACCTGCAAGACAAGAGTTTAAACATGGGGAAAAAATGTCCTAAGAAATAGGTCTTGGACAACACAAGTTAGGCATGACTTTGGGTGCTTGCAAAGCCTAGCAGACAGGTGTTGTTATGAGTGCAGGATCCTGCATCTGTATGAAAATTAAATGTGAATAAATTAAGACTGAGGAGATAAATAAATACCAGAACACAAATGCAGTTAGATACTAACATGTGCAGTGACAATGAAGTTGGAGGTGTCTGACATGTCCAGCTGAACGTGTGACTTGCTGTTTGTGAATGTGCTGGCTCATAAATATAGAAGCAGTCACTGAATGGAAGTACTTTATGTGCAGGGACATCTGTATCTGGTGTGTCAGTCTGAAAACACCTCATCTGACAGAGCAGGTATCCAGTATCAAACCTTTCAGCACTGGCCTGCAGAAGGCACCTCTACTTTTGGAGGAGATGCATGATAGATGTGAAAGCGTGTGATGCATAGGTACACATCTCTCTGGTCACTGGTGTTTGATGCTTCCTCTCACTTTCAGGTGGGATTTGTCACTTCTGAATGTCATTTCTGGTGTCGTTTCTGTTTGTGGCTCTGTTTAGCTGTCTGGGGATTTTTTCTGCTGCTTATTTTGCTCATTACATTTTGGCTTCCAGTAGTCTTTATTTATCTATAAACAGCTATAAATATTATATAAAATAAAATAATCTATCTGAATTTATATATATATCTCAGATTTTCTGACCCATGTCAGTGGTAGGACTCTGCCCTTCTGAATGCTGAAGACTTTGGGTCACAGTGGTTTCCACATAGGTTCAAGGTCTTTGATAGCTCTTACCCAGAGCAGTAAGAGTATTAACAGACCAAACGCCTCAGAACAGCAGAGTTCTGGTATGGGGCACTTGGATTTGTAGCTTCACATTTTTGCACTGGGTTTCTGCTGTCAGGCCACCAGACTGGCTTTTCCAGCTGGCCTTTTCCAGCTGGGCTGTTGCCAGGAAGCTGCAGTGTAAAGCTTCCAGTGATCCTGTGCATGCACAAGATCCCAGCAGAGGCAGTGTGTCCTCCTGTCCTGTTCCCCATGACCCTGTGCCACACGTGACAAGGAGTGACATCCTTGCAGCAGCTGTAGGAGTGAGGGAGGCTTGGGGACAGAGAGATGCCATCACCATGTAGAAGCCCAGTGCTTGGATGGTGGGTGTGTGGAATACAGGGATGCTGCTGAAGGAGCTTCCCAGCTGCTATTCCTCTGGTAGCTGAACTGCACCAGAGACACAGAACACCAAAATTGGCTGGATTAATGCAAAGGTAGACCGGTGACATTTATTTCTCTGGCCTGTTTCCAGTATAGTTTTTCACTCCAGACTAGTTGTATGCAGTGCCAACAAAGATCCTGGGTGGTGGGGATCTGTGGCTATTCCCTATGGCTGCTTTGTGCCTGTCCCCAGGCACAGACCCCTGGGCATGGAGAGGCACTTAGCGGCACATTTCACCTCATGCTATCCACAATCTGCTAGCCAAGATGCCTTCTGACCACATCAAGGTCAGTGGAGCATGCTGTTGTGGCCTTTGGCTCCCTGAGGTCATTCCTGAAGTAACCCCAAGCAGGGAGAACACTTGGACAGTTCTGAATGAAACAGTCTATTAAAGAGTTATTAATTCTGATTTTTCCTATTTCCTGACTTGGTAGAGTCTCAACACTAGGACCAGAGCTTGCTTTTAATGGCAAATTTGTAATAATTAAAAAGATTCTTGCATAATAAAAACCAGAGCACAAAGAAAAGAGCAGAACCTAATCCTCATATTTAGCTAAACTATTATTCTGGTTTACAGGATTAGGCTTTTAGCTCTTGCAGTGGCTATGGATACCTATTAATTTTCTGACTGTTTCATCAGCAGTGGCAGGTGGGCTCAGACTTATTCAGCATCCTCCTTCTGGACAGTGTGTGTGTGTGTCATGTATTCTGCATAGGCACATTTATCTCAGATTAGCATTGATGAATAGAGCCAGCACTCTTCCATAAAAGCAAGAATTGCTTTGCAGACTCTATCTATTGGTTATGCATCCCCTGTATGAATTAGTAGTGGTTTAGTAAGACTAAAAACAGGAAGAGACACCTCAACTTGAATTCCTTTCCAGAGATTGGGTGTTGCACACAGAGGAACTCCAAAAGATGTAGCTTGTACAAGACTGAAAATATGTTATTTGAAGAAAGCAGAGGGAAAGGAATTAAGTGCATAAATGTGAGAGGGCAGGAACCAAATCTTCTCTGAAGAAGTTATGAAGTAGATCATGTTTGATACTCTAAGATATCACAAGAAAATAAGATAGAAGTTAGTGCAGTGGTTTTGACAGTACTGACATGCAGGTGTAGTAGAAGAGGAAATACTCACACTGCAACAGTAAGACACCAAAGAAATGAAGGCAAGGCGTCTATTTGAGACACTCTACCTCTGCATTCCTGAAATAAGAAACCAGTTTGAGGACGTTGCCTATCTGTGTGATGGAAGAGCCGTCAAGCCTCCATGTCAGGGGGCTGTCCCTGCTTCTTCACTGGGAGCCGTCCAAGTTGAGCCATGGTGCTGGAGGAAGCGCTGTGCACAGTGCTGTAGGTGGCACCCTTCCCTTTGCGATGCTGCTGAACCAGTGCCAGAAGGCAGGGGGGAGTTGGGGGCACTCTGCGCGGGGGAGCCTGGACCAGTGCTGGACTGGTGTCAAACCACATGGATCTGCTGGGGTGCCTGCCTCACCCCAGCTGGGAAATGTGTCCTGTCCCTTAGAAACGCCAGCTGAAAGCAGGGCTTCGCCTACTTGTCATCACCAGAGTTTTTCCAAGTGTGCTCTGCGGGATCATGCCAGGCCACTCCTGCTGTCCCTGTGAGCGCATCCCTTGGCTTTGTGCTGCACATCCACAGCTGTGCTCCTATGGGGCAGACACCGGGCTTTGGGGGGACCTCACAGCTCTACAGAAACCTAAAGATACTACTGCCCTTGTTGGTTGTGATATTTCGTTTGGCTGATGTGTTTAATCACAGCATTGCTTCTCTTTAAAATAATTCTGCCATGAGTGCTGAAGGTCGTTTCAAATGCGTGCCTGAGCTACATCAGGACTGAGGGTCCTCAGCCCTGTTTGTGTTCCTGTAAGTACAGACCAAAAAAAGACTGACTTTTTATTTACCTTGTGGTTTGGGAGTTGAGAGTCAGGACTCTGGGGCCAGAGCTACAGTGGGGTTACTGTGTCAGGGTAACCCTGTATGGCAAATGCAAGTAATGTGCTGTGAATGGAGCTTTCATTTCCTGGTGCCAACGCTGTGGCCAAAAGCATTCAACTAAAAATATGTCTCTAAAATGGGCAGTCAGCTGACATTTTATTTACTGTTGTGGTTTGGACATGGGTGGATGAGACATTTTAATAAATTACTGTATCTTTTTGTCTGTTCCTGATTTATCACATTTAACTAATTCAAGAGGTATTTATTACATGCCTAATAAATTGAAGCTCTGTGCTGACTGATTTGCATGACGGTGCATGGAGGAGAAGGAAGGATTGGGACAAGGAGTATCAAGCAGAAAGCAAAGCTGTTAATTTATTATGGATGTGACCTGATCCTCCAGCACCAAATTCTGTGCCAGAAGGTGTTGTATTTGTATCTACTGCAGTATGAGAGTCCAGGTACTCACTGTCCAACATTTGCCATGTTTCAAAATAAGTGCTGCTGGTCTGTGCCATGGCTGGATTCCCTCTGTCCTCTGTTCCTTACAACGCAGAGAAGTCATGTCCCTGTTTCACAGGTGTAAAATTTTACCGTGATCTCCATCCTAATTATGGCTGTGGCCACAGACAAAGGAATAACATTTTGGCATTTTTTCTGCCAGAGATGGAGGGAATGCAGCGATCCTTTAGGGACAGTGATCAGAAAGGGCAAAATTCTGAAGCTTTGCCTGCAGTTCTGCTTTAAAAATGAAAAATTAAGCGAGAGTCTGTTTTAAAGCGTGGAGAGGAGGAGCTGCTGCTCTGCTGTCTCAGGCAGTAGGTTCCCTCTCCCTTTAGTGTCATGGTCATCAGAAGAGCTATGCTGCTTGCTGAAGCTGCTGCACAATGCAGCATGGTGCTTGCTCATTTTGATAGGAAGAAGTTTTGCAGGAAGGGGAGGGGAAAAGAGGGCAGCTAATATCCTCTCTTCACCTCCAGTGCCAAACCAAAAGGATCCTAAGTGATGCTCTACGAATAGAAGAGAAATTTTCATTTGTCTCTCTTAGTGGTTGGTACATTCCCCTGCTTCTGATTAGTCCTTCAGCACTGCAAAGAGCCAGTTTGCTCACACTGCTGCATTTTTCTATCAGGCACAGACTTGCTTTTCACTCTCTCTCCCTTCCAAAGCCACTTAAGGTTTCTTTTGGGGTTTGTTTTCCTTCTTTTCTTTTCTTTTTTTTTTTTTTTTGCAAACCAGCCACAAGAGAGGAATAAAATAATTTTGAAGAGCATTATATGAGAATTTTGACAATGAGTGGAAGATTGTAATTACTCTCTTCCATTAGACTCAGTGGCTTTGGACAGATAAGCTGTATTGAAACGTGTGACCAGGGCATGGGATCATGGATTGTCTTTCACTGTTGTCATGGTGACAGTGATGCAGGTGGCCTATAACTGCCTGGCTGTCAGATCTTATACATCAAACTGGTGCTAAGTGAAAATATGTTAGAGGCACGGGGGGAAAAATTGCCAGCAGTGTTTACAGGATCAGGTGGAAGAGAGCTAGATGGCTTTAAAGGCAGCTTTTTTGTGAAAGCTGTGGGGATGGCTCAGGGATGCTTCTTTAGATTGTTTATGCCTTCATGTGGGCAAAATCAGTTTTAAAGGGGGGGGATATATACAAATGTACATCATTATTATGTATTTGCTGCTTTCTCATAGTCAAAATGATGGTGGTGGTAGGCTGAGATGGAAAAGAAATGGAAAAAATGGCAAATACTTCTAGTGAGAGCTGGAGTAAGCCCTGGAACCCAATAACAGAGGAAAAAGTGATGATTCATTACTGTACCTCAGAGTTACTAACAGAAAGTTGTCCAGATTTAAAGATGTTAAAAAAACTTAAATTGTGAAATAGCGCCTCAAAGTCAAGTAATCTCATAGAAAATGTTTGTTAGACTTGCTATGAAGTAATTTCTTTTCCAGAGCTGCTCTCTCTCATGGTTTTGAGGCCCACATTCTGTGACATTTCAAACAGATTCTGACTCTCATCCCCTCCCCTTTCCTGATGGTGCCTTTCAAACTGCTGAGATTTACAGTAGTTCCTGACACTAAAATTAATCTGTGTCATTTTGGCAGGTCCCCCTTGCCTTGTACTAGCTACTGAGCTGCCTTCCCTCTCTAATGGAAGCAGACTCTTTGCAAAGAGAATAGTGAAAGCGATGGTGAAAAAATTAACTTCTATTCTTGTCACAAGTGAAGTACCTGTTTCCTGCAGTACTTTGTCTATGCAAATTTAGTTGGGTTTTGTAGTTTACTTTGATTTGAAGTGGAAATAATATTTTGTCTGCTTCTGGGAGAGCCTATGGGTGACTTGCTTACCTCTTGCAAGTTTTAATTGCACCTTTGTAATTGCTAATTGCGTGCAATTGTGAATGGAATAACATCAGCCAAACAATGTGTTTTATCAGTTGGAGGATACAATCAATCTGATGGGGCTACAATTTTAAATAGAAAAAAAGTAAAATTATTTTTTAACTTCCTGGCTTAGTTCTTTCTAACCTGCTATTCAGCTTCCCTGCACTCCAGAACCCAGCATTATGTGTTTTGGTTTGATGTATTTCTGGGTTTGTAGATGACACAAATGCTATTCTTGCTAGTAGGAGGAACTTTTATTTTCATCAAAGTTCCCTATGGAGCATTTAACTAGAGTCAAATACTTACTTATGGATCTGTCAAGGATACCATTAATGTAGGGAGTTATTGAATATTTATAATGAATTAGCAAAATTAACACCTTTATACAATGTGTCTGCTAAAGATATGTTGTATAAAGGGAAGATTGATCTGGGTGAGAGTGGAGGAGTTTTTGGATGCATTCTATTTTTTGTCTCTGTGTTTTTTGCCAATTTTTTTGGCCAAGCTTTGACCAAGGTTAGGTGTTTATCTCTGTTCTAAACATGCCAGTGTTTTAGACAAAAAGTGAAGGATGGAGTGGGAAGGGTCCTGTAGTTTAATGGTTGGTCCTGGCCAAGCACTCTGTTCTTCCTTCTCCTCAGTGGCCAGTATGTTTGCAAGAGTTTTGGGAGATTTGCCTATTTTCTCATTCTATTGATGGGAGGCATTAGGTAAGTTAGATACTATGCACAAATGCAAGACGAGAGTAAAAATGTTCAGTATAGCAGTGAGGGAGTAGTGTCAGATGGTTAGAACACACGAAAAGAAACTGAGCACTGAGGCTTCCATTTCAAGGTTTGCTGTTGGTGAACAGTGCAGCACAGAGGAGGAAATCAGCCTTTCCTATGCCTTAAATTGGAGAGGAAACAAAACTGTCAAGATTAATTATTAGTGTTACTAAAACTTTGAGACTCTTGCCTCAGAAGTGTCGTGAATTGCATCTTTACCACTGACTGCTTAAGTATGTTAAGTATGGAAGCACGTAGTGATGTTCCATACCAAATAATGAATGTTAGGGAATGGTACTCAAGTAACTCAATAGGCATCCCAGTAATCCATGAGAATTGCCTTCAGGGGGTGTTTGCTGACAGAAAATAATCTTAGCTGAGATTTTGGTTCCATGTGTGGTTGCCTTTAAAAGTACTGTGGTGTCTCTAGCTTTTGTTCAGACCCCAAATACGTTAGACTAGCTTACATAAAGATTTGCATCTTGAATATAACTTTGAGATCATCAAGAGCAAGAAAAGGCCCAGATGTGTATATATAAGGGTTTTCTAGCTTAAGATGAAAAAACCGTGTTTAAGATGATGCCTTAATTCATGTGCTTGAGGTGCTTCATTGTTTTTTTAATCATAGGTTGCTGGTACCAAATTAGCATTTTGTAATAGTTTTAGCATTAGTATTCAGGACAAGTCTGGGTAGGAAGGGGCTGGGGTTTTTTTTCCCAGTGTATATTTTTGTTGTTGTTCTTTTTCTCTCAAAGCTTGAACATAGAGGAGGTTTGATGTGTATGTTTACAGTAGCTGTACACAATTTTAAAGAGCAAAAATAGATATAGAAATATAGGTGCTCTAACCATTTCCTGACTAACAAGTCAGTCTGACTGGTGAACCAGACTCTCGTTTCTGGTGTTGTGAATTGCATAATGCAGTTTGGATGTTAATTTGGAAGTAACCAGGGAGGCTGGAGGTGGGAAGTGTTATTACCTCATTATCCAGTGCTCAGGGTTAGCTGTAAGGTTTTGACCATCTGTACACACACAGAGAGGAGGAGGGAAATGGACAACACAGATTACATATTTCAAGCCAGGATGGATTCTGATTAAGTTTGCAGCTCATCACAGCAGGACAGAGCTCTCTGGTTCTGTCTCATCTTTACAGCTCAGAATAGTTGCTCGGCTCTTGCTTGCTATAAACCATGTGTTTTAATAGGTATTTTTACTAGGTTGCTGACATCATGCTGACTGTTTTTTTGGTAAGTGATGTTTTCTTGGTAAGTGATATTTTCTCATCCCAGTTTTGCTGAAAAATTGGGACTTCTGACTTTTGAACAGTTCAATCATACTCTAGGTGAAAAATAACTAAATAAGAATAATATTATTCCATCCTCATGATTTTGTAAAGACAGTGTTATACCTAAATAATTAATAAGAAGCCACTTTAATGCTGGCACAAACGGGCTGTAGTGGCATTGTGGTTGTTGCAGCTACCACAGTGCATGCTGTTCTACATTATTAGCAAAAATAATATGGCAGAAGCCATATGGTGGCGTATCATGAGCTTTGTACTATGCTGTTTGCTGTGCTAACACCCAGGAAATATAATTTTTGTAATATCTTGTTCACTGCCAGCCCTTTGAATTAGAGCAGGTTATTTGCTGGGTAAGTTGAAAGATGCTGCATCCTGAGACGTTTCCCATTTCTGCTGCTGTGCTGCGTTCCAGCAGCTCCTCCTGCTCCTGCAGAAAAGGGAGCAGCAAAAGGCAAGCAGTGCTGGGTGCCTCCGAGAATCCAGAGCTACAAAGCGGGGCGGGGGAGTTTCCTGTTGTAACAACAAAGCCAACAATCATCAGGATGCTTGTCTGCCATAGAGGAGTGTCTCTGTTTGGGTGTGAGCTGTGTTTCCTGCCTCCCTGTGAATCAAGAATCATTTATTTTGGATCTCTGAGGGTTTCTCTTCCCCTCTCTGGTAAAAGGCTCCCTCCCCCTCCTTCCTGTCCCCCCCCTTCCCAACATATCTCTCAGTGGGCAGGCTTTATGTAATGAAATCCTATGTCTAAGAACAATGGCATCTGCAAGAGTCACTTGCACAGCTTCAGTGCTGCTGACAGCACTAACAAATAAATGCAGCAATGTACTTCTTTTAATTGGGTGAGTAGAAGGAAGGGCTCTGAAGCTGTGCAAAGGGCAAGACTGAAGTGGCACATCCATCCTCTCTGCATATCCTTAGTTTGTGAGCTGCTCGGGATGGAGATACAGCCTTTTGTCCCCCTGGAAATGTCCCTTGCATGTCAGGTAGCACTGGAAATGAGTGCAGATCAGGATATGTTTGGAGGTGAGGCTATCCAAAGGCCACTCTGGGCACTCCTGAGTTGCAGATGGGGGTAAAGGGCAGAGATTTAATTCCCCAGGGTGCATTTGCAGCTCTCAGATTTCCTATGTTGCAGCATTGGAGCAGACACAATTTCCTGCATTAAACTCAGTGCAGAGTGGAGCGTGCCTGCTGTATCCATTTGCAACTGCTTAGCATGAGCCTTAATACTGAGACACGTGCCACTTAAACCAAGTGGCTGTGTCTAGTGCCAAGAGCCTTAAATCCACTCATGGTTAGTGTACTCTCCTGTGCACTTAGCCCAGCCTGGCTTAGCTTGTTTACAAAGAGAGAAGGCAGTGCAGGCATTGCTAGGGCTGTAATGGCATAGGAAATAGCCCTCTGGATCTCTCTGTTCACCAAATCCATGTTCTCTTGCACAAAACTGTAAGGAAAGGCTGGGTTTGTGAATGGTCAGCCTTCCACACACAGCAGATGGGCAGAGCTACCTCCTTCAAAAATTGCTTCTGGTCCAAGTGTGTCCTTTGCTAGAGTTTGCTTTTTATTTTTTTTTTTCCTAATATTGCTGCTCTTTAGGAGCCTAACAGTCTCTCTCTCTCCTGTGTCAGCCTTTGTCTCCTTTGTTCTGCCAATGATGCCAACACTGACACGCTCTCAGTTCGAGTGCAGCTGTGGCACAAAACAAAGGGGACCAGAGCTTGTGCTCTTACATGAGCATCATTTGGCTGATCAACACGTGCCCTGGACCAGACAGAGAAAAGCCAAAACTTTTCACATGTCATCAAGAGGCTGTAGCTGTGGTGATTAATCCTGACTTAAAGATGGGTAAAAATTGCAGTGAGGGCGCAGTAGTTACACAGTCCATTCTCAGGACTGACAGACATTCTGTGTCTTTCTCTCTTTGAAAGCATATCCCAAAGCTTGGGCTGTATCAGGCCATGACTGTCTTGCCAGCTTGATGGGTACTCCACGTGCCCTTAGATTACCACGTGCTAGTGAGAGCAACTCTTCCTTTCTGTGTGCCTGGAAGTGCCCTTGCACAGTAGAGACAATAATCAATATGCTGAAGAAGAAAACATGCCTGCCCTCAGGGGCCAGGGTAAAGAACTCCAGCAACAGAGGGTTTTGTTTGAGTCCTTCCAGCAGTAATGGAAGAATCACAGAATCAATTAGATTGGGAAAGAACTCTGAGATACGATGACCTAACACCACCTTTGTCAACCTGACCATGGCTCTAAATGCCATATCCAGTCCTTCCCTAGACACCTCCAGGGACAGTGATTCCACCACCTCCCTGGGCAGTGCATTCCAGTGTTCGCCCTTTCTGTGAAGAAATTCTAACATCCAACCTAAACTTCCCCTGGTGCAGTTTAAGACTGTGTCCTCTCATCCTGATGCCAAAGAAAAGATAGGAACACAAGCCACTGCCCAAGTAGCAGAGGAGATTATGACAGTGGTGGCAAACGAGACTTTTGCATGACTGTTTTTGATGGAGGTCAGCACATGCAAAGGGACTGGTATGTGCTCCTATGGGTTAGTGTTGTTAAGTGGTTGAATCAATTAAACCTTTCTGCAGCTTCCCTGTTGCTCTTAACTTTCTTGTACACCAGAGTATCAAGAGCTTAGCCAAAGCCTACAGTTCTCTTTTGCCAGGTGCTATACTAAAAGATGGTCATGTTCCAGGTGTAAGAACAGATCCCAGATGGACAGCAGGCAGAAAGCCAAGTGGCTGTGATTGGATATTAACTAACATGATAGCTGTGGTCTCTCAGTACGTCCTCCATACCAACACTGGAGGAATTTGGGCAATTATGAGAGTTCATGGGAAGCGTGAAGAAATTTGTTTGGCAGTTTAACTAGTAGAGAGGGGTCAGTGTCTGCCATGGGCTGATCAGAGGTGGAAGTCTAAATGTGATTTGGAAGAGACAAAGGCTATGAAGAACCTTGAATGTGAAGAGAAGTAGCTTCCTGGAGAAGAGAATGTAATCTGTGAGGCAATAAAATAATAAGTCCAGACCCTAACACAACCCCTTTGCAGTGTATTAAGAGTGGTGTAGTGATGATGCCTGTTTGTTGAGGCAGGAGAAAAGAGTGCTGGACTTGGTTGCTTTCCCCGCTTCTAAAGTGGTGGATACTTTTCCATCCAAAAAACTTCTTTTAAGTGCTGAAGTACACTTCTGGGAACTTCTGGAAGCAAACCTTCAGGCATGCAGGTTTGACAACAACTACTGAGTGAAATATAGTAGTATATCAGTGCTGGAATTGTTCTTCTGGAATAGAGCAAGTTGGGGAAATGTATATGAATTGTAAGTTCTTATGGACTTCTGTTTGCTAGGAAAAAATAGTTTTCCTGTGTACCTTTTGGAAAGAGAAATAGATGATGAGAAGCAGGAATATTCTCTGAGTTGTACATTTGGGAGAAACAGAAGCTTTAAAAAGGTGTACTTGGTGCTATTACTACTTGACAGATTTGGTAGCCAAGTATTGTATGAGCTGGCAAAAAAATTGCCTTTTTCATCCTTTCCCGTGGTTTGACTTTACACCCTTAATTTTCTTTTATTAGAGTTTACAGTGTACAATGGAGTACTTCTTTGCTTATGGGATTTGGAGTTATTAAGGCATCTCTCATTCATTTATTAGTGTTCATTAACCATTGAGATGGAAGAAATGTTTCATATACTCTATGTAATAAGTACTGCTTGAACTGAACACATTGGCAGTGAGGGACCAGAATCTGGCCAAGCTTGGTGGGGATAACTTTTAATGAAAATTAGTTATCATGAGCAGTCCATTCCTCTAGTCCTTCCTGGAAATGAGTTGGAAGGCATTGGGGCCTTTTGTGGTCTTGACCCCCCATACATTGTTATGATCCACTTATTAAAGTTCTTATGCCTCTGCCTGAATTAAGGTGCAAACGAGACCATATGCCAGTGACAATAGTATGGGGTTTATTTAATCATAAATATGAGAGAGAAAAAAGAGTAAAAGGAACAGAAAGAAGTGGAGAGGACCAAAAGAGAGTAACAGCGACAGAATAAGGAAAATATCCCCATCCATGGATCCCAACGATGCTCTGTTGATCCTCTCCAGCTGGTCTTGGTGGTGAAGGTCCCCCAAAAATCAGAGAATCCAATGGGTCAATCTATGCTCAGGACAGTAGGAAAATCCAGGCACCTCCCTGGGTGGGGGGAGTTTGCCATTGTCTCTTACAGCAGACTCTGGGTTTGTTGCTTCAAGTGTGGTGCTTTGTTTGGCTCTCTTGTAGATGCACTCTTCAACTTTGTTTCTCCCCAGACCTGAGATGATTAAACAATAGTGTTGCCTTTATCTTATCTAGGTGGCTTAACTCACAGCCCAAGGTTCTTCAGGGAGGCTTTTGTGGTTGTAGCTTCTTTATACAGATTTTGCTATAATGGGCAAAACTCCTTCATAACAATGTTTAAGGCATTAAACATTTCAGCCCCTGACATACACTCAATGTCCTTTTTTCAACCTCATTGCTGCACTTTTGTAGTACTGTGATGTGCTTAATTCCAGCAACTAGAACAAGGATGTTTATCCTGGAAAAGTGCTGCCCTAGCTCTGCATGGCCCCCTTCTCCAGCCACATCTTGTTCTTTTTCATGGTGTGTCATTACCAACAGTCCTCAGTCAGCTCTGCAGCCGTCTGGCTGCCGGTATTTGAGACATACACATTGGGCCCGTGTCTTCTGGGATTCTACACCACCCTGTGGCACAAATATCAGTGTGGACTTGGTGAACCATTCTTTGAATAAAGGAAAAGATGAGAAAGCTTATAGAATGCATTTGCCCCTTTTTCCCTCTATCTCAACTCTTTGGGGGTAATCTCTCTCTAATCCTTCACAACTTGATATACGATGCAATTACCAAAATGAAAGGCAGAAAGGTTTATATTAAAAGAACAATCACAGGATACAGCACCTTGCCAAAAATGCCTGTTGCTGTTGGCAAGCATCCAAATAATGTCCCATCAATGTTGTTCCCCATCCTTTTTCACCCATTCCATCACCTGGATTTCTTTTACATCATGAGGAGCAGTAATCAGTCTTTTGTCCATTTTCTTGAGCTTGCTTCAGTAACAGCTTTATCAAGCTGAGATTTATTCCAACAGGGGTAGGGTGGTCTTAAATCAGTGTTAAATCATAACAATTGATAAGATGTAACAGAAGCTCAATAACTAAAATCAGATCACATAATTTCAACACAGCTACAGACACAAATGTGAGTGATTACTTGTATCTACAACAAGGTTGTCTACAAGAATGAAATCTCAAGGGGTTCTTAGGCAGACACGTCTGTTCCACTGGGCCCTTACTCTCTTCTCCAGGGAATAGAGTACAGCTCTGTTGGGATTTAATCCTGACACAATGATTGGGTATGTAGTATGTACCAAAGCATTGCAGATCGTTAAGACAAAAATTTTGGCTTTACTTTGGTGGAGTTGTAAGTGAAATTAATTAGTTACCACCAAGAATGGAATTTGCTTCCAAATTTAGTTGCACAGTCCCAGGCTACCTTTTGAATTTCAGTGGGTCAATCACTTTCATCTCCTTCCTTTATAAATGCCATGGTAAATTGCCCCCACAGCTGAGAAACGTGTGGTGCAGAATGTACTATTGTTACCATAAATAAAGAACAGAATCTCTACTCTGTGGGTTCAGCTTGATGATGCGTGAACCAAATTTGGTTCATGCTGGCAGTCATTGCTCCTGCAAGAAGGACAAGCAGTCCTTCCATGGTTAACTTGATCTTCAGTGGGGGGGGTATGCTGACATAATTCCTGTTATCGTTCCTGGGATGAGAAAATAATACAAGTCCTGGTGGGGTTTGTCTGGATAAGTTACCCCTTAGTGGCTCAAGTTGTTTAATGGCTCAAGCTGATGACAAAAATTCTTTTTCTCCACTCATAATTCCTGTATCTTTAAATGCAGTTAACTTGAATAATAAACTGTCAGGGCTAGTTTAGTCTTGACATTCCTCAGATGGAATCTCAACTTCTACTTCATGGAGTGCTTGCTGTGCTGCTGTTCCTGCTTCCTCCACCTTTTTGGGAGGGTTTCCTGTGGTTCAAGTTGCCTCCACAAAAGGGATGCTCTCTGAATTTGAGTTACTATTAGAAATGTTATTATTTGTTGACGACAACCTGCTGGAATCTGGATGTATGGGCTGTCACTATGTATGCAATGAGATTCCACTTGCTGGATTTCTATCTCATCTGGCTTGTGACCATAATGCTCTTGGCAAATCAGCCACCTGAATCAAATAAAATGGGGGGGTGGGAGAAGGAGGGCAGTAATTTTTGTGTGATTTTTTCCACTCTACCATGGGATCTAGTAGGCTCATTGCTGTGTACAGCAGTGTTTGGGCAGCAGTTTGCTGACCCTCACCATTGTCTGTGGTTTCAGTTTTAATTAGGGGTCCTAATGTTACTTCCTCATCATCAGGTGTCTATGCAAATGTTACATCTCTCTTTGTCAGAAAAACAGACGCGTACTCTCTTCCAGCTTCTTCATTGGTTACAAAAAGTCAGTGTTTTGAGATGGTGTTTCTGCAAATGGTCCAAACTCTAAATCCTGCAATTCCTCCTATACTATTCTATCATCTACATCCCAAAGCTCCACCTGAAGCCTCCTAGTATGGTCACACTTAGTAAAAAACAACATTTTCTCCCAAAGGCTACTTTCTCTCTTCTCATTTAACTGGTCCTGCAGTCTTTTCACCAAATCCTGCTGACATCCAGTCATTTTTCCCCTCTACTCATTTGTTGGTGTGCCTGTCTTTTTGGGCAGCAGTAGAAGCTGCTCCCAAAACTGCACATAAAATTGTTTTACCTTTCCTCTTTTGTACCTTTTGTTCTCTTAACGCCACGTTTATGCATTTAACCACCACCTCAGGATCATATCAGTTTTCATTTCTGTGCCCAGGAGAATTGGGAAGGCATTATATTCTCTCAACTTCTCCAAAATCAGGGAGCAATCATGCACCAACATTTCTAGGCCAGTCTTGGCTTGCAGCTGCTTGGATCTCCCCTGGCTGTTAACAACCAATAGATCACTTTCCAACACGCCCTGCCCAGAACTCAGGGATAGAGTGATGGTATCCTAAACACACGCTTTCAGCCACAGCATCCTGTCTGTGACACCAAAAATGTGATGTAACACCCTTAAGGGGAAGTGAGCACACAGGATTCGGAAGTGCTCATGGTCAAAAGGAAGAACAAAAACCAACTCACAAAGTCTTATTAGTAAATTACACTCTTGGCATGGAAATTAATTAATCCCTGTCGTGCTATATGAACATCCAGCAGATATAAACACACAGCAGTGGGTTTTGGGTGAAGGGGTAGGATGAAAAGGAGAGAAAGAAAGGAAGGAAGAGGGCAAAAGAGACCACCAGTCCTGATTCCTAAGGCAAGCACCCAAACTTCATTTAAGTTCTAAGATCAGTGAGTGCTGTCTGCCTCTGGAAATCTGGCTGATGGCTTGTTGTCAAGATATAAATTATAGCTAGGTTACTTCTGCCTGCTGTAGCAATTAAAAATTGCTGTTAATTAAACTGACTGTCCATTAGGAGAAATTTATACACTTTCAGCTGTTTTGGATGATATATGCACATGCATGCACAAGAGAGCTCTGCCTCTGATGCAACACTAAATCTCAGTCCCAAAAAAGAAGTTTTTTGTCCTCTGTGGGTTAAGAAAAATGTAGCTATTTGTTGCAGTTCTGCCTGTGCTTTCTTTATTGAGAACCTCTGGATGACTGTATGCACTATTAATCTTAGAGCTGGTTTTTTTCATACTGGTTGGCTCATTGTATTTGCTTGGGGATGTGGGGCAGGCAGAAAAGAAGCAGGTGTACTGTGCATCCTATTTCAAAGTGGTCCAGGATTTCAGTGCCGTTTCTTGCTTTCTGTAGTTTAATATTTCAAATAATTACTGCCACTCAGCTAAAGGTCGTAGTCTATCACAATTGGGAGGACCCAATGTACAGTCTCAACCCAATCAGTCAGCCTATTGTTGTCTCTTGTTGATTCTCTCTGGTGTTCAGATAGCATAATCCTCTAAGAATTCAGTATGAAAGGGTATTGGGCATGTGAAGATGGTGGTATTGATCACTAAAAAATGAGTTAGAGAAGGTCTAAAATGCTTTGTCCTGGGGTGATGTTATGGTACTGTATTCCTCTATCATCTGCTTTATGCCCCGGAATGGGTCCTGTAGCTTTAGGCCCAGGGGACGGAGAGAAAGCTGGAGAAATACTTTCAGAGCTCTGTGTTCATACACAGATATTCCTGCACTCTCTCTCTTGTTTCTTTCTCAGCAGAGAGAGGGAGAATTAGATCCTTTGCTTTTAGCTATCTTCTGTTTTGTTAGCTGAGGCAAGAAGCTTTTCCCAGGACTGTGGCTGCTTCTTCTGGAGCTGTTCAGCTTTGCTCTGATCCAAACGCCAGCACATCACCACGAGCCCCCTGCCACAGCCCAGCAGGGAGGCCCTGGGATGCTGCATCCCAGCTCTGGACCTTGGGAGAAGCCAAGCAGGACTCTAAAGTCCACCAGCTTTCTCTGCAGCAAGGTTCAAATATTAACGAATATTTTTTCCCTGTACCCTGAGTGCACTCTACTTGTTAAACAAACAGATTTTTTTTCATTTTCCTCCCACAAATTGTTTTCATATTCGCGAGGGGGTACCAAAACCTGCCCTCTTTAGAGGAGATGTTAGTTTCAGAATGTTTGCTCCTAACTTGTCTCAAACAGAAACATCCTTCTAGAAAATTATGTGTGGAGAGTGCTTCATACCTGCTGGTACACCAAGTGTAGCTAGTGTGTGTTCTGAAGGAAGTAACATCTCTGTGTAGGATGGGAGTGTGTGCATCCTTCAGTTTGGATGATAGGGACACCAAAATGAGGAGCAGCAGCAGGTTTTAGTCAAAGCTCTGTAAAACACGACAGAAGCTTCCACAAATATGTATTAATTCTGCTGATGGGAAGCTGAGCCCTCCATGGCTAAGATCCTCTGAATGACAGCTGGCTGGACCAGTTGCTAAAGGCAGAATTAACAGAATAAACTTGAGGTGGGGTGTTTGAGAAGTCATCTCCCTTTGTCCCCATACTAAGGATCCACTCTCAGTCTTTAGCTGCAGTCCTTGCTGTGTCACTTGAAGCAATAGCAGTCAGTGTATTCATCCCAGATGATTCCAGCAGACCATTCTTCCCCAGCTGTCATTTAGCTTGTCTGAAGAAATTCCCTCTGTGGAACCTCTTTTCCACCAAGCATATTCAATGCCTGGATCAGCATTCTGCTTCCAGAAGTGCAGAAAAAATGCTTACTTTGGAAATGCAGGTTTTGAGTTTGGCAGAAGCAGATTGGTAAGCCAAGTAACTAAAGGCTGTTATGTTTTGTAGCAGGAAAAAACCATACATAATATTGAATGACAGGACAACATGAGGTCAGTCAAGCCAGTGTGAACTGAAACAGAAGAATAGCCCTGTCTGTGCCATGGTGGTGTTCAGAGGCAGGATGCAGTCAGGAGTTGTGTGGACTGTAGTGGTGGGAATTTGTGTTCTGGAGACCCTGTTTCAAACCCTTCTTTGCTATCTGGCTTAGCATTTTTGCTCTTGGTGATAAATAGAAGGTTTTCAAATTACCATTGCATTGTGACTCAGTGCAGGGAGAGGGAGAAGACATATTTCCCATATAAATTTCTTTTGGCTTGGAGACAAAAGAGAAAAGAGCAGGTTTTTGGCTCAGGTTAGCAGATAGAGAGCCAGTAACTGATCAGCTTATTAATACAGAGGATTTCAAGTGCACAGTCAGCCAAAAAAGCCCATTTAAAAACAATTAAAAAGAAACAAAAGAAAGGGCAAATTACTTTTCTGTTGGCCTTCGATTAACCATAGTCCAATCTCTGTCTACTTTTTAGAAGCTGCTTTAGTTTATTTTTTTAAACATCCTTTTTTTTTTTCTTTTTTCCAACAAGAGAGGTCTTGATAGCAGGGGAAAATAAGCTCTGTGTGAGCTTTACATGCAGGTGCTTTTTTTAACTTGAAGTGGCAATCTAGGTGTCACAGCAAATCCTAGCCTTCTATCACTTTTCTGGTGGCTAGTTAAGAAGACAAGGCCAGCAGTGTGTTGTGTTTTGTTTTGACTTGATTTTCCTTGGTTAGCATGGAGCAAAATGCTTCTCAGATATGCTAAGGATAGTTTGTAGCCTCTGATTGCAGCTCATCAGTGACAAGCAACCTTTCCCTAGCACACTCCTAAGTAGGAGGTAGCATTTGTTCCACCCTTGCTGGCTATTTGTATCCCGTTCCATTTGGGCAATGGGTGGACAGTCTGAGTTGCCCACAGAATCTTAAAAAATCCTTTTTTTCACTGAAAAAAGCATGGAAATGCATCTTGTCAGTAAATAAAACTGATGGTTCTGTACCCCTGATTCTTTTTGGCTGCAGATACCAGAAGAAATACTATTTTCAGTGACAGAGGTCACGTTGAATTAGATCTAGCTGAAGTGGTTCTTCCCTCTCCGAGGTCTCTGCTGCACCTCATGTGGTGATGAGATGTCACAGAGCAGGCTGACAAATGCAGGCACCACAGACTTTGCTGTCAGCAAGGAAGAGTGATCCCTGAGCTCCAAATACTATTAAGTAAATGGATTGTTTAAAGAGCCAATACACCTCTAAAACTGGTGGTAAATTTTTGTTGTGATACTTAGCAAATAGGCAGGCTTCAACCTTCAGTGGGGGGAATCCATTAAGTATTGATGAACTTTTATGTGTTATTGCCTTAGCTGCACTGCTTAGGAAGCAAAGCAGTAAATGAGCAGCTGTGGGTGCTGTGTTTTCATCTTACCTCCACAGAGTAGCAGTTGTCCTCTGGAATTCCAGCATCCCCACAGTCATCCTAAGCCCTCTTGCATCAACTCCCAGCTCTCTGCAGTCAGTTAATGGCACACCACCGATATGTATTGTGACCATTCCCTAGCTGAGAATCCTTGTTTTATCCACGTTCCTCCTCCCATCCAGTATCTTCTACCTGCTCAAGTACATGAGTATAAACATCCAGCTCCAAGGTGCAGCTTCCTCGTGTAGGTGCTACACGAGAACAAATGCTGGTGCCCTGCACTCACGCCCTGGTGGGACCTCACATGGTGTCCAGTTTTTGGGTCCTTAGTAGCAGAGAAATGGAGCTCCTGAAGGGGCTGTGAAGGGGATTATGGGGCTGGAGCATTCCTTTCCTGGAGGGAGGGCTAGGGGAACTGGGACAGTTTGACCTGCAGAAGACTGAGAGGAAATCTTATCGATGTCCATAAATATCTGAAGAGGGTGTGTCAAGAGGGTGGACCAGGCTCTTCTCGGTGGTGCTGGGCAATAGGATGAGAAGCAATAGGCTGAAACTGGAACAGAAAGTTCCACCTGAGCATAAGGAAGAAATTCTTCACTGGGGATGTGACCCAGCACTGGAACAGGCTACTGGAGAGGCTATGGAGTCTCCTTTCCAGCAGATATTCAAAATTTATTTGGACACAATCCCGAGTTAATGAATTTTAGGGAACCCTGCTCTAGCAGGAAGGTTGGACTAGACCTCCAGTGGTCTTCTCCAACCTTCCTATTCTGTGTGAAACACTAAAGAATAGTCATACTGAAGTACACCAACTCTGCCTGCTGTGCAGCTTTGAAGTGCAAATGGATATGGAGTAGGAAATGCAACCTGAGATGATGGAATATGGTGGAATATCAGGAGATGGATCAGAAACAAAACGAGTACCATTGGTATCCAGCATGTGTTTCATGCCTGGCCTCCTGCTGAAAAACTCCTCTGTGGCCTCTTGCAGGCTCTCAAGGATGTTTCCCATCCCAGGCTATGGTGTTTCCCTGAGTGCCCCTTGAAGCACAGCATGGGGGTGGTGGGTCCTGGACCCCAAGGACATGGCAGAGCATCAGCAGGCATGAAAAGTGGTTTGACTGTGCTGTGTGTCACCGTGGCTGGTGCTGTGCCCTGGCTCCTGGTGGCACACGCAGAAATGCAAATGACAGCAGTAATTGGTGAGAGATAAACCCGGCTGGGCTGCAGGGAGTGAAGTGCTTAAGTGACAATTATTGCTCTGCATCCCCCAGCATCCCCAGCAGCAGTAGCCTTTGGTCTCTGCTTTAGAGGAGATGTAACACGTTAATTGGAATGCTTCTCTGTTAACATGTCTCACTTAGTTTCTTGTCTGATGCTGCTTTAGTGAGGAGGCGGGGGAAGGCTTCTCTTTGTTGAGGTGGCTGTTTATTGTTAAATCCTATTGAAACGTGTGTCGTTTGTCATGTCGGCTCCTAAGATTGACTAGCTGCCTTTTTTTTTAAGGTAGAAGCTGCAAGGAGAGAAGTAATACAAGCTAGATGTAGTATTAGCTGCAAGCTGGAAATAGGATTTAGTATTCCTGAGAAGCTTACAAATTAAAAATGTACATTTCACACTGACCAGCTTAGGGGATGACATACTTCCTACACATCTGAAGAAAAACATTGGTAGCAATAACTCAAATGGATAGATAATATACACATTTATTATACTGAATAGTTATTTTTCAGTCTATACATAATTTATCCTTAATTTTAAAATTATTTTTTAAAGCTTGAAATTCAACACTAGCCATAGGTTGGAAGACTCTGGCTGGGCTTCCTCGTGTTTCCACCCTGACTTGCAGTATTAATAGGTGAAAGTAGTTAATTCAATAGCGTTTGTAAGTGACAACCAAAACTTCCTCCTTTTAGATTTTAAAGACTGAGAAGAAGAGAGTCCAAAGAGTCAGATCTGATGCTGTGACAGAACAGACTGGCCTGGCATGTCTGAGGCACAGTGTGGGCAATGAATGTTGTAATACTGACACATAACAAACTCCAGAGAAAACACAGGTTGCTTTCACCCATGGAAAGGTGATGCATTACATAAAAGATTCCAGGAGCTCCCTTGCAGGAGTGTTTCAGCTTGAAGGCCTATAAAGTAGAGGAATGGCAGGGATAAAAATTCCAGGATGGATCGTAAAGCTGCAGCAGTAAGCAGTGTGCTGTCAGTCTCTGGATCAAAGCAGTGATAGCAAGTGCAACAGCTCAAGAAGAGTTTAAAGACCTGGGAAAATCAGCCAGAAGGGCAGTAATGGCTCCATCTGCCCACTAATGTAAACAGGCTGTAAATGATAGAGGACATAGCTTGTAGGAGTGGGTAAGGACAAACGATGTTTTGGAATGGGATTGGTTTTAGTTTTCTAAAATATTCAAGAGGAAGGGTGTTTTGTTTCTAGGAGTAAATATGTCTGGCCTCTTTCAGCAGCTAGTTTTATGTCTTCCAGTAGTTGTCCTCATAAAAGAATGTGATTGCACTGTACTGTGAAGTGCTCTCTCATCTCATCTTTTAAGTTACTAGACGGGGCAGGTCACTGTTTGATGGGAGACACTAATATGACTAATTGTAGAGGGAGAAGGAAAGGTGTTAATTTTGCTGAAAAGCATGACTCCTACAAAGCGTGACACTGAGGTACCTACATCTTGAATGCCTTGATTCCATATCCAGGTATTGTTAGCTGCATGATGAAGAATAAATGGAAATTATAGCTTGTATGAAATGTCTGTTTTTAAGAAAGGTACAGGATGGAGCAGAATAGAACTGCTCTTGTGTGCTCCTGATCTAGGACTCATCTGCAGCTTAAACAAACTTCCACATTGCTTACACACCCTAGCAGTGGCTTACATTAGGATGACTGGCTGAGATATCACCCTGAGATACCTGCTGACTTCTCTGTTTAATGAAATTCCTTCACAGAAAGGGTTGTAAGGCATTGGAACAGGCTGTCCAGGGAGGTGGTGGAATCACTATCTCTGGAAGTTTTCAAAAAATGTTTAGATGTGGCACTCGAGGGCATGGTTTAATAGTGAATGTGGTGAGGGTGCTGGTTTGATGGTTGAACTTGATTATCTAAAAGGTTTTTTCCAACCTTTATGGTTCCATGATTCTATATGGAAACTTTTCCAAGGAAGACCATGATGTTAGCTGTAGAGCTAGCTCTCATTTTTGCCACACCATGGGAGCTTTCAAGTTGAGCCTCTCTTCCCTGTTTCTCTCTCAGTACACAAATACTGAAGCAGGAGCTGCAATTTCACCTTGTGTATTTTGGATCAAGTGTTTACTCAAAATTTGGAAAATGTTATTAGTAGTTTTCCTAGGAAAAGTGCCATGGGATAAGGGTGTTAGCAGTAATGTCTAACCCGGGTGCAAGAGTTGTATTTTGCTCACCTAAGTTCTTGCTGTGTTGTCAATCTGCAACATTCATCCTATTGTGCTCTATGTTTCTGTGTGTTGATAAACAGCTGCTGCAAATCCTCCTCCCATTCATGGATGGGTTGCTGCTGTCAATGAGACTGTGTGGGGTTTCCAAAGCTCCCTGGGATTCTTTTAGATAACAGATGCTATGTACACTGAAGTTATTAATGTTAATGTGATACCTAGCATCAAGGAAGTGCTTTTCTCAGGAAGGAGGGGTGAAGGAATCATCAGGTTGTCATTAGAAAAGGAGACTGAAGAAACTAATTAGAGCCTGAAACAAGGTGGAGTACTCCTTTGACTTAATACAGGGAATACTGATTTTACTCCTAGTCTCTGGCTGCACTCAACAGCTCTATTTTAGCCCATTTTGGGGATCTGCTCCTGAAAAAAAAATTAAGAACTTAATTGTTTAGTGCACGGAACTGATGACTGCAGGGTATCTCTGAATCCATCAGCTTGGTGCTACTGAATGTGATTAGATGTTTATACAAATAGAAGAGTCAAACAGAATGGTGACACTTATTTTTATAGTGTAATGGGAAGAAAGGAGTATAAGGAGAGGAAAAAATGCTTAAATGAGAAGAGACAAATATTAATGCAGAGCAATAGTTGGTATGGGGAAAATAAGCTCACTATGAGTCATGCAAATAGTGAAGCGCATGCTTTTGTAGGAAAGCTAGAGACCAAGATGAATGAAAGGAAGCTAAAAGGACAAATATATTAAAAAAAAAAAAAGGTAATTTTCTTCCAGAATTGTATTAGAAATCCACTAGAGAGCTGATGAGCCTGAATATCTCTGGAGGCTCAAGGGACAATTAAGAAGAGAAAATTAGAATATAAAACACTTTTTACACTGGAATACCTGGTGAGCTTAACAGTACCTTTTGCTAAAGAGTTGGAAGGAGCAGAGATACTTTTATACTTAATAAGCCCTCATTGAATCTCATGATTTAGCAGGCAGTGATACAAATATGAGACTTGGACTCTGCTTGTAACTTTGCCCCATAATGCCCTTGTCTGTGCTTCATTTTCCTGGTCTTCAAAATGGAGACAAAGATAGTGGCTTTGTTGTTAAAGCAGTTTGAGATTGACTGACATGTGTATATAAATATAGAGAGTATTAATATTATAATATTTGAACTACATTCATCTATTAAGTCAGTAGTTAATTTCTTTAGTATTAGCTGAATTACCTCCTAGCAAAAAACAACCCCAAAATAAATGTGATTTAATTTATCGCTACAGCTATAATAAGAATCTGGAAGATTGCCAGTGCTCTTTTTATTGAGGTGGGAGAGATGATAAGGGTGATCCAGGGAATTATAAACTCATGACCCTCATTTAAGTGCCTAAGAAAATTGTTGAGAAAGTCATTATAGATGTCATTATAAAGTACCTGAGGTGCAAAGCAGTATAACTTTCTCTAGGTGTAAACTTCCTCTAACATATTAGGATTCTTTCAAAAAGTTAAGGTAGTGCACAATGGGAGAAATGTTATCTCTTCTATAACTTATTTACACTCCTAAAATGATTTTGTTGAATTTTTTCAGAGGAGGCTGTTAGGGAAAGCTGGTAATCAAGGGATGAGTCTTATAGTCACACTGCAGGTTTAATAACTGTCTTAAATAGGAAGCAAAGAAATTGTAAACTTGTACCAGGGGAAAAGGCTGGTTTGTCATAGTTGGAAAATGTTAAGAGCAGAGCACCTCGGGGTTCATGCTGCTGTAGGGAATGATGACAGTGCTAATGGTCTGGGAGAGAGGCTAAGCAGCTTGATTACCAACCCTTAAAAGAGCCACAACATTGGTTTTGTCGATCAAGCCTTCACGGATGAACTGGGAAACCTTCCAAGAGGAGTTTTCAAAGTGCTTAGTCCAGCTGAACCCTCAGTGTGAGGAAACCTCCCCTGGAGTGTAAGGACTTCGGTGGTGCCCAAAGATAACACAAACCCAGGCATATAATAAATATTTGCCAATATGTTCAAGTGTTTGTGGCATAGTCACGTGATGGCTTCTTCAAGAGGCTCAGTGGTGAAATAGTCAACTTTGCACAAAGGGGTCAGCTGGGGTTATGCCCAGCTCTGATCCATGCTTGGAAAATAGCCCTGTTCTGGGAACAGAACAAGTTGGCTAATGGACTGGACTCACTGGCTGGGACAGAACCAGTTAAAAGCAGTGTCTCCTGGGATGGCTTTGTGCCAAGTTGTGTTTAACCTTCTGATTTTTGGTAGTGGGCATTAGCAGATCCCAAGAGCAATCCTCCTTATATCTTGCCTTTAAGCCTTCCAGTTCCCGATAACCAGTGGCCAAGGAAATTCCTCAACCAAAGACCTTCATGTTTAGAAACCATTCTAAGGACAGCAAAAGGAATCTACAGTCTGATAACTTGTTTTAATCCCTGACTGAGCCCACTTCTAGTTTTGGTCTGCACCCACAGAAAACTGCCCAATTTTCTGCGGTTGCATAGCAAGCAGCTTTTTCCTGTTGGTCTCAAATCTTTTCTGAAAGACTCAGACAGCTTGCTGCAAAACCTGGAAAGAGAAGACATAATTTTCTGTGGGTGACTTTTACTACCCACAATTTTCAGCTTCTTGTGTCTGCTTCCTCTCTGTTTTGTCAATTGTTAGGCCATCTCAGGAGATTATTTTTGTTTATTAAAACTCCTTAAACCACTGGAAATACATGTAGCCTTCCTGCTGCCAAGCCCCCTTTGTACCCTATTGACATATTAAAATGGCTCATTGGCAGGTATGACAAGGATCAGTGCAACACAGAGGAATCTTTGTGGCTGGGAGTAGTTAGAGACAGTAGGTGGAAAGAGAATATGGGAGCTCCTCTTTTTGGTACCTGTGAGTTAAGGGGTTTTGTAAGATGACCTAAGCATCTTAAGTCTCCTAAATACTCGTCCTTACTTCTCTATGCTTTACGCTTTCGTGTTCAAAAGAGTTGTTCCGAAAACCAGAGGATTTTTGCAGCTTGTGAGCAGTTCTCAAGAAAACATGTAAGATGCTGAAAACCTGTAGTTAGATTTTATCTCTTTGGAAGTGAACACACATTATTTTCCCTTTAATTGTGGAGTTCCCCTAAATACCTGCATGCCTCTGGATACACTTTTTTCTTCAGTGAAGAAGTGGAGACATGTGGGCTAATGCACAACTGAACCCATGTCTCCAGATGTGAAAAGCTAAAGCCTTCAGAAGCTGTTTCCATTCACACTCTTGAATTTAAAGGAGACACATTGGGGGAAACACAGCAGGAATTCTTTATGTTCTGTGGCTTCCCAGCCTGTTCCTTATGCTCATGCAGCAAACCTCATTGGATAGCTACTTACAGGCTATTTTTTTTTTTCCTATGGGAGCAGTCACTTGAGTTGAGCTCTTTGTTGCCATGGCTTCCGCTGTAACTTTAATACCCCTTAGATTTTTTAGAGCGGCCCTTCAAAGCCAAAATTCCCTTTTTCCAGAAAGGCACGTGGCAGTAAACTGGGGGAAGGTTAGTGTGGGAAATGTAAATCTGATCGAAGGAGTGATTATTTAAACAAACTTCAGCCCCATTCCAGAAGGGCTTTTTATGCTCATGATATGTTTATTAAGGTGGGAAGGGCATGCACTGCCCACCTCTGGGACTGCAGAATGTAGGTGCTGTGGCTTCTGTGTAGGTGAAATGGCAAATACCTGCCCTGTTATTAGAGCAGGGATGAAATGTGACCTTCCAGAATCTGGTGTGTACTTCTACCAAGCCAGGAGCATTGTGGTGTTAAACCCCTTCCTGCTGAGGCTTTGCCCTCCCAGGGTGAAGATGTGCTCTAAGGTAGAGCTGCAGGAGTTTGTGTAGATTTGTGGCTTTATCCACTTCAGCCCAAACCTGTAAAACAGAGCAGTCATTTCCCCAAGTCCTTTTCTCTGTTTTCCCCCGTATGTCACTGCTCACCTCCTGGGCTCTCAGTTTTCATTGCCATTCCTACAGTGAGTTTTTTGTTTTTTGGGTTTTTTTTTTTATGTATGAGTTTGAACGTCTGTATTTTCTTTTCATAGTAGAAGGGGGAAATGTTACATTGCACTGAAAAGAAATTACTTGGGGAAAAGAAGTTTTCAGAAGCGATGTTTATTTCAGCATCACTTCTTAAAAACCTGATAGCTATCTTTCATATTTAAAGTTTTTTCATTATCTGGTTTTACATCAGGCAGAATTAAAAAAATAAAAGGCATGGGGCACCTTTCTATTCTTAATTGAACAATTCCTTTGAAGTCTGTAAGATATTTAATGAGTGGTTTGGGGATTTTGTTGTTTTGCTTTTGATTATTTTGCATTTTGTTTCTTTTTTTTCTTTTAACCTACTGACAGGAATGTGTTTATCTTCACACAACTGCAAAGATAGTCCTAATACTTATAGGCTTTTAAAATTTTTGTAGTTCTGGTAAATTAGTAAACTCCAAATGTGTAAGATGATCTTAAAGACCTTTTCTGACCTAAATGATCCTATGATTATAGAAAAAGTGAAGCCAGAGCATGTTAAATAAGACAAAAAGAGAAGATAAACAAGGTGATAAAACCATGGTCTTTAGAGAGGACATAGTTGGCATGAAAACTCGTTAACTATATTTTGAAAAAGAAATAGTCATAATAAGTAGCAAAATAATAATTAGTCTCTGTTTTGGAGGCAGCACCTGCCCAAAGTTGCCTGCCAGTTAGTGTTTTGCAGTAAGTGTCACTACATTGTAGCTGGATGTCTCTGTGCAGTGTCTGCAGTTACAAAAGTTGTGAATTAACAATTTCGCTGTGTCAAACAGCCAGAAATTTTTCTTCTGTTTCCCTCATAGAGTTTATAAATGCTAATTGTAAGAATAGCAAGTGTGAAACAGAAAAAAAAGAAGCATACAGCATGGCTCTTAAAAAAGGAAAAAGCTCACTACCTTGAGGTATAACTGAATAAAGTCAGAGAGATGAGATGCTTTGTTTTTTGAGTTGCTTAGTTCTGCTCTGTCTTATTCTTCAGTTTCATAATATATATTCTGCTTTATCTGAGAAAGGAAACAACTGTGGTTTTGAAGCACTAGTGTAAATTCATCCTGATCAATCCAAGTGGAATTATACTGAGGAAGAGTTTGGTCCAGGCTTTCTGAATGTACTGAGAGAGCAATTATAATCTAACATGTAAGAAAAGCATGGAAACATCTGAAAGAGCACACTGTTACCAACAGCATTTCTTAGGCACTTTTATTTGTCTTCCCATTATTTTATGCTGATTACAGTTGTATTTATTACATATGTTCCCTACTTCTTTCCTGTAGATTAACTATGGAAGGATAAATGTATTTGCACACAAATATGTTTACAATAGAAAATTTTGTCATCCTTTTTAAAGAAAAATCTATGTATTGCTTACAACTACAGATATATACTATTTTATCAGACCTTAAACATTTGTAAATTGAAAGAAAAAATATTTGAGCTACTAGATTTGCTCTCAGCATAGGGAGAACTAAGATAATAAAAATATACTATGTTTATTAGTCTCTTCTATGCACATCTCATATAAAAAAGCAGTGTAGAAAGTTCAGATGATGTCTCCTCTCTTCTGTAAGAGGCTCAGTATTCCTTACCTTCTCTCTGCTGGCTTTTATATGTTTGGACATGTCATTGAGATTCTTGGTGCACCAGGTCGTATCGTCAGTGGGATCTGTAGAATGAATATGAATGTATCTTCCTGGAGGGTGTTTTCAACATCTGGATCAAGCTGAAAGTCACAAGTACCAGTGTAAGTCCATGTCTGCAGGGGCCTGTTGTACAGGGATGCTCCAGAGTCTCTCTAGCATGACTGAGAGGAAAAAACCATTCCACTGGGCTCCATCTAAGAACTGCTGGATTTGATTCACCTTGCACTTGCTCTGCTTTCTAACCATGTTAGCTCTGTGGAAGTTACGGCAGTATAAATTCAGTGTTCTAGAACAGCTCTATGCCATAAAACACTGCTTATTGGAAGTGCATACATTCAGTTTGGCCTGGCCAATAAGTGCTGAGGTTTGACATCCCAGGAGAGAGCTGTGGATGCCAGCTGCTGTTCTTGCACCATGGTCCCAGCCCTGGCCAAACTCAGCAGCAACTGCATCTTCTTAGCAGGTTAAACTTCTAAGCCAAAAAAAAAAAAATCCCCCCCACACGTAAAAACAACAATTAAAAAAACAACCAAACCCCAAAGTAAATCTGAACTGCTACAGTAAAGTGTTAGAGTAGCAAAATCTTTTTAAAATACTGTTTCAAATGGGAAAAAAAAAAAAAAATCTGAGTTCGGTAGCTGTACATGACAGAAATTACTTCTGTTAATAAGAATTTAGCCAATTGATAGTTTGGGGACCACTCAGAAGTGTGATTTATGCTGTCGTGCTTTTAGCTAAGCTGCACCAAATGGGATCAAGATGTTCTTATTCCACAGGGGGATATTCACAGTTGCAGTTCTTCAGGAACAGCAGTTGTGCTTTAGTTTCACATCCTACCTTTATCTGAATTATTGTTCAAGTCTAGGCAAGAACTATCCTTGGAGGAAACAGACCCTGTTAAAGCAGACAGAAAACAACTATGTGCTGTATGTGATTAAACCTAAGTTAATTCCAACATAAATCCACCCACACAGTGATCTTGCTGTTACCCAGAGTTCATAAGACTTATCACTGGAAAGTGGAAACGCTGCTATCCCAGCCCTGCTTGTTGAGGGACACAGCTTCATGTCTCAGCCTGATCCCAGCCCTACCCAAGCTCCTTCATGACCACAGCCAAGCCTTGGCAGCCAAAAAGCAGCACTCCAGCACACGGATTTGAGATGCAGCAGCTCCCAAAATAAATTGTGACACTGCTTTCTGCAGCTGTGCCCCTTCCTTTGCAAGCCCCATCACTGTTTGCTGATGCGAAGGGTGCAGTGCAGCAGCCCCACAGCCCCTGCTTGCCTTTGTGCACACAAGTCTCCCTTCCTCTCCCTCTCACCACTTGATGTGATGTCAGAGCAAGCTGCAGCACTGCTCTGAACTTGTTCTATCCAGTTTATGCAGCCAGCCTGTTCCTAGGGGTGCATTCCTGTGGCTGCCTGAAGCTTCACGGGAGGAAAAACCTTCTTGAGCTCCCCCCATGCCTCCCAAGCTGTTTCATAGGCAAAGGTCAGATCATTTCTTCTGCTCTCTGTTCCTCACTTTCACACTGTCTCCTGTGGCACGACTCGGGGAGGAAAAACCCCAACACCTTTTATTTAAATGTGTGCTTATAAGGGAAGCTGTGGAATGAGAGCAGAATTAATCTTCCTAATTTTAAAAAATGTTTCCTTTCCCTAATAAAACCTTTTTAGGTAACGAAACCAAATAATCAGAATAAGAGGTGAGCAGAAGACTTTACAACTCCACCTATAACTTTATTCAAGAATCCAGAATTTCTTTGGATTTCAGTGCTGTGGCAAACTTTGTTAGTTTAGGTTGCTGACAAAAGCAAAAGGTGTATGTACAGCACAAGATCCAAGATAAGCAGATGACAGCTCCATTAACTAGTAACACAAATGGCCTGGGACATGACTAACCAACAAGGGACCGTGCTCCCCATTAGCCCTGCTGGAGGCAGCAAGGCTGACCAGATCATCAGTGTGGGTGGGGCAGGGCTGGGGAAAGATGGTTTTATCCTCAATTCCTCCTTGTTTTTAGGCATCAGGTCATGATGATAAAGCACCCCTCATTCCTTCATATTAAGATTATTCTTTTGGTCTGCACTGCTGTGGAACTGCTTACACTGCACTCATGGTGGGCTGTGAAAATTTATGCCTACAGAAAAATCAAGATAGTGACTCAGCAGGCCTTAGTCAGTGCAGATTATTGGAAAGATTATGTATCGTGTTCACAGCTCCATGTGAATAAATGGCTCCAGAGGTATCTGTATCCCAGAATTAGGCTACTGGGTGTTTCAAGGCCACCACAGGCAGGTAGCTGGAAATACTTGCTCAGAGAGATTGTGAATGAAGGTCAGTCAGTGTTGATGAACGAATACAGTTAAAGTGGTGACAGCTTTGTTCTCTGCTAAGAAAGCTGCTGAGAATTTTAATTGTGGGAATGATACACAGATGCTCAATGCTGAGGCTTAACGCTGTTCTGAAGCCTACAGAATTCAGGTGCTGTTCCTGGGCATGATCCTGCTGGTGGCTCATTTTCTCTGCAGAAGTACTTCATTGAGGGACCAAACCCTGTTTCCCCTTGCTCACTGACCTGGCAGAATTGGAACAAGGAAAATTGCAACAAGGAAAGGTGGAGGGAAGCCTCTGGGAGTCTCTGCCCTGTAGGAAGGAGATTTGAAACTGTGTGTGTCAGATGTGATGTAGCTCAGGTGGCCATTTACTTTCCTAGGCATGGAAGGGTTAGAGCTCCAGGACATTGTTATGGAGTCAGCAAAAGGCTCTGCTCTGTGGCACAGGGGGAGAAGCTGTGCTGAGCACCCAGTGCTTCCTTGCCCAGCTGTCCTGGGCTCTGCTTTGGTCACGGCTGCCAGGCACTAGAGGGACATGTCAAGACATGATCTTGGGACTGTGCTAGTAGTGCGCATGTTCCCAAATACCTGATTGTTGGGGAAGATGAAAATGGAAAACCTTATAAATATGACTGCCTGGCAAAAGATTTTGAGAATATGGAAACTATAAGCAAGATTGAAATGAAAGCCATTATTGACCTACCAAATCTGAGTTACTGAACAACTAGAAAACAATAGCATGGCCAGCTGAAAGTAATCCCCTCATGACTGAACAATTCCCTCTGCTTGCAGACAGGTCCAAAGGTCAGAGAAGACCCTGCTAGCTTGGCAGAGGGGTCCAAAGAGTAGTTTTTAGGGTTTAAAGTGTAACACAGTATGGTAATGTAGTGATTCTTATAGGCTGTATGCAAATGGTATAGGATTTGTATCTTGTATTAGATTGGCTAGTGAAAATTAGAATATTCAACACAGAAGAAGATTTATTGTATTGTAACAGGAACCTCGCTCTCTTACCTCTCTTACTCTTGCTCTTATGTCTCTTACTTTTATTCTCTTACTCTACTCTTTCTCACCCTCCTGCTCACAGCCCTGCTCTGAGCTGAGGCTCGCAGCTCCAAGCAGGGCCCTTTCACCCACGCCCATAGCAATAAACCACAAGTTCCAACACCTTGCTTTAGACATCTCTCCATTTGTCCCGACCATCTGGACCTGCAGCTCCTACACCTGATCCCTTTCCAAATTGTCTGAGAGCTCTGGTACCCCAAGAGGGGTTATTTGTTAATTGACTCTAAATGCTTTCCTGTTCAGAAACACTCCCACATGAGATTAACAGCATCAGCTTCAGAAACCTTCCTCCTAGTGTCTTCAATGCCTTGGCTGGAAGAGTGTAAATCTGGGATCACCCTTTCTGGGTGATCATCATCTTGCTGTCTGGGTGTGGATAACTCTTCCACAATAGCCAGGCCCCTCCTTGATTTGGTGGAAGAGATACCAATAACTTGTGTTGGCCACTTACATGTCTTTCAGTGAGATTTTAGACCACATTTGGCTCAATACCTTTCCCAAAATGCCTGCACACCTGAGTGACAGAAAGCAGGGTCTTGAAAAGCAAATTTCTGCCCTGATATTCAGAAACAGTGACAAGAAACCCAGCTCCTTGCTGCACAGGGAGATGTGTCCTGCCAGCACATGGTCAAGGTGTCAAAGGTGGTTACCCTTGGCTTCCCTTTCAGTATCCATCACTTTCCTGCAGTCTTGGCTTTACAAGAGACCCTGTGGTTAGCAGAGCAGCCCAATGCACCCTTCAGCTGTACCTTTGCCCTTTTGCAGCATGAACTCCATCCTTCTCAATGCAGCCACAATGTAAAAGCAGGTCAAGTAGTTCTGTCCTAAGGCTGAGGCACATTAGTCCTGGATGCAACTCAAGCATGGTGAGTAAGTTTCCCTAGGAAATAAATTTGATCCTTAATAAGCAGGTGTTTATGAGCTGATAAAAATGATCTCAAAGGCCAAGAATCAGCCTCACAAGTGGAGAGAGCAGAAATGATCAGTGGCTGTTTCTCCTGCTGTTGCGAGTCAGAAATCAGTCTGAGGGTTTAGTGAGAAGAGGGTTAAAACACTTGCAATTCAGTGCCTGCCACTTGGGAAGAATGATAAAGCCTGCATTTCTGTGTTGGTATGGGGCAAATGCTGCAGAAACAGGAATTTTATTATATAACTGCCTCCTACGTAAAGCTTTGCGGGGAGGGGGGAAGCTAGCAGGGCTGTGTGTCATTAAAATGACACAAAACATGCTGCCACAATCAGAGTCCTGTGTGTGCTCAAAACTGTATGATGTGCACATATTCCCTGTGGCCTTGCTGCATCCATGGATTTCAGTTCACTTGATGCACAGCTGGGAGGGAGGAGGCTGCCTGAGCAAAAGGTGCTGTGCTTTCTGCCATGGAAATGGAACATCAGAGCGTGGGAGGGGTGGTGTTGTTTGTTATTGTTTCACAAAAGATTTAATTAAATGATTGAAAGGGAAGGGAGGGGAAATGCAGCTCCTAGCTCAGAAAATGCTGAGCTGGGCACACCATCTCTTAAATCAGGGTGGCTTGGAAGCACTGCAAGGTCCATGAAGCCCTTCTGGATCACGTGTGGTTGTTTTGTGGTGGCCTCTCTGCCTTCTGTAGGAGTGCTGCTCACACACACACTGGTGCAAGCTGCATTCAGCTATTGTCACCCACACTAAGAGACCAGGAATGGCACTTGGAGACTTGGGGGAAACAGAGGTCCTGGTTATTTTAATATTGGAGTAAAAAGGACCCTTTGTCTCAAAGCACTGGATAAGCAACAAATCATATTAATGTGTCTTAGGATGAATTGAGCAGCACTTTTCCTGTTGTACAAGTGAAAACTCTGACATTGAATGATTGTAATTCTCTCCCAGAAATGGCAGGTCCATGGATTTTCTCTGAGCACACGCCTAGTGGTCTGTCTGATGAGATTTATAAGTGTTTTCTGTTGTCTGCTTCTTCTTTAAGATCCAATGCACAAACTTAAGAGGAAGTGAGAAGATATTTCTGGTTTTGTGTGTGTTGTCAGCACGCTACCAATGCAGCCATAAAGAGCATTCTTCTATCTGATTTTTCAATTCTCTATAAGCCAAAATTAAAGCATTATTTCTGTTCTGAAGAGCTGACAGTTAAAGAGTTTAATTCAGAAAAGGATTTAAACCATCTGTGTTTAAATAGGCATTTAAACACTTCTTTGGATTATATCCTAATAATGATGCTTAGTTGAATGGGTCTGAAATAGAAAAACTGAAGGCAAGGTGTGTATTATACTAGTGAAACACCTGGGGATGCCTGGAAAGCATTTTTGCTGCTTCCATTTCAGTTTTGCTTTGTTTTGATTTCAGTTTTGTTTGGAATTACAAAACAAATGTGAAAAAAGTGGATTGGAGGGAGTCATGCAGACATAGCCCTAATGGCATAGGGCAGGGAGAGAAAGCAAAAGGGTGATGTAGATGATATAGACAGGGTTGTTCTACAGTGAAATGGTGGAGGTGTGAATGAAATCAACTTCTTTTTTTTTTTTACATACAAAACAAAGATCTAACCTTTTTAGTTCTCATATGGTTGGAACTGGGAATGAAGAGCTGGGTCATTAATATTTGGTTCCTGTAGGTGTCTAGTTGGCTGTTGGTACCCTGTGGGGATAATCGCGTGTGACTTCTGCCAGCACTGGGGGGAAAAAAAGCCAGCTCAGAAATAACGGGTTAAATCTGACCCTTGTCAGTCCAAGCAAATTTAATAGGTTTGCACTACCCTAATGAGGAATTCAAAAGTTTAGATGTTGCTTAGTTACTGGGCCTGCAGAGATTTTAGACAGCATGACATAACTTCTATATCCTCCAGGTATATTTTTATCACCACAGTCATGATAACATATGTCATACTGCCACTCTGCCACTGTAGATGAAACATTGCAGTTGGTGGTCTGTGTGCTGTGCCACAGTGTGCTCCTGTGGAGCCTCCCTCTTTTTCCAGGGGATCATGGAATGGTTTGGGTTGACAGGAACCTTTAAAGATCATCTCTTCCCTACCATGGGCAGGGACACCTCTCACTGAACCAGATTGCCCAAAGCCCCATCCAACCTGGCCTTGAACACTTCCAGGGATGGGTCATCCACAGCTTCTCTGGGCAAACTGTTCCAGTGCCTCACCACCCTCACAGCTCTGTTGAAACCCAGCTTTTGTTTTGCCATCTTTATGTTTAGGAATCTCTTCCTCCTTCTGAGTGTGTGCAAGGCCCCACAGGTGAGCACATCAGAGCATCAGTACAACGTGCCAGGTTTCCAGACTGCAGTACAGCTGCTCCCAAGGTGAAACCATAGCTGAGTCCCTCTGTTTCAGGAGATCTTTTCATTGCACATCCAGCAAGTCATAATTATTCATTTCAGTGACACAACCAAGGCTTTGCTCCTATTAGCATTGCCGTGCCAGTGGAGGAGCAGCACTGCTGGGTCTCTTCTGCCTGAACACAACAGTCAGGTGGTTCTAGCACTGCAAAGTCCTTGGTAGTGGCTGTAATGCAAGAGGCAGAGAAAAGCAAACTTCACAGTGGATCTGATCTGTGCTGAGCTGACAATAGCAGAGGTTGGAATCGATCGAAAATCACTGAGAGAGAACAAAAAGGCTGACTTAGTTTTAACCTCATTCTTCAAGTGCTCTCTCTGCCTGTCTTAACCTGCAAGATCCCAACAGCCCCACTAAGGTCAAGGAACAGGAGTGAATACAGCAGTTTTGTCTGCCTTATCTACAGAAAGCATTTCATGCCTGACTGACTTGGATGCACCATGAGTGAGTTACTTGATTATAAACCAAACATATTAGAGGCAGAGGTGTTCTATAAATCTCCCTGTAAGTCTGCAGCTAATTTAAAGAAGAGGTCAGCAAAATTCTTTAGCAGCCAAACAGTTTGCACAGCCTGTCCAAGTACAAGCTGCTTTTATGAAGTCTCTGCCTACACAAGGCAGGCACAGGAGCCCCATTCCATGTTCATAATGTTTGCTGAACCTTTCTAATGTAGTGTTAAGTATTGAAATTAGCCTGCAGTATTTTAAAGTCGTTGTTAAAAAACTAGCATGGCTGGTATGATGTAAGTGGCTCCATAAAGCCAAGGAAATCCTGTGCAGAGGTGAAGTTCTGGTGCTGCTGAAGAAAGTGGCAGGCCTTGTGCTGACTGCAGTGAAAGGCAGTTTTACTGTTTGCAGTGGTTAGCAGGCTGAGAGTCAGGCCTGGGCTTGTCGTTGTTCCCCATTTCCTGTCACCTTCCCTGTGATGAGACAGATGCAGCTTTGTCTTGAGAGGAGCAAGAGAAGGCTGAGGGTACATGAAAATAGCTTTTAAATAGTCTGTGCAGTTACATGTAGGAATATAACATGCAAAATACCTATGGCATGATTTCCACATTAAAATCGCAACCTGTGATGTGTTACTAGCTATTAGAAGCTATATAACTATGCACAACAAACATCTCAAATTACTCTTTGCTAAAGCTTATAATGCAGAACACATGAATTCTCTCCAAAGACCCTTGCAGATGGAAAGCTAGAGGAAAACAGTCATGAAGATGTAGCCCCAAGCTGCAGTGTGTTTGCCATCAAGCTTTACACAGTTCTAATCAAGCATTCCTGTACTGCAAATAGGCCATGTCCTGTTCTTTGTCTGACACCGCTGTGCTTGTCCACACAACACAGTATTCCTGGGATCAGCCCAGCCTCATGACCTGTTCTCGAGCATTTGCTTTCCTTTTGGCAATTAATGAATTTGAGTGACTAGTTTTCCAAGTGATGGACTTTCCCAACAGTGAACTTCTTCCCATCCCCTGGATTATGGAACAAAAGAAAAAATTAATCTACAAATATTAAGAGGTATGGGAGGCTGGGTGGTTCTGTGTTTTGTAAGGCACCCTCTGCTCTGAGATGGTATCCCACTATTTCCAGCAGTCATAGAGTTCAGACATCTTCACTCAGTGTAGGGCAAGGTGTCTCAGAAGTTATCTTCACACCCAGGACTGCCTGCTTTTTGTTGGTCTTTTGGTTGTGTGAGCATGCAAAGTGTGAAGGAGCCCATTTCTATTCCTTCTGCAATTTTCTGATGGCCAGAATGCAGCCAAACTCCTAAAGGGTGATTGAGGGGACAGGGCAGATAAAAATTCCTGCAGGCAGGATTATGACACATGACTCAAAGAAATCCACTGGGCTGAAACAGGGGATTCAAGTTCAGTTTTCACAGACCAGAGATGCCAGTAAAGTTGAAAAGCAGATTCTGTTTTGCATTATCACCACCCACTTTTTCCAAAGATGTTCTACTTTTCCAAGCAGCCTCCCTATTGCTGTAGCTATAAATAGGTATATAACTGTATGTATGTGAGAGATTCAAGTTTAAGCTTATATTTAAGCTGAAAGACCGTATATAACAGAACTGTATTAAGGATGATAAAAGCCTCATTGTTCTGTTTATGTTCTCTGTCAGTGTAGCATGTATGTTCATGGGTATATGTGCATAGAGACAGATATTAACACAGGTAGACATGCAGAGGACAAAAAAACAGTCCTGATTCTCTACTCTATTTCTGTAGTTGGTGTAATTAACTTTCATGATGCAAAGGGAGTAATTCTGTTATAAGGCAACAAGCCAAATAGGCAAAACCCTGTTTGCACACAAAGAGTAAAATTTAGATAAGTGTGTCATGTGGCAGAATGTGTAATTACCAAGTTTGGTCATTTCAGGTTCACTTTAAGAATCTCGTTTTCTAGACCTTGCCAAAGGATTTCTGATGTTGGTTTCCTCTCGGTGTTTGGAAAGCAATCATATTTTATCCTCCCAGCAAGCTTCATAGTGCTTTTTTTATTAATTAGAGAGTTTAGTTTTGATCATTGCTTAGAAGGACTGTGCTTTTGAGGACACAAGGAAATGTTGGTCAAGTTTATATGGAACAAGGAAAGTTACTGCCATGGTAGTTGGGAAATGCCTAGATAGTATGGATCACTTGCCAAGAACAGGAGTTTGGGATGCCCATCCTTTGCTTAGAGGAGGCTCTTTGGCGACTTGCTAGGGATGTTCCTAAATTCCTAATGGAGAAGCAGGTTAATGGCGTAAGCCTGTAGAAGGCTGTAGTAACTGTAGTTCATTTTGCTGGCTATAAAGATCTCAACACAGAGGTTTTGGAGTGTACTTTCTTCCTTACTCTTGTTCTCTGCAGGCTGTTAAGGAAACAAACTAAACCAGCTAGAAACTGGACAGTCACCCCTGTGAAATTTTTGGAGAACACTGTTGTGGTTTAATGCTGGCCAAATGCCAGACACCCATAAAAGCTGTTTGCTCACTCTCGTCTGCTGTAGTTGGGCAGAGGAGAGGGGGAAAAATTAACAAAGGGTTGATGAGTTGAGGTAAGAACTGGGAGAAAAATACTCTAAGGTTTCAAATTTAAAGGTATAAAGTAAATTTATTATTAACAGAGTCAGAGGAGGATAATGAGAAGTAAAACAAGCCTTTAAAACACCTTCCCCCCCCAAGCCCTTCCCTCTTTCCCACTTACAGTGCAGGGGGACAGGATGTGGGGGTTTGGTCAGTTCATCACTTGAGATCTTTTCCCATTTATTCAGGGAGAGGAGTCTGTTCTCTGCTGTCCCATGGGGTCTCTCCCACAGGAAAATTCTCCCCAAAACTGTTGTGGTGAGGGTCACTCATCCATGGGGTGCAGGATAGGCTGCTCTGGTGTGGAAGCAAGGGCTCTCTCTCCATCTCTGGAAGCAGGACCCCTCTCTCTCCATTCATGTCTCCCACTGCATCCCAGCTTTCTCTGCTCCTGCTCCACTGTGAGCATTTCCCCATGGGCTGTGAGTGGATCTCTGCATCCCCCATGGATTTCATGCATTACAGGGGGACAGTTTGTTTCACCATGTCCCTCACTGTGGCTCACAGAGGAATTTCTGCTCCAACACTTGGAGCATCTCCTTCGCCTCCTTTTTCTCCCACTGACCTTGGTGCTGCCATGTTGTTTTCCCTCTCGTGTCCTCACTTCCTCCTCTTCTCTGACTAGAAGCAAAACTGCTGCCCGTAGGTACCATTGCCAACAAGTTCCACCAATTCCAAGATTTCCTGCAGGATCCCTGCAGGCCACCTCTGTGGCTCTCCCCTGCTACCAAAAACCAGGCTGTGCCAAATCAGCACAAACATCTCCCCCCACCCAGTCTTTGTTCAAAACTGCTCCAACCAGCCTGGCAGCCAAAGGTTCAGAGGGCTCTGTCAGGTCGAGTGGAGGGATTCAGATGTCCCCAAGCTGGCTGGCACGGAGCTGTGAGTGGATTTCCAGGGGAGCAGGCTTTGCTTCCCTGCCACATTGCACAGTGGTGGCTCCTGAGAAGGGATTTTCCAATGGGGGATGATTTTGCCTTTGAACATGGGGTTAGTTATTAGCACTCAGCTTAGGGGTCCTGTGCCTGGGGGCAATCCATGGCTTTGAAAGCTTCCTGGCCTCAGATGAAGAGTTAAATCAGTGTGTGAGAGCCCTTAGGAAATAGCCGGTAACAAGTGTTAGTTTGTAGCTCAATGGGAAAATTCTAAGTTAATGAGCCTTTTCCTCATATTTGATATGATATAGCAATGCACAATTACTTGCTGTGGCTCATCCAGGTCCTGCTCATTTGTTGTGCTTGTAAACTTGGTTACTTGTCTGTGAACTCAGACACTAGTACACAGCCTGCCTTATTCTTATATCTTTTTTTTATTATTATTATTTTTTTAAATATTTTGACCAATATGACACCTGTTGCTAATCAAATGTATACGGTTTTTAGGTTCCTGCAGGAATCTTTTTACTAAAATGAGTAAGATTTTATGGCTGGGTTGGCCATTTTCAATGAAAATTATTATTTTTCTTAGATACTCACTGAACCTAGAGGAAGAGTCTTATTATTTTTGTTTTGCCTAATGTTAGATGTAACAAATACTTTTTCTACTAGGCATGAATAATAGCTGGTTCCACTATTGCTTAAGTGAAGGAGTCATATTTTGTGGGCAGTACTAATGTTTCTGGAGCCTGAACAGCAAAGAGAGCAGTCTTAGTCTCTGGGTATTTGCACAACACTGGATTTCCAAGGGCACTTCTTCTTGTTAATGCTGTTTGCTTGTTCTTTTCAAATGATCAAGAATGGAGGTATTAGTGAATGAAATCCAGCACAGAATTCACCACCAGCCATCAACAATGTGAGGAAGAGGAGCAGGGGAGAGAGGGTTCCTCTCAAGCATGCCAGGAGGGATCAGCTGAAGGGTGACAGGCTTTTAGTATTCTGCCTGAGTGTCAAGTCTGGAAATGGGATTACAAACCAGTGACAACTCTGATGGCTGCTATTATGTGGACACCTGTTCACCCAGTGCTGGACACAGGCTAGTGTCCATATAGGATGTTGAACAGTCACCAGATGGTGATGGCTTTGGGTTGTTATGCATTTTTTCTAGATTTGATCCAGCAATTCACACAAGATGCTCTTAGCTAGCAAAACAGTACTAGAAAGGACATGTAGCTCTAAAAGGATTTCAAATAAAAAGGTTTGCTAATGAACCACAAAATCACGGTGTGGAATATATTTAGATTATTGCCACTGAGGTTTAACTATATGCCAAGGTCTAAAGTAGCCACTAAATAAATGGTTCCATCATGCAGTTATTAATGTCACTGTGTTACTGCTGCTTTTGTTGGTGTGTTTTACAAGTTGCTTTTTTTAAGTCTAATAGTAATTACTTTTCTTGCCAAAAGCCTGTGTTAATTTCACTGGACAAATCTTAGACGCTGATGTGGACCCACCCAGGCAGGGTGGATGGAGATGAGTTTGAGTGTGAAACAACTTTTTTCTTCCAGAGTATGGCCTCCTGTTGCATGATGAGCTGTAGTGTCCAGGGATGTCCCAGGGTCCAAAGTGGGGACAATGGAGAGGAGAAGAAGCCCCTCAAGTGGCCTAGACTTAACAGAACTCCTTGAAAGTCCCTGGAGCATGGCCCTGGCTGCCAGAAACTGCTCTGGCTTCATCAGCATTGTACACTGTTATCCTCAGAAATATAAATCAGCATAATTCACTCTGGCCCTGAAAATGTTTCAGGTCACTGTGAAATCCACAATGCTTTTTAAATGGTGAGAAGGTGGCTTATAATACCCAAAACATACTCCCACTGATGTCTGCTCATAAATCTCTGCTGCTTAGGAATGACGGTCCTGTTATATCTCTTTGTACTTTCAATTGCTCCATTTGGCGCTCAGTTCACAATAAGTCTCTTAATTTTGGCCACTTACTGCCCTCTCAGTCCCATTTCAGAATTTCTTCTGGCTTTCTTATGGTTTTATTCTAGATTTGCTACTGCAGTGTCCTTGGTGTCATGTGATTAGCACATTAAGGACACTTCCAAACTGTCCTAAGGATTTGCTATACAGGGGAACTTCTTATATTTGTGCTTTCAAATATTTTGCACATCTTCTGTCTTATGGACTTTCCCCCCATAATTGTTGTATTCTTCATTTGGATTTCTTTGCATGTAGATGACATCTTAAATTTTACATTACATCACTAGCTTTTTGCAGAAGGATATGTCAAACTTAGGGAGAAAATCTTGAGCTGTTGGAATATCACTTAGAAAATCCACACTGCAGCTATCCTTATCTCAGTGTTTTATCCCTGTTTTACAGAAAGAGTTAACAGCTCAACTTGCATGGCTAAAGAGAATTACAAGCCTGCTAATTATCTTCTCTAGTGGGTCAGACTTTCCAAGAATCAGTTTATTACAATGAGAACTATCTCTCTGATCTCTCTTCGATATCTCTCTCTGTTTTTTTTTTCTTTCCCCTAGGAAAATATTTCAGAGGGTGTGCAAAACCTGCTTTGTTGTTTGAAGAGGAATAGGTTTTGAATTTTTAGGTGAAAAAATAGTTTGTGACTTTTTCCTTGGGGAGTTATTAATGGAAGATTTTGCCTGTATCACTAAAATGGATATATGAGTGTTGTCTGGATAGTTGTTCCTTTTCCTTCATTGTATTTCTGTTGGAAAGTGGAGTCCAGCCCCACTGATAATTGTAGTTTTCAGCTAGTGAATATATACAAGGTGTTTGAGCCCATCTCTAGTTTTTGTATCCCCAGTCTGTGTGGATTTCTTGTTTGTGTTATCTCCACTTGATTTGAAATGGCAGAGAGGAAGTTTTCCTCTTCAGTGACTATGATATTGTTTGGTGGTGTGGTGATTAATGTTCAGGTCATTTTTTGTAGTGTAGAATGTGGCTGTTCCTGCACGCTTTCCCATCGATCAGTTGCTTTAGATTTTTCCAGTTTCAATTACTACTCAGTAATTTTAGACTCAGACTAGTGAAATACGTAATTATAAATGCTCTTTGGGTGCCCTAGTCAATCCTTTCCTTTCCAGACTTAAAAGGCTGACAATTGAATTGTTGCAGTGGTCACTAGAGTCACATTTTGAGCTTGCAGGAAGACACCATGCTCATCTCCTAGTAAGACTTAAGTCTTTTGGCTGTCATTTGCAGGTGTTGTTTTGCTCCATGTGAAGTTGATTTGAGAGGCATTCCTTTCATCTTCTGTCTATTGCTGTGGGTGTCAGAACCCCAGGGCCACCTGGGGTACCTGCATCTCTGGCCAGATCTCCCTGCTTGGTTTCTCACCAGGGTGCAGGACCCTGTCAGGGTGGTCCAACCTCAGGTAGGCAGAATTGTCTGTCAGGTAGCAGAGGATGTCACACTTGTCTAGTGCCCTGATTTATTGTTTTGGTTCCCCTGAAGTACTTGGGCTGTTTCACATCCTGACTTTTATTATCTGAGGAATATTATCAGTGACAGATAATTTCTATGTCATGGAGACAGATTTCAATTCATGCTTTCTTGAGTTTGAGACTGGGTTATTCGATTCTATCTGCCTCCACCCTTTAACTCTTGTAAGCAAAATCTAAAAGCTACAGGAAGGCTGCTGCCAAAAATCAGCTTTTCAGAACAGAAGTCTTTAGTGTTCTGTGTTCAGTGGTGTGTCAGTTGTAAACTCTTCATGCCGATTTATAAAGCTCTGCATGGCCTTCGATTGTCTGATGAAACTGTCTTGATAACCACCCACCAGTGCTGCCTTCCTGACTGCCTGTGGGACTGGATTTCATTCTGCCACTCACAAAGCATTTCACCATTATTCTTCTGCCTTGTGAAATTCTCTTTCCACGATAAGAGCTCTCATTCCACTGAAGTTTTGTAAAAGAAGCCTGGTTTTTGGTGGAACTACCTGACACCAACAGCAAGATTCTCAGCTGGCATTCTGTTACCACTGATGCAAGCAACATAAAGCAGCAGCTTTACCAGATGGGTCGTGATTGTTTAGGAATGCATTTTTATTGTAATTTTGTAAGACTTTTTTTACAGAGACAATTAGTGATGCAGTCAGAAACAATTTAAGGCCAGGAGTTGACTGCTTGAGCTTTTCATTGTCATGCTGCTATTTATATATTGTTGTGTGATTGAGCAGTTATGTCAGCTGCCTCAGTTCTCATCTGTAGGAGGAAAGGGAGTATTTATCCTTCTACATTCACTGCCCTAGACATGCTGTGAGAATTGGTCAAACAGTGAAATGTTTTGGGCTGAGTAGGGTCTGGTGATGCCTCTGGGAAAGAAAGGTGTGACCTCACTGAACTGTCCTAAGTTACTCTGGTAAAATGAGGCAGAGTAATTCTCCCACATGAAGAAGAGAATCCATTACAAAAGCAAAGAGGCAATGGTTGGGTGCCAGGTCATGTTTACTGAGGAGTCCTCAGAGACAGTGTATAGGGTGTGCCAGTTTGCAAGGTCCCATCGTGGTGTTTTGCTTTCTGGCTGTTTGCCAGCAAAACACCATTGTTCAGTTCTTGCCTTAATTTCTGTTCTCTCCATGTCCAGCATGGACATTTTAATAATAAGGTCTTGCTTGAAGAGGATCTATATAAAACATAACTAAACCACCATTTTAGAAGCAGTGGGGAACTCCTTTGGCTACTAGGAATTCCAGATTATTCACATTAAGAAAACTTAAATATGTAAACTTTGCCATTTAGGCTACAAAACCAGGTATGCTAAAATGAGTAGCATGGTAAGGTGGGGGCTTAGAGTTTGTTTGTCACAGCAATTGTATCTTCAACATGGTGGGGGCATGAATGGGACTAGGGGTTGGGTGAAGAATGATACCCCCACCACCACCCCCAAAAAAACCCCTCCCAAAATACAGCCAAAACTGAATTGCATGCAGAGAGTGAGGACGTGTTCTTTGGTTATTGTTTTATTCTGTTGTCCTGAACTATTCCTCCATGGCTGCTCAGGTAGCTGCATGTCGAGAGAGACATCCAGACCATTTCCAAAATGTTTTTCTCCTTTAGGTTTTTCCTTTTTCTCAGCATTTTTTTCTGCTTTTCCTTCAATGTGTTGGAAGGAGCAAGTTTGTTTATGAAAATCTTGTCTATACAGAAAAACTCTTCCCTCTAAGTGTCATTAGTTTTTATTAACAAAACAGAAACTAGACAAAAAGGTGGTTTGCTTTTGTTTTTTTTTCCCTAGAGAATTATATATTGTTTTCCTTAAGGTAAATTCCCTATTTTCCTTTACCAAATGAGAATCTTTAACTCCACAAAGAAGAGTATTGATTTGTCTCCTACAAAAGTGAAATTGCTGAAGCATATAGGAAATGTGATGTTTGTTTAAAAAAGTGCTTAATTATTCCCTTTTCCCCTGCTTATTCCAGTAACTTAAGGTACAAATTAAAAGATGGGCTGTTAACAGGCATTGTTCTTCCTCAGATCTTGCCAATTCGGAGGTGGGCATGCAACTCAGTCCCTCAAGTGAGAGCTGTTAAACTATGTATGTGTAATGTGGAAACTGTGGGACTTTGAGTAACCTGTGAAAAATAGGTGCCCCTGCTCATGGCAGGGAGTTGGAGTGATGCCTAAAGTTTTTTAGCTTTTTCGTATATTTGTAGCTTTGTAGGCTTATAATATATAGTTGTATAGTTTCCAGCACTTTCTTACCCTTTCTCACACTTTAGGACACTTGACTAACCCTTTCTCACACAGTATGCCACATACTTGAAATTTTATTTAGTCTTATATTCAAGAAAAGAGTTTCTAATAGGGACATCTTATTTTGCACCAGCACTTGGGAGACACAACAAGATAACAAGAAATAGGGGAAAGAACCTCCAAGAGAGACTCCAAGGGGCAGGCCCAAGGGTGGGTCACCATTCTCCTGTTCGATGTACTTGCTAGATATACTAATGAATTAAATTTATAGAAATTTTGATAATCTGGTACCATGGGTGTGCATATCTATATTTTGGTGCACCTGAAAGATTCCATTAAAGAACTGTTCTTTGTTGTCACCTGTAATATTGTTTGGAAAGTTTCTTTCACTTCTAGGCAAGATGATCTTTAAGTTTAATTTCAACCCAAACTATTCCATGATTCTGTATATTCAGTACCATACTTCCTGCAAGCACAGAACAGGCTGCCTTGAGAGATGCTGGTCTCTCTTGGCTTCCAGCTCTTCCTGAGCTCAGAGTTCAGCAATAAACAGGAGATGATGCCTTCAGAGCAGAACTCAGTCCCTGCTCTCTGCAGGGCTGTTGCTGTTGGCTGACACCCCCCAGGACTTCAGGGCTCCATATGAGGAGGGCACTGGGTCTCTGACAAAAATGTGACTTTCAACTCCTTGATACTGCAGAGAGATGGGGGAAGAGGAAAAAAGGCCTCAGAGTTTATTCACAGCTGGAGGGTGCCAGTGCCACTGAGCTCAGAGCCCTGGTGTCACAGGTCTTTTTTTATTTTATTCTGCACTTAAAATGCCATGTGCAGACACGTGAAAATGGGATGTCAGAAGCCAAAATATATTATTGGGTCTGGGCTTTCATTTCAGTGTACTGTACTGATATTGCAAACAGATTTCACATTCATGAGATAATAACAAAGACCGTGAACTTCAAGTTTTCTCTTTTTTTCTTTTTTTCTTATTTTTTTATTTTCTTTTTCTTTACACCAGACTGTTTCTTATAAGTACCAGTGGGCTACTCTCAATAGTCAATTTTTTCTACCTCTACTCAGTTCCTGTCATCTCATAGATTTTTGTTGGCAAGATGAAGTTCTTCTGTGGAGGAAGGAATAGGAGAACTAGGCCTGCAACTCATGCTGTGAACCTGTTCCTCCAAAAATACAGGTTCTTCTTTAACAATTACATATATGTTTTGGACATATTGAATCTAGGGAAGTACCATTTCCTTTCCTTTATTACATGTCCATTGTATCGTTGAATATAAGGAAAATGTAATAGAATTGTCACACAAAAGAGGTGAAAAGGATAAAACAACACCCTTGGTTGCTTTTAAGCTTCTCAATTTGAGTAGAAAGAGGGTCCTGGTTGGGGGGTTTTTTTTGAGCTGATCTGTTCAGAGCTGTTCAGCTGCTGCATTTCAGCGGGCCTGATTTGCAAGATTATGTGTTCAAAGTTGGAAAGACCAGTAGTGATACACTCCACATGTAGATAGACTTAGATTTAGTTTTAAAATTAAAATTTTGGATTTACAGAAATGTAAAGCAGTTGGGAGAAAGAACAGGGTCAGTGACATTGGCTCTACAATTACTTTATTTGGGCATAGGTGGAGAGGAGGGAGACATATGTAACGAATTACAAAATTACGCTTTCCCTGGTGGGTGCTCAGAGCTCTTCCTTAACAGTGGCAGAAAGGAAAGTATCTGATGCCAGTTGCATGGCAGGGTTGCAGAATGTATGCTCCCTGTGGAATGATCTGCATGAAATCTCCTCTGTTGCTCTGAATGGCGGCTTGAAATAATCAGTAATCTCTCAGCACAAGCCTCCTGTGTTTCATAAGGGAACTAAGATCTGCAAAATATGTATTTTTTTCTGTCTTAGCACCTTCCTCTGCTATTCCTTTCCCTGCTCTGTAAGAAACTGTTATTCAGAAGTAGCTGAGATACAAGCTCATGCTTCTGGAGGTTGAACAATGGTACAGACAGTGTCTTATTGTAGTTGTTTAAGTCTTGGGTTTTTTGCTAACAGACAGGAGGGGGGAAAAGTAGATGAAGGTAAACTCATTTGTCCTTCCTACATGACCTTATCTCTGGCTTTCCTCCTTTCCCATCTTTTCCCTTCTGACACATCACATTCTGCATCTGTATTGTTTCAGGTACAGAGTCCCTGCTTTACGACTTGCATTAAATACCGGGCTTTATTGAGACTGACTGTTGTTGTTGCTGTTCGTAGGCTCTAATTAAGCTCCTGTATTAAAAATGCAATGTGCTGAGCTCTCAAGCTGCTTTCAGTGGGATGCAGGGCACCAGCACCTGTTGCTGCCATGCCTGGAGGAGGCAGCACTGGTGCAGAGCAGCTCCCCTGCGAGCAGGGGCAGAGAACATCCTCTGAGCCATCCTCCTCTCTCCTCCTGTCTCTCACTGGTGCACACACACACGTCGCCAGATAGTTTTGCTGTCTGCTGCTCCTGCTTTCTGTTGCTAAGTGAACAGCTCCAGCTCACACACGGAGCAGAGCCAATAGCATCCTGACCTCTGAAGGCTGCTAAAAGCTGAAGAAAGGGAATCTGGCGGTGCCATCTTTTCTTTGCTCTCTTCTCGCCCTCCTCTCACAGGGAAGTGGGGAGGGCAGAGGGAGAATACAGGGTGGTGGAGATAATTCATAATAGCCACTCGTGTTCTGGTGATACATGCAGTAATACCTGGGGAAAGAAATAGAATATTATGCTCCTTTGTATTTATACAGAGACAAACATGTTTTTCCTTGTGCTGTGAGCTCCAAGCTGTGATTAGGAAATGAATTAATACTATGAAGTTATTTTGCTGTGCTCTTTGCAGCTGTTAATCTTCTACTAATCACTGGCACTGGAATATATTGTAAGGCTCGTCTTTGCTTCAACCAGAGAAACACTGAGCATTGCTTCAGCCCCCCTGTCACTAGTCATGACACATTTATCACCTTATAGCTATTGTTTCCCTGCTCTCCTTCAGGAATATTTGGGAGGAGGGAGTTGCTCAGCACACTGCAGACACTTGTGTGATGCCTGTAGTCCCAGTCAGCACACAGCCACATGGTGACTAGCTATAGGAATTGGCCACTTTACAGTCTTATTTTGTTAAAAAGAAATTTGTTTGGGCTTCCCTCTCACAAATGCAGCACAGGATTTTTGTGATTCATGTAGTAAGATAAAGCATATATTTAGTAGCTTAATGTTCAGTGGGAATCTAGTGTAGGTTGTCTTCTAATATGAAGTTTTTCCTGTTTAAAGACGTTTGCATCTTGAGCACAGTTTTTTAGGCACAGCAAAGAAATGAGTGAATTTTATCTGTAAACCATCAGTGCCAGTGACAAAAAGTACTTATGTTTGCCCTATGGCTGGATTGAGTCCGCTGCTGTTATGTGAGGGATATAGCACACATCTTGACTCTAAGCAGCAGTGTGAATGATTTCAGTTAGTTCTGGATCTGGAAGGAAAAGACATAACCTTCTTTCTAAGTGTAAGTGAAAGCAGCATGTCCAATATCACTCTTTTCATGCCACAACCACCAAGTTTTCCCAGCTGCAAACCTCAAAGCAAATGGTGGGTAGATAAAAGGTATCTATGGAGAGACAGTGGTTGGTGGGATGAAATGCCCCTCAGAACTGGTGGTTGGACCTTATGGGCAGGGCAAATTTGTGAAACTCATATACTCCAATAAAGAAATTAGATGTTTTAGAAAAATTTAGAAAAATTTTACTCATAAGTGATAATTGATCCACTTAAGCCACATGATTGTTAACAGTTTATTTATGCCTCTGAGCAGCAGCAGAGAACTTCCTGTGATAATCTAAAAGCATCAGCACAGATGTCTGTCTTCCCCAGTTGCCACCGAAAGATGATGAGCAGTGAAGTCTATACAGTATATTGGGTTGTACAATGTAACCCACACATTGCAGGGAATGCAATAAATCACATGGATTGAACCAAAAGGAGAGCTGCACTTTCCCTGCAGTGCTAGAGTGGTTCTGCTGCAGCAATTCCTCCTGCAGTGAAGAACTGAGGGCAGGGTGATGTTTGGGGAAGATCCAGGCAAGGATCTGGGGGCAAAGATTGTTCTGTCTGCTAGGGAAGAGCACCTGGAATTGGAATGAATCTGAGCAATGCCATAGTTTAACATAGGGTCAGCAGTGCTTCACTGGGTGTTCCTTGAAACAAAAGGTCGCTCTGCTTTTATATTCAGGTACCATGTAAGTCACTCATGTCATTTGCTATGACATGTCACAGCTGCCACTGTGCCACCAAGCACAGGCACAATACCAGTCCTTTCAAGCCCACAGAACCCAGCTGTATGTGGCAATCTTCTTTAGAGCTTTGTAGAGCTAATCCTGTGCTTGCCTCCTTAGCCTGGCTGACGACTGTAAAAGAGTGATAGAACTTGGAGGAGCTTGCCACAGTCAATAATTTTGCATTGTACAATGAAATATAATGTTACAGTTGTCACTTTTAATTAACAGATGACACGTTGTCAATCTGCAATCAATTGAATTTAATTTTCAGTTTTGAACTCCTTTTGCATTATTACTGGATTAACTGTCCTTACATTAAAAAAAAATTGCATAAAAGCATGGAATTGTGCTTGACAAAAAAATTGTTCTGATCCATAGGTTTCAAGACAACTAAACAGCTCAGGGTGAAATCTCATTTGTGTGTCTGCTCTCAGAATCATCTTTCTTCCTTCATGCAAAGTCTCAGCAGATTGGGAAGGGTGTAACAGGTACCTGAGCCTGCAGTCAAGGCTGGGGGAGTCTTGTTCCATAAGGGGTCACTTTTCCTTGTGCAGCTTGGCAGCTGAGCTCAACCAGTCTGTTTGCAGCCCTGTTCCTCCTCTGGCTGCTCCTGCCTGTTCCTTGCTGTGCCTGCCTGGATGGTGCTGCATGAACTGCTGCAGAGCAGGCACCTGGTACCTGCCACCTTCTGCAGATTTTTAGAAATTCGCTTGTACAAAATTCACTGCATACAAATCCATTTGTCTATTTCGGCTGTTGCGTTGAGTGGTGTTCCCAGTGTGCTTATTGCCATGGTATCTAAGCACTTCTTAATATTTCCATCTGAAATTTGCCACGTGTTTCAAGCTTAACAAAGCTCCAGTAAGAGGAAGGCATGGACTGAGGAAGAAATGACACTTTGGAAGAGCAGTTAAAGAAGAAAAATATATTCAAATTATCCTAGTTGTTACGTTATTCCTTCCTTCTCCACGGAGGATTTATACAAATGAAATTTTGGTATGCAAACTAAGGCTGACTTTTGTCAGTTCAATTTATCCTCTGAACCTGGAGATTATTGATTGCTCTGTCACTTCCCATAACTGCACCATTCACTAATCTCCTCTGCCTTTCCCCTCTTTTTCTGCCCCCACACAGCTCACTCAGGCTTTGTCTGTGTTAGGCAACCTTGCAGTGTAAATAAATTGATGTATCAGTAGCTGCACCATTATGGACTTCTCTTACAAGCACCCTTCTGGCACAACAGGAAACTCAAATTGTTTATTCCTTTTGGCAATTAAATCCAATTAGGCTAATCTGGACCACAGCCTTGCAGTGTGCCCATTTAAAGGTTTTTCACTGGTGTAACTGGATCTATTCACGTGCCAGTACAGTTTTTTCTCTTTGTGTTGCACAGTAGTACGGATGTGGTTGGTCAGATGGTTTGGTTGGTCAGCTCACGTTGGTGGCAGTGTTTTAGGGACGACTCAGGGCACAGTTCTGGGTGTGGTGATCCTCAAATGACCCCCTTGCTGGTGCACAGCCCAGCTGTGGGTACACAGTTACCCCTTGGCTTTATGTTGGCATATGAAGGACTTTGGGGTGTGATCCCTTTGAGGTCTGGGTGTACCTGTGCATGTGTTCACACAGAAAACACACTCTGTACCAAAAATCTTTTGGGGAAGAACAAATATTGACTTTCCCTTGCTTTGCACGTTGCACAGGTGCTTGTTTCTGACCTGCCAGGTTGGAAGCTAAGCCACTTTCCATAAAAGAATATACTTGAAGTGAAAGTGGAGGAACAGGCTGACTTAGTTTTGCCTTCCTGATGTTCAAAACCACACTGTACAAAGGAGAATCTTATCATTCTGCAACTGCTGCTTCCTGATTGCTTGAATTTATATAATTCCTTTTGTCTGGAGAACTCCAAATGCTTTAAAAACTCTTCTTTTTTAGGATAGGAGCTGGTTCGGGAGAGTTAATTTCAAGATACAAAATAAGTGTGTGTATTAGAATGTAATATAAAATCATCCACGGCTCTTAAAATATTTAACAGCATAAAGTGGATCATTCCTCCCTGATTTTGCACAACTGTGTAGAATTCATATAGTGTCATACACTTGCTATTAATCATACAGATAGAACTGTCATCTTTGTGGGCTTCGCTGGAATTGCTAAGGTGCCCTCTGCAGAAGACACTGTGGCTAATGTTCTCATTACCAACTAATTGGCTAAAGAGAATTCTCTCACATTGCATTTAGTCTGATGGATATTTTCTATCACCTGATGGGTGGAATGGACAGCCAAACCAATTATCACAGCAAAGAGTGCTATATACCTGAAAATTTCAGGCAGAGACAAAAGACCCTTGTAAGATTATGTCTAGTCAGTGCCAGCTGAGGTTTTGTTACACTATTAAATGGGTTTGGATTCTTTGGTAAAAGCACAATTCAGAATAGCTTGAAGCTTCTGTAAACCAGGCAGCCCCTGTGCTGATTTTGGGTTGTGGTGTTAGTGCTTTGACCTTAATTGGGTGTGGAGGGCTAAAAACAAATGGAGGCATCCTGAGGTGTTAACAGAGACTTCTGGAGACTTTATACTTGAATGGGCCTTGTGATTCAGAAGTGCTGGGCTATGTGCTATTTACATAGTAACCCTTAGACACAGGCATTATTCAAATTCTTTTTGTGCTTATATTCCTTTCATGTAGCTTTAACAAATTTGAAGGAATGTTTGTGCAGTAATTGAGATGGAAAGTTGCTTGGTTCTTTTCTTTGTAGTAAACGCTTTAATTTTTGAGATCTTTGTTTGAAATGCAAAGATAATTTTCTGAAGTAGGGGAGAACGGGTGTACAATTCTTTGTCTTCACTCCTTGGGGTGTCAGCATGTCGTGCTGCCTTCCCCTTCCTCCAGCACAGCAGAAGCAAGGTACCCCTATCAGCCCCTTTTTAGTGTTCAGGTGTCTCCTGGAAGCAGAGCTCTGCCTCCCTGATACTGTCCTCACCACGGATTCTGGAAAAATATGCTCTTAGGGAGTTGGCTAGGAATCTCACTTTTAATAATTGTCCTTTTTTTTTTTTTAAAGTCAGATCATTTGTAGCAGAATCATTTTAAATAAGCTTTCCTTGCTTCATTAAAACCATAATGAGAACCAGAAGAAAAGAAATTTCTCAAATAAGGGCAGGTGACACAGGAGAATGTAGATACCTTTTCATATAGAAAATGAAATGTGTGTGCAGGCTGTGTTCTTTTTTGTTCTTTACTGTACACTCTGCCTCCTTACTAGAGGGGCCTGCATAGGTGGAGAGTTTGGGCTCTGTCCCTGGACAGCTGTAATCCAAATGGATGAAGGGAGAAGGGCAGAGGAAAAGGAGACGGTTTCCATGAGAAAATCACATGACTGTGTGTATGAAAGTGCATGGGTTGCAGCTTCTCCAAGTGGTTTGTTATTGAGAGGGTATAAGCCAATGTTCTGAAAGAGCACTCCAAGAGGAATGAGTGGAGCTGAGGGAAAATGCATTGGAGCATTGAATAGTCTTTAAATCTCATCATGTACTTTAGCTCTGCATTGCTGGTCCACAGATTATATCTTTGGGCTGCTGCACTAGTGGAGTAAGAGAAGCACTAAGCACTGCTGTCTATATCTAATTTGAAAAAGACAAGTTTTAAGTTAAGGATTTCTTTCATCCTTGCTTCTTATTGTCTGATGAGGATGATGGAAGCTGGAAGTGTTCTGGCTCTGGTTTTTGGGTAGCTGTAGCTCTGCAGAGAGTCTGCACCCTCCTACACACAGGGAAAAGCCAGAGAACATGTAACTCAACATGACACAAGGGCTTGTTTGTGTTACTGAATGTGTCCTCTTGCATTAGTATGTAGATTAATCGAGAGCCAGTCTAGGGAACATCATGAATGTGCATGTGAAGTGTTAATGCTTTGTTATTTAATGAATACTCCAAATAAAGTGGACCAAAGGGGTAAGTGCAGTTAGTTTCTCCAAGAACAACAAAGTGCTGGTGTATTGTGGTGACAAACCACTTAAAAATGCAGCAAGCCTCATCTCTTAATTCCTTGAGTAGTTCACTCCCTTGCATAGACGGGCTTTGTTTCATGCTTCAAAGTTCATTTCAGTTCATTCTTGAATATAATGCAGCTCCTCATTGGCTCCTCAATAAAAAATACATCAGAATAAAACTTTAATGATAAAATAGACACTATTCTGATCAGAATTAGACCAAAGCATTTGCTGTCAAGCTCAAGTGGGGGAAATTTGGTGTTAAACTTTATTGATTCTATTAGCATTTTAATGAAAAGACTTCCCAGGCATTCCCTAAAGGTAAAGAAATGAGTTGTCTCTTAAAAACTATATTTTATTGAGAGATGCAACCCAAGATGCAATAACTGCACCCCTGGGAAAGGAAAAAGACAGTTTGGGCCAAGGTTAAAATTACAGTCAGCAAAGAAATATACATTTGCTTCTTTCACCTGCTAATAATGTGTGATTTTCCACATGATGGCCATAATCACCATGAAGTAGGGTTTTATTCAGCATGAACATCTGCTTCTCATTGTTCTGGGTGAGCCATCCCAAAATATTTTTCTTTAAAAATAGGAGTGTGTTTTAAAAATTTGATTTTAAGTCTCTGTCCACCCTACCTGCATTCTAGCATATGCAGCCCTTGATTGCAGATAGTTATGGTGCATGTGAAAAATTATTCAAGACTTCTTGGTTTAAGTCTTCTGGGAGATCTCAAAGTGAGAACTGCCCAAATGTCAGGATGATGTTGCTCCCTTTAGATACAGCAACTGAGGCTGAGTTACTTTTCACTGCACACCTCTGCTTGCCCTGATGAGAATATATTTTTCACTTTGTGTCTTGTAATTGTTAGCTATGTGTATTCTCTGTCAGTGTTAATTAAAAAATTGTAATTAGTGAAACAGGTAACGATGTCCTCTTTGAGACACTTGGGCTCTGATTCACTCCTATGAACTCTGCCATTAATTTCACCATGTCTAAATTTCACTGGATACACTTTTCATTTTAAAATAAGTATGTTGATGACTTGTTTTTTTGATATAGTCACATAAACTGAATGTCTGTAGGACAATGTGGTCCTGTGCTCTTGGCACCTGTGCCATATACGGAATGGTTCTGGAACAATGTGAATATGCCCATCCTAGGGATGGGCAGCTCACGTCTTCAGTAATATCAGAATAAGAAAATTTCCTCCTTGATTATTTAGTCAAATTAAGTGAAAAAAAGACCCAACAGAAGCGGGCATGCAGAGAGCTAGAACATACTAGCACTGAAAATAATTAATAATTAATAACTTAAATAATTACCTCTTTCACAATATTTGCATAATAATTAGATTACCCACCCTTCACATTTGCAGTCTGACTTGATGCCCTCTTCAGCACAAATTCACAACAGCATTCTTGACTACAAGACAAGTTCCTTGGGCTTTTGGTTTCAGTTCTCTTTCATCTAGAATGAATCTGCACAGCTGTCAGTAGTGGAGGTCCCACTTTTGGACACTTGTTCCTGCTGCTTTCTCATGTCAGCATCAGATATCCTACAGTCACAAAATAAACAGACTTGTAGGGCTCATCTACTAGAAAATAAATTCAGACTCCTGCCCTACTTGTACCTACATGGTGCTATGATGTGTTAAAGTGGTTGTATGCTGGCACCTGAATACTGTGAAAACAGAGCTATATCTGGGTCCTAGGCTCTGTATTGGGAAACTTAATTAGAGATTGGCATCACATTCCAAAAAAAAACCCCTGATGACAAGTTGTCTTCCCCAGAAAGCTGTCCATCTGAATTACAAAAAGTGGGGGTGATGGGATATGTAAATAAAACCTGTGTAAACCCAGGGCGTTCTTATTTTGTTTTTTCCGTGATTTTAATAATACCATCTTTTGAGTTGTAGGCAAGGCCAGATTGGATGGGGCTTGCAGCAACCTGGTCTAGAGGAAGGTATCCTTGCCCCTGGCAGGGGGATTGGAATGAGATGATCCCTTCAGATACAAACCATTCTGGATTCTATGTGCTTCCTTGTAGGCAAGAGAATGCATAGCTGCAGAAGACTATAATCAAAAAAGCAGAGTATTAGCAAGGCTTCAAATGCAGGGAAAGCGTGATGAGGTAACTGAACTTGCAAAGATTTTTCCAGTCATAAGACACCAAGTGAAATGTGCCGTTAGGAGTTGAAAAAAGGATGTTTTATTGACGTTTTGGTTTGAAAGACAGGTGTTTGCCAGGGAAGGGGGGAACCTCCTTTGGAAGGGAAAATATGACCCCTTACCCTCCAGATTATTATAACTTGGAAATTGCAGGGCTTTAAGGAACAGATGTGGGAAAAGGAATAACAGAACCAGAACCCACTCACTCCTTCTCTCGGCCATGGGCACTTTCCCCTCAGTGCAGTTCTGGGCACAGCTGGCAGAGGGCACTGCTGGCTCCTGTCTGGGAAGGGCAGGGATGATTCCTCTACTCCTGCAGGGGACGCTGCTGGGTCCTATCTGGGCAGGGTAGGGATGATTTCTCCAGTCTTGCAGGGGGCGCTGCTGGCTCCTGTCCAGGCAGGGCAGGAATGATGATTCCTCCACTCCTGCAGGGGGCGCTGCTGGCTCCTGTCTGAGCAGGGACGATGATTCCTCCACTCCTGCAGGGGGCGCTGTGGCACAGGGCTCAGCCGCCTCTCCCCACAAGGCCATGGCGGCTGAGGGGGTGAGAGGAGAGGAGAGAGAAGGGCTTTGCTGGGCACAGCCATGGGAAGGAGCCGGTGTCAGTGTCCCTAGGAGAGAAGGGCTTTGCTGGGCACAGCCATGGGAAGGAGCCGGTGTCAGTGTCCCTAGGAGAGAAGGGCTTTGCTGGGCACAGCCATGGGAAGGAGCCGGTGTCAGTGTCCCTAGGAGAGAAGGGCTTTGCTGGGCACAGCCATGGGAAGGAGCCGGTGTCAGTGTCCCTAGGAGAGAAGGGCTTTGCTGGGCACAGCCATGGGAAGGAGCCGGTGTCAGTGTCCCTAGGAGAGAAGGGCTTTGCTGGGCACAGCCATGGGAAGGAGCCGGTGTCAGTGTCCCTAGGAGAGAAGGGCTTTGCTGGGCACAGCCATGGGAAGGAGCCGGTGTCAGTGTCCCTAGGAGAGAAGGGCTTTGCTGGGCACAGCCATGGGAAGGAGCCGGTGTCAGTGTCCCTAGGAGAGAAGGGCTTTGCTGGGCACAGCCATGGGAAGGAGCCGGTGTCAGTGTCCCTAGGAGAGAAGGGCTTTGCTGGGCACAGCCATGGGAAGGAGCCGGTGTCAGTGTCCCTAGGAGAGAAGGGCTTTGCTGGGCACAGCCATGGGAAGGAGCCGGTGTCAGTGTCCCTAGGAGAGAAGGGCTTTGCTGGGCACAGCTGTGGGAAGGAGCCGGTGTCAGTGTCCCTAGGAGAGAAGGGCTTTACTGGGCACAGCCATGGGAAGCCGGTCTCTGCCCCTCTGGGTCATGTAATAGACTGCAGCAGGAGCCTTGGAGCAACAGGTGGGAACAGCAGAGGTGAGCACAGCTGGGGTAGCAAACAAAGTGTAGAAAAAATCCCGAAGCCAGGAGCCACGGCGGTCAAGCAGACGCTGGATGTTGGGTTGAAGTGTAGCAAAAAGCCCAAAGCAGTGGCAGAAAACAGCAGGGCTGGGCAGTGGTTGCCAGGCTCCCACAGGCAGCCAGGAGATGCTGCCCCTGGAGGGGTCAGGGTTTGGGGTACTGGGTTTTTTCCCCTGAGACACCCCGGCAGATGGTGAGGGCCCTTCCCAGTGAGATTGGGTGTTGGAAAGGTCCCAGTTCAGTGGCCGCTCTTATGAACAAAGGCTCACCCATGGTAGGAGAAGCAGTGAAGGACAGAACTCCACAGTGGCTGCGAATTCTCCCCGCAGCAGCAGCCTGGCACCACGACCATCTCCCCTCTGACCCCAAGAGTGAGAGAGCAGGAGCGCCAATTCCAGCCCCTCATCCCCCAGCCAAAATCTCGAGGTATCTCTGCACTTCCAAAGACAAAGCCCTCCAGCTAAGAGATGGTAGCAAACTGTACCCTTCCCCTTCCTCCTTCTACCTACCACTGTCTTTTGTCTCTTCAGTGTCATCACCATCATCTCTTAGGCAACAAATGGGAGAAAATTCCCTGAGAGAAAACACCAGCAACTGGCCAGGAAGAAATGGCAGTAAGTAAATGGAAAATGAGAACAGAGCTGTAGGACAGGCAGCCCTCTAACAATAATACAGCCTGGTAACTCAACAGAGTCAAAGTGGATACAAAGGGGGGTATTATAAGTGCTTGTGGCTACAGTGAGCATACCTTAGAATCCAGATGAGATCCTGAAAGCCAGGTCAGAGTCAAGATTTGAGCATGATCTTGGCAATAGGACAAAAAGCACAGGTAGATCTTCAAAGTAGGCTGCCATGGGATGAAGGCAGAAAGAAAGACAGGGCTTATGCTGCCACCATCAACTTTTATAATTAGTTATAATGCATTTTTTTGGGTAAAAAGTCATTAGTCATCTGATGAAAGGATTTGTTGCTGTTCCTTATGTGTAGAGTGATAAAAAATAAGTGATAGCAGGGACTATCTATGCGGGCTTCTGCCCAACCATTCCAAACAACTGCTGTTGCTGTAAGAATTCAGTTTGAAAAAAAGTAGAAGGTTGTCCTAGAAAAGATTTTACTTTGCACGTGGCTTAAATCTTTCTCTGCACAGGCAGGGAAGTTATATATGGTGAGAGTGAATATTTAGACTACCATTACCTCTCTTGCAAACTAAAATATACAGTAGTAAATCAGCACCTCTAAAGGATCTGTGCTCAGGCCTGCTCAGTGAGGGCTGCTTGATATTGGAAAACGTATCCTCCCCTCTTCAAGAATTACAGAATTGTTAAGGTAGGAAAAGACCTCTAAAATCATTGAGTCCAACGTTAACCCAGCAACTGCCAAGTCCACCGCTAAGCAATGTCCCAAGTGCCACATCTATACATCTTTTATATACATCCAGAAATGGTGACTCCAGCAGTCACCAGTCCCTGAGCAGCCTGCTCTAGTGCCTGATCCCTCTTTCAGTAAGAAATGTTCCCTACTACCCAATCTAAACCTCCCCTGGAATGACCTGAGGCTGTTTCCTCTTGTCCTGTTTGCTCATTAACTAGGAGAAGAGGCTGACCCCCACATGTCCACAACCTCCTTTAAGGGAGTTGTAGAGAGTGATAAGGTCTCCCCTGGATCCTCCGTTTCTCCAGACCAAACATCTGCAGCTCCCTCAGCCACTCCTTGCTGGACTTGTGCTGCAGACCCTTCCCCAGCTCCACTGCCCTTCTCTGGACATGCTCCAGCACATCCTTCCTGAATTGAGGGGCTGAGAACTGAGAACTTGGGATGCAGCTTAACTGATGCTGAGTATGGGGTGACAATCACTGCCCTGGTCCTGCTGGCTGATCCAGTTGATCCAAGCCAGGATGCCTTTGGCCTTCTTGGCCACCTGGGCACAGCTGGCTCATGTTCAGCTGCTGTTGACCAGCACTCCCAGGTCCTTTTCTGCTGGGCAGTTTTCCAGCCACTCTGCCCCAGCCTGTGTTGCTGCCTGGGGCTGTTGCAGGCCAAGAGCAGGACTCAGCACTTGGCTTTGTTGCACCTCACATGACTGGCTTTGTCCCATTGATCCAGCCTGTCCAGATCCCTCTGCAGAGCCTTCCTGCCCTCCAGCATATGAACACTCTCACCTAGCTTGGTGTTGTCTGCAAAATAGCTGAGGGTGCACTTGATCCCTTCTTTGTCTAAAGAATTTATAAAGTTATTAAACTGGCCCAAAAACTGAGCCCTTGGGGAACCCCAACTAGTAACTGGCCTCGAGCTGGATTTATCTCCATTCACCACCACTCTATGGGTTTGGCACCCAGCTGTTTTTAACCCAGGGAAGAGTGCACTGCCCTAGCCATGAGCAGCCCATTTCTCCAGGAGAATGCTGTGGGAAACAGTGTCAAAGGCTTTACTGAAGTCTGAGCAAACAACATCCACAGCCTCTCCTTCACCCACCTCATGCCTCCATTTCCTTTGTCTAAAGACGAAGTTTGTGGTTTGTAGAGCTTCCTGCTTTTATGGGAATGGAATAGTGTTTCCAGCAGTCATGAGCAAGAAAAGGAAGCCTGGAAATAAAGCTGGTTGTACTAGCAAGGGAGAGAAAGAATGACCAGGATAACAAATCCCTGAGCACAAGGGATGAACAGATGGGAGAATGGAGGGACAAAAGACCACAATAGAGTGGTCCCCAGACCTTCCACTGACTTGGGGTGAATCCCCAAATGTGCAGCATGACCGGCTGTGAGGGCAGGGGCTGGGCAGCTCCTGCTCTCTCCAAGTGAAGGATACCTATCCCTGGGCTGTACACATCACCCCCAGTGTTCCTCACAGCTAAGGAAGTGAGAGGCAAAGTGACAGGAAAGAAGAGAGTGGAGCAGATAGCGTTAGGAGCTGTAAGAAAGAGCTTCACAAAAGGACAAATGGAAGAAAAGGGGGGAAGGAGTAAGGAACAACACAAGTTAAACAAGCCTTTTTAATGTCACTTCTGCTGAGCATCCATAGACTAAACAGAATAGGGCAGGAAAAAGCTCCCTAAAAGAGGAGATAGAAGGGGAAAGGATGCTTTGTGCAAATTATGCTCTTCAAAGGAAATAGAAATTCTGGGTTAAAAATCAAATCTATTGCAAAAGAGGTATTTAGATTAATTTATCTCTAATTTACAGGAATAGTAAATTGGTGGTTTGCTTATTGCATTTTGTGAGGAACATGTACAACTGTTGGGCTAATGTAAAAATGGCATTTCAGTAATAATTATGGATATCTTGCTTCAGCCTCATTTAGAAACATGTTATTGAAGTGATAGATGTAGTGCTTATAAATAGTTTAGGTTTGCTAATGTAATAATGAGCAGTTCTCTTATTCTCTCTAGATTTATTTTTTTTTTAATAACTCATTTCCCTTCCCTGCTGCTGACCAAGAGCATTCCCAGGGGCATGCTTTGGCACACTTTTATGGTCTTGTGCCCTGGTAGCCCTGTCCCTGTTGCTGGCTGGGAGTCCTGGGCAGACATACACAAACAACTCTGAGTTGTAACAGGCTGGGGAGGGCAGGTGGGTGGAACTGCAGCTGGCTGAGGGGCTCCTTGCTGGTAGTGAACCAGCACGAGGAAATGAAGACTGGCCAGAGAGAGAGAGAGAGAGAGAGAGAGAAAGGGCTGGGGGAGGCAATGCAATGTGTCATGGATTAGTAAAATGAGTGTAGCAAATCTTCATAGTGAGAGATAGAAGCCAGTGGTGATAAATGGCACAAGAGATGAGAAATAAAAAGGTAATCACATCATGTACACTTAAGTGCTAATGAAGTCCAGCAAAGGAGGAGGAGCTGGGAGTGAGAAACTATGGGTCAGCAGTGCTGTACTCCTCTGCAAAAGATCTTCTTCAGACTCATGTGCAAATTCTGACACTCAGCTCTCCCCAGATTTTTGTAAACTCCAAGTTCTTTGCATATGCAAAGTAAGGGTAAATGAATACTGAAGGAGAGTGAGACCAGCTGAAGGAAGAAGGCATTGTACAGGCTGGGAAACTACTAGGAAGGACTGCTTTGGGAGATGTGCCCAGCATTACCTAAAGGGCCGTCTGGACCTGTAATATCTGAAGATTTTGTTAGTGTTTTCCTGGTGGTTTAAGGGTAGCTGGTGTCTCTTTTCACATGCTTTATGATCTGCTAAGGAAGCTCTTCTAACATCTGCCAGGCCATGACTATGAGCCAGGTATCCATAATCTGCTGTACTGATACTGCAAAACATTATTTAAAAAATTCTGGAGACTTCTGCCCAAAAAGAGTTTCTTTGCTCTCAAGAGAATTCTGATGGAGGAGTGTTGCCACTTAGTGGTCTTTTATCTTACAAAATCTTCTCCCCCCCTTCTATCTTTCATTTGTATTCTTGTGCATAGGTAGGGTAGCTGTGAATTGTTGTTTTGTGCTGTTTATTTTATCTGAACAAATGGAAACAGGATCCAAACATTAAACTGAAGGACAGAATGGAGCTGAACAAGCTCATAATGTCTGGAAAGGAACCTTTGTCTTTGTTTGTAGTGAAATGGTTTGAGGTGCAATCTTGGTGGGGCAATGGCTTCCTGCACTATGTCTGCAAGGATGAAAGATCTTCTTCAGAAGTAGGGGCCAAGTACATGCAGCATAACACCAATGCTTTTCCATTTTTTGATGTTGAAATAATTTGTTAGTGTGACTTTTGCTCTTCCTTGTCATTGGTGGGGAATGTTTCCAAATATGTGTCTTAGATTCTTTGCTTTGAACTGCAAAACTGGTAACCTCTTGGTGCTGCCAACATCAAGCATTAGCTTAGAGGTCTCACAGTGAAATATTGAACATGGACCAACACAGAGAATGAGGCAGGCTCGGGGCAGTCAGTAAAGCAGTGTTTCATGTGTAGTGGATCCTATGATCTATGATAAAAGTTGTTCTAAAATATATTTTCTTCTTAATTGCAAAGAAAAACTTAGTCAACAAGATTTGTTTTCTGCGATACCTTTTTTTGGATAGGTTTCACCTACAGGCTTATTTCTTAGTAGCTCTGTGTGGATACACCAGGATCAGGCCTCTGGTGCATCTTTTTGTTCTCACAGAAGAAAATGGAAATGAAACTTTCCACTGGAAGTCTGATTGAAGCCAAATTGCCTTCAGAAGACAGAGGCAAAAAGGAGGTTGGGGAAGAGAGGTCACTATAGGTTTTCCTAATGGGTAGATAACTCATTTATGTGAGGTAGAACAAATAAAGTTGGGACACAGGTCAGCATTTGAAATCCAAGTGCAGATGCACTTATCTTAGTACAGTAAATGTGGAAAGTAGGACTTGGTTTCCTCAAGATGTGAAGAACACCCTCTTCTCCTTGCTTCAGAGTGAGCTGAATAGTTTTCCCAATGCATCAATTCCCCAGACCAGAGTTGTCAAAGCGAGGTTATAGGTGGGAAAGCAGGGTAGAGTAGAGCATTTAAAATAGGAGGAAACTTAAAATGTAAACTCGAGAGGCAGATGCCTGTCCATAAGGACATTGTAATGTTGCAGGGTGGGGGGCTCCCCTAGTGCTGGTGTGTGACTAGCCAGCTTGTAGCCACGGCACCTTTGTATCACCCTGGTGAAGGATATATATACACGTGCACATGATGGGTCCATGATAAGGTGGGATTTAGGTTTGGAGGGGTTTTTTTGAGTTTTTGTTCTTTTTTAGTTGTTTTTAAACACACAAGAAGGAGAATGCTTGTGTGATGGCCACCCCATTCCCTCCTCTCTGGGTTATGTGCGAGGCCCTCTGGAAAATAATGAGAGACTTTTTATGTATCCTGTTATAGTTTTCCTTTCATTCGGTCAGAAGAGCTGATTATTCAATTTCAGTGTCCACTAAAGCAATCCCCAAAAGCAGTTAAAATAAAACTCATTACCGTGTGTATGTGATATGGTATGTTTAGAATCCTGAGAATGTACTGCAATAAAACTTCTGCTAGCTTTCCCTCTCCATGCCAGCAGATAACAAAATTTCCACTGTGTCTAAGGAACTGAAAAGATGAATCCCCACAGACTAGGGACGATTGTTTCTTTGTCTGCTGAGTAGTAGTTATTTATTTGTGAGAGAAACCCAGAAGTCACCTCCAAAGGTGAAATCTGTATTTCTTGAAGATGAAAATAAGCATTCTGTGACTGATAAATGGCTGAGTTTTTTTCAAACATAGATTGATATATTTCCCCATCCTTTATTTTACCACATGGCTCTTCTGAACAACAGGGGAATACCTTTAACTCCTTTCGTTCCTGGAATGCACTGTCCTTGACAGAGGTTGGGCAGGTGTTTGTATAAAGCTTATGCTGGGAAATCTTGCCTAGTGCAGTGTGGCCATGGCTGAGATGGCACAGGACTTATTAATACTTAACATTGAGTAAACAAGGCAGCTCATATCCATTGTTACTATTTACATCCAAAGGTAGGGCAGCATCCTCAGTTGACAAAGGTCAGGTGAAAAACAGGTTTGCTGTCTGTGAGAGGGACTTTCTTTTCTGTAAAAGATGCAGAAACACTGTTTCTCAGTTCTTGAGGGTTGCTCTGCAGAGAGGCTGTGTATAAATATTGGATAAGGTGGGAACCCCCTGTGCCACAGTTCATCCCAAATGCTAGCAACCAGAGGTATTTGGAAGGGACAGAAGAGGTAAAGGAATGGCCTGGCTTGGTTTGGTTGGAATTTTGCTTGGTTTATTTTTGCACTGCAGTTGTTTCTTTATGGGTCATTCATTTTCCCAGTGCATGATAATCTTCTTTGTTTTGTTACCTCATGGATAAGGCTGCTGCACTTTGACATTACTTGCCTCCTAGAAATGTTAGCTTTTGTTGTCACACTTGGAGAGTTTGTGACAGCTGTTTCAGAGAGAATTCTGCTGAATAAATTGACAGCCACATAAAGTATCTGTAGTGAAGCACCTGGGGATTGTGTTTGTTTGTTTGCTTGTTCTTTTAATTACTTCTTTGAGCACATTGAAAGACATACCTCTCTGGTGCTGTTGGTTTTCTGTCAGAAATCCAGTCTTACTCAGTAGAATCCATTAAAAATACCAAGTATTTTTAGCTGGTCCCCCTTTCTTTCCTAACTACCTCTCAAAGAAATTGAGTGCCAACCAGAGACATTGTCCTGGCTATGGGGCAGACAAGAAAGAGAAAAATGCTTAGTAGAGTCCCATCCCCAAGGCCATTTCATAGAAATTATTCCTCTGTTGTAAATCTTCATCTTCATGGAGTAGAAGTTTGATGCATGCAAAAGGAAAATGCTTGGGTTAGGGTGGCTCTCAGACCAGTTGGGGTTGATAACTAAAACCAAAGTGTACTAACCTCAAGTCTGCTCTTGGCACCATGGATCAGAAATACCAGAGAATGCCTTTGCATATCCTTTTTGAGCTGTAACATCTCACACCACCTGCAGTAGCACATGAAACACCTTGCTGAGTGTCTTGTATTAATCCCAAAATTCCGTGGAGGTGGATTGTATCCATGAAGTTGTATCCCAATGAAAGCTGTGCAGCTACCAGATGTGAGTAGCAAAGCACTCTTGTTGCTTTTTTCTGTCAAAATAAGCCTCCAAAACAACTTGGCACCTTACTAGATTTTCAAGTTGTGGACTTGACTAACAAGTGACGATAACAAGATGAGCAGGATCCAGCTGGGCAGCTAACACAGGTGTCACCACCTCGTTCTCCCAGTGGCCTCCCTCCAGTGCAAAGTGGCTATCAGCCACTGTACATTGGCCAGGGCTGAAGTTTTGCCCAGTGCTGAAACGTTGCTGTGTGTTGTCAGCTGCTTACTGTGTATCTGAAGTGGGAAAAAGCCTCTTGATGGAAGTGTTTAGCACCTACTTTTACAGATACCTGGCTTCTTCCAACCTGTAGCCTGTCCAGGGAAAGGGTGACTGGTAATAAGCATGCAAGATCCAGCCTCAGTCTAGCAGAACTTTAGGACCTTTTGAGATAAAGGATATTGTATGTGATTGTTACAAACGATTTGTTTGAGTTCTGCACAAAGGCAGCTAAATCAACAGAGCGACCAAGAGGTGATCCAGGCTTGCTTGTACGTTTTCAGAACACTGTTTTCCGTGCTTTCCGGCATCACTTAAAAAGTATTCTCTAGCTTGTGGTTAAGAACATAATCTTCCAAATGTGAAAGGAATCTAAATTGGCACAGAGCAACTTGTCAGAATCAGCACCCAGTCTGCAGCAGGAGCTTGGGAGGGATGTGAACCGCCTTTGTTCTTTGCAGTGGGGGTGTTAACACTGAAGTTTATGATAATGTACTTGCCAGCATTGTTAATTATTCTGCTGGAAGGAAGGAGTTGGAGAGTCTGCACAATTTGCTGTCAGTAAGGGGCTTGTTTTGGCATTCCAGTTTGGCATCTCAAATAGGGGGTGTCTAGGAGAGTCCTGTTTTCTTGGGTGGGTTTGTGGGGCTGTGGGAGGGGCTCTTTTCACTCCCTGATTTGTCTTCATTTCTCCTTGATACAAATAGGATTCTTCTGGAAACTTGAATGAGCAAGCTCTCAATGCTTATGGTCTTAAAAATTATTTTTTTTCCCACTTGATCCTCATAACTGTGAAGCTCATTAACCTGAATGGCTCAATTAGCCAAATGCTAACATGCTGCCAGAACTGCTGCTACTGTCACTGATGCCACTTCAAAAATGTTGTGTTTCATGCATATGCTTTAAATGTGCCACTTCTGCTTTTCTCTGGGGGAAAAGATCAAGCATGCGCACTAACAAGATAGATATCCTTGCAGTAGTAACTGAGATAATACTGAGTTATGAGTACCTGCCATAATATGAACTTGTTCAATAGTTTGAACAGCAATCTGTTTCTGAGTTATCTGGAGTAAGAAACTTTGCCTGTAGAGTGAGAAGGTTACTACAATTAGCCGAAAGAAATACGTGTGCTTCTCTTTGTCATGGTGTTAATGAATTTTAGCTTTATTTAAACATTTTAAAGCACATTTTGAAATAGTTGTATAGAGGTCAGACTTGTTGGTTTCAGTCACTTTTTTCCTGTTGTGTGTTGCCATTTAGACCCTGAGCTGAGATGTTACATCTTGTTTACATCACGGTGCCCATGCTCAGGACAGAGCGGTCACGTTGGTTCAGGACAGTGATAAAGGAAAAGCTGATTTTGGGCACAGTGCATGACTGTACAGGCTGATTGTGAGCATTACATTGGTGTGGGGTCTGATCAAAACAGGCGTTGCTTTTATCCAGTTTCACAACATGATTTTAATGATGGAGGTCTTGGCAATTATTATTGTTGGGTAACTGCCTGAAGCATTAATTTCTTTAGTTTATCCATTGAAGTTGTAAAATGAGTATAATCAGACAAACTAGTTTCCAGAGGAATGGTGTATAATTTGGATGTTTGATGTGATTTCTCCATACCTGACCAACAAGACAGAATGCATATGGTTTGTTTGGATTAGCTTTTCCTCTCTTTTTCTTAAAAGAATAAATAAATCTACCCCCTTTTTGTACCTCAAGGCTGTTCTGTGTTACCAGCCTCTTTCCCAAGTGTTCCAGGATCTCTCTCAATGCAAGCTTTTGTTTTAGAAAGTAAAATAAAAACTGGAAAGAATGTTTATATTCCTTGGGTTATGAAAATAAGAATCCAAATGTCAGTTGGTACACTGATTCTTCCAAATATTCAGTGTGAGCCTTCCCAAGTAGTAGAAGTCATACTGTATATAATACCATCCTGTGCAAAATGAAGCTCTTGAGGGCAGAGGAAGATGGTTTACCACAAAAGGTGTCTATTTGCATTCATCTGTCTCTAGAAACGGGGGTGCTAGATGAGTCTCTGCTATTGCCTACCTTCAGCTCTGCTGAAGCTGTGCTGACTCTTTTGAAACCTGAGTCTGCTCCCACTGTTTCCTGTAGGGAAAGACAAAACTTGAAAGCATTTGATGTAGCCAACAAGCTTGCTCTCATTTTTTTCAGGTGAACAAAGCTAAGAGAGCCTTGCCCAAGAGGTGCATTGTCAGGTAGTTTAAGAAGTAATGAGGTTTGCGTGTGTTAAACCTCCTGCATGTGCTGTAGCAATGATCAGGAGCAGCCAGCCAGACGAGTGTTAGGTGTAACCAACCACAAAACGAAGGACTGTCCCTGTGAGTTGGAGCTGAGTAGTGAGAGGAGCAGAGCTGTCCTTGTGCTCTGAATTTCCAAGCCTGCAATAGCAATTGCAAGAAATATTATTACCTTTAACTGTCTGGTTCTCTCTTGACCTTACTCTCTTGATGTGCACTCTTGCTAATCATTTAGTTAGCAAAAGGATTGGGGAAACAACAGCACAGTGGAGTTTAAGGCTTTCCATTCATCCCTCACTCCAACCATGCCACTCTGCAGAACAGTGCATGTGGAACAGCCTACTGGCATTTTTTACAGGGGCTGTTGCCATTTAAGTTTACCTCCATCCCACAGACCAGTTCTGATATTTCTGCACTGCAGCACTTTCTCTTAAACAAAGAGTAAAAAGTACTTCTATGATGCATCAAAGCACGACACATGTCAGCCTTCCTCATCTACTTCTGTTACAGAGGATCTCTTATTTGAGCTCTTTATAATACATATAATGGGCAGAAGCAGTGGGAAGGACTTCCATGTGCTCAGCAGTGACTCAAACCTTTGTGCAGGCTGGTGCATTTGCAGGGGCAAATATGGATGAAGTGAAACTTTTTTTCTGACTTGACTTGGTCCTGTGTTTTGTGTTCCAGTCTCAAGCAATCTGTTTTGTGGGGCAGGTTGGAATGTAATGGTTCAGTTATGATGGAACGATATCTTACCTTCTTGACAACTCTGCTGTAGCTGATAGAGGGTATGAGTCTCATTTATTTCTTCTACATTGGTAGGTTTAAAGAAATGAGGTGGGGATTTCTTGTTAGATACTTATCTTGAAGTTTGCTGGTTTGGGTTCCAGAGGACCTACTGATCTCTGAAACACGCATTGTGTATTGCATGTCCCCAGAGAAGGGGGGGACAAAGATGCAGTGCTTGCGTGCAGCACTGCTCTCTGCACAGGGTGTAGCTCCCATTATCTGCTGGAACTGCTTGAAAAGCCACTAGCTCCTAGCTGGGACACAAGGAGGCACTCAGGGTAGGTAGTCCTCTCTTCCCCTGGGCCAACTCATGGCTCCTTGAAGACTGGCATTAGCCAAAATCTTGAAGAAGGTTGTGATGTTTTACACAGATTCCTGCCCCACACCCAATCCCCTCTGTGATGTGCTGATTCTGAAATGATGCCATCCTGTGCCATTCCTTGGCACAGCTCAGGTCTTGCAGTGGGTTTCAGTGAAGAGAACTGGGTGCTGGTCACCCACAGGATCCCAGGCTGAGTCAGTCAAACAGCTCATTTCTGTGTGTTTTCTAGCATCTCCCCTCACCCACACCTCACCTTTCCTTGTGCTGTATCTCACCTCACCCTAGCAGTTATTTATCTAACCAGTTTAGGGATAGGGAAGATACAGTGCTTTGTATTTTCTGGGAAAAGAGACATGTCTAGAGCTGAGTTCTGAACACTGCATAGAAGAAAAATAGAGGAAGATAAATCTCCTCTCCCCACACCTCTCCCCACAAGCTTTAGATTATAAACTGAGCTAAAGAAAGTGAGTTGATTCCTTGCCTGGTGGCCAGCTCTGATTTGTTGTAAGGCTGTGCACAGAAACATTGCAGCTAAGAGCGTGCCAGGCTTTGTTTGCTGGTTGGTTGGATATTTATGTCAGGTTGCCAGGCAAATTCATATACTGCTATGCTGCAGGCAAGGTCTTGGGGGTGGGGGAGATGAGTAAACATCTCAGAAAGATCTAAAGGTGTAGGAAGAGGTTTGGAGGAAAAGAATGAGGAGCTGGGTTTGCAAGTTGTAAAACTTGCATCTATTTTTGTCTTCTGTTGCTGAAGCAGAGGTATCCAGAGCTGAGCTGTTCTGCAGCGCTGCCAGCTTCACATCTGTGCTGCCTTGTACCCTTTGTGCCATGAGCAGGCAGCACCTCATGGAAAACTTCACAAACCAATTGGTCCCTGAGATGTGATTTGAGTTTGTGTCACTGCCTGGACAAGTGCATGTTTATGGACTCCTGCATGCTCCAAACCTGTAATGGTTTCAGTTAAAGTCTCTTCTGCCAGCACAAACCACAAAAAAGTAATTAAATAGACAATAAATCTCTCTGTGCTGCATGAAACAGTTCCCTTTCTCACCCTTAACTGCCTTCTTTCTCCAGCCTGTGTGTCACTCCTCAGGTTCAGACCTGCAGTTTATGATACAGGATGATTTTTTAATCACCATTAGAGTGCCTGGGAAAAGCTGGTGAGTCCCTCTGTGTTTGCAAGTGCATGCTGTGATTTAGTGGAAGACAAGGTATGCAAGCCAAAGCAGTGATGTTCTGAAAGAAAAGTAAAATCAGGAAACAGAAGTAAAGGCCCATATCAATCTTTTATATATTTAGTTACCAAACAGCATCTCGTTTGTCAGCAGTACATGTACAATACGTGTAACAACCACAAAACAGAGCTGTCCATTGCTTTTAGCTACTGTCTATGCCAGGGCATTCTGTTCCTGTATTCACACTCAGAAATAGCTGAAATGATTATAAATATTTTTGAGCAAACAGCAGCTTTTTTTTTTTTTTTTTAGCAAGTATAATTTCTAAAAAACTGGGGAGCTGCAAAATGCTGAGGTTTAGCACTTTGCTGGACAAGCTGTGTGCATTTTTGAGACAACCAGCATATAGGAGATTGTCAGCAAACTACTATCAAAGACATTTGTGACTCACAGCAATGGAAAGTTTTGAAAGGGAAATCATGTTAGGTAATCACAGCCTTTGCACATCAGTGAAAGCATGTTTTTCAGTTATTGCTTGAGTCCTTTCTCAGACTTGGTTGAAAATCAGTTTGGTTTCTTTCTCTTTTGATTAGGAAATTAGAAATTTGTATTTTCAATTTATCATTATTTCTCTTTTGGATAAAGGAAGGGAGTTTATTTGGAAGGTGGGTAGCAAGGGATTCATGTTCTCTAAGTATGTGAGAAACATTCTCCAGATTTTGTTTAAAGTTGTGAAATGCAAGAAAGTTGAATCCTTATAACTACTGAACAGATCCTGGGGCAGGTACATGGAGTTAGTTTGCTTTCAGCAAAAATAAAGCAGTTTCTTGTGTGGGAAGACTAGAGGAACAGGAATTCTTATGGAAACAAATTCTGGAAATAGCCAGCCCAGGAGAGAGGTAGCTCCCAGTTTATTTATGAAAGCTCATAATGAAAAGGAAGATAACAAGTTAGCATGATGTACAATCTGGAGGGATGAACCTGTACTTGAGATTTGGCAACACTACTCTTAAAAATATTTATTGCTGCAATTTAAGTAGAGAGTACCAAGAGAAATGATGTTTTATTTCTGTCACTTGGCCTTCACTGTAACATGGAAACAAGTAGTTTAAATAGTAAAGGTTCCAGTGACTGTCTTGCACATTAATATTCACCTTAGTGCACACCCAGACAGTGCTTAAGTGTTCTTCCTTGGCCTTGAGTGAAAGGCTGGGTACATGTAGCCCCTGTGCTGTCACTGTATTTTTCTTGACCTGCACCTTCAAGCAGTATCCACAGTGTACCCTTGGATATCTTGGGATGATGTCACTGCTTATGTTCATTGACAAACCAGGTAGGTTAGAAGCAGGATTGTTCTGTACCTGGACAAAGATGATTTCTGTTATCTTCAGTTTGAATATATGTGAATTTACAGATGTATTCCTGCAAAGGAGTAGGTCTGTCCTGGGGCAGTAATTGGATTGGAATTACTCAAACAACTGTTACATGCCTCTTCATAGGAAAGACAGTATCCATAACAGGCAGTATGAACAGCATCTCTTGCTAGGACTTCAGTACTTCAAGCTTTCATTCAGATGTGAATGTCCTGATGCCATCTGTACCCAGACCTAATTAGAGAGATGGACAATCACCAGTTGTAGGAAGTTCAACAAGGGCAAGTTGCCAGACTCTGCACCTGGGATGGGACAACCCTGGATTTATGGACAGACAGGGCAATGAGAGGCTGGAGAGCAGCGCTGTGCAAAGGGACCTGGGGGTCCTGCTCCATGGAAAGGTGAATGTGAGCCAGCAGTGCCCTGGCAGCCAGGAGGGCATCCCTGTTCTGGGGGGCATCAGGGACAGCATGGCCAGCTGGGCAAGGGAGGGATTGTCCCCTCTGCTCTGCACTGGGGCGGCCTCACCTCCAGTGCTGGGGGCAGTTTGGGGTGCCACAATATAAAAAAGACATGAAGCCATTAGAGAGTGTCCAAAGGAGGGCACGAGGATGGTAAAGGGCCTTGAGGGGAAGATGTGTGAGGAGTGGCTGAGGTCACTTGGTCTGTCCAGCCTGGAGGAGACTGAGGAGAGACCTCAGGGTGGTTATCACTTCATCAGGAGGGGAAGCAGAGGGACAGGCACTGATCTCTTCACTCTCCTGAGCAGTGACAGGAGGGACAGGCACTGATCTCTTCACTCTCCTGAGCAGTGACAGGACTCGAGGAAACAGCCTGAAGCTGTGTCAGGGGAGGTTTAGGTTGGATGTCAGGAATAGGTTCTTCACCCAGAGAGTGGCTGAGCAGGTTGAACAGGCTCCCCAGGGAAGTGTCACAGCACCAAGCCTGACAGAGTGCAGTAAGTGCTTGTACAGTGCTCTCAGGCACAGGATGGGATTCTTGGGGGTGTCCTGTGCAGGGCCAGGAGTTGGACTCTATGATCCTGATGGATCCCTTCCAGCTCCACATATTCTGTGATTCTGAGATAGAAATTCCATCAGTGAAGTTACAGGTCTGCACATCAAAAGGCAAAATTTGTCTTTAAAGGCTTTTTTTGTTTTCCTTTCTTCTTTTCATTTCTTTCCTGTTGAAGATAATGGTAAAAATCTTCATTGGAAACAGTGTCTCCTTTACTTTAAGCTGCTGATGAAATTAAATTATATTTATCTTGCGGGCATTGATAAACTTGTAACTATTAGTTGCTTTTAATAACTTTATGCTTTCTGACTCTTTCTTTCCTTTTCTTTTTTCTTCCTCATTACTAAGGACTAAACAAAATATTTTACTTTACTGACAAAGCTTCTGATCCTGCGGTATTTGTTTCATAAGGAGACTTGCTTTGTAGCTGTTAGGCATAGGGCTGCATTAGTCAGTCACAAATAGGTTTGCTTCCCATAGTTCCATTTGAACAGAAAGCAGTCAGTGTGGGTCAAGATCAAGAAGTGGAGAAATCAGAAATTGTGCCATTTCCCAGATCCAGATGAAAGCATTTGTCAGAGGCCAAGGTGAGATATTCTTTGATGGTACAGTGCCAGGGAGTCCCCAGGGGGAGGAGATGGGGTCAGGGGCAGGCGAATAGGGAGGGGACCTGGAGTGCTACTACAGCAGGAACAGGGCAGTTCCTTCCCTCAGGCACCCAGCTGAGCCTGGACACTTGGGCACAGAACCTGCCAAGGTGCTTTGTGAACAGAAACTGCCAGCAGTGCTGTGGTTTAAGCCCAGCCTGTCTGAGGCTAAAAGGCTAAAAGTGAACTTCTGGTGTCTAACCTCCAAATTGAAACAACTGTGTGTGGCAAAATGTGAAGTATTCTGTAGCCTTGGATCCCATAGCTTTAAATGCAGAGCTTGGGGTTACTTCCTACAATTACCTGAGATGATAATTTTTTTATTTACTGTCATTTTTTAAATGCTTTCGAGGAAAATACATTATAAACCAAGAGCTGACTAGTTTAAAATACTAAGCTATGTCTTTCCATGTGGTTTTCCAGCAGTAGTCCAGTAACATAACACATCTGATTTCCAAGCTTCTGCCTTAGTTTTACATGCTGGAATCAGTGGTCTCTCACACTCCCACTTTCCATATAGGCAAAGGATTTATTAAAACTCTAGCTACCTCCTTGGCTGCTTTGAGTCTGTTCTTCTTGTCACAGTTCTGCTTAATATGCAGTTATTATTACAAATCTAAACAAGGTTGCTCCTTGGTATGGCTATGTGTTCCTGCATCTGGTTTAGAGCTTTTGCTGCCTGTCCTCTCTCACAAGTGTGAGCCTTACAATTATAAAGAACAAAACTTTCACAAGAAAGGGAAAATTCAGCAAGGAAGTGACTCTGCAACTACAGAAAACAGGATGAGGTGAACCATTCTTTATTTTTTGGGGGACAAGAAAAATATTTTCTGGATACTCTTTTTTATTTGCAGTAAAACATTTTGTCAGGCTTCATCCCTTATTTCCACATACATAGGCAAAGAAATTCCTAGGAGTCTCCCTGAATGAAACACTGCATCATCTGAAGGCACTGGTCTTGGACAGGAATGTCTGATAATGAAAATTTGTGTTGGAGTGAATTTCCTCTTAATTTAGGTGAAGGATAGATCCCTCATGTTTGAAGGAATAAATCTAGTAAAACATTCCAAAATAACACTGCAGTGACTCTTAGGTATGGGTTTCATTTTGGATCCCCTCTCTTAGTCCCTTCTAGCACAGCCTTCCAAGAGACAGACAAGAGGATGTTCCCACCACAGTACTGAACGGACTGCCAGGCAGCTGTATGAAGTTACTTAAAAATCCATTGCAGAAACAACTGTGTATTTAAAAAAATAAAAAGCAAAAAAAGCACGTGGCTCATATAATTTTACAGCTCAGGTGTCAGGAGGTGCAGGTTTATGTTCAGAGATCAGTGCAGGACAAGTGGAATCCATCTGGAGAGTAAAGGCACCTTTTAGGCAGGTGTATGTGGAGAGTTGTTTAAAAGGTCCTGGTTAAGCTTGAAATTCAAATTGTTCTTTGTAGATATTTAAAGCAATGGATGAAGGTTAGATGTGAATTCTCAGCCCCTCCTCTCATTAAGGCAGATGGATTTACTGCATTTTGAATTTGTATCCATCCCAGAAGGTAAAATTTTATTGGATTTTCAATTTGTCTTCACCCCAGGGCTCATGTGATGTCTCTTCCCTTCTTATCCCTTCTGGTGTCAGAGATGTTGAGGAAATATTACAGAATCAGAGTGGTTTGGGTTGGAAGGGATCACGATGATCACCTTGTTCCAACCCCCCTGCCAAGGGCAAGGAGAGACACCTTTGAGCAGGTTGCTCAAAGCCCCATTCAGCCTGGACTTGAATACTTCCAGGGGTGGATGGGGCATTCACAGCTGCTCTGGGCAACCTGTTGCAGTGCCTCACCACCCTCACAGTAATTTCTTCCTAATAGCTAATGCAAACCTGCCCTCTGTCAGCGTGAAGCCATTCCCACTTTTCCTGTCACTGCATGCCCTTGTAAAAAGTCCCTCTCCAGCTCTCTTTTACTTAGTACTTTATCATTTATGCCACCACGGACTCAAGATCAAAGGGAACTTTGTGTTGGAGTAGCTTAACATTAACAAATGCCGTGTTGCTCCTTGGGGCATTTGACATAAGGTGGGAAAAATTCTTGCAAGATGGAAAGTCATTTTTGAGGTGAACTGTTAGGAGTTAATTCTTCAAGTAAAGCTCTGTAATAAAAAATGGACAGAAAAATTGGCTGCCAGTGGGTTGCTGATTTTATTACCTCTTTAGCTCTAATAGAGAGAACAGGTTATTGTTCTTTTTGGATTGACCAAATTGGACTTTTCAGACAACAGATGAGGTGGGTAGTGTTTAGAAATGGGGACTGAGGAAGGAGAGCAGCAGGGAATGATCGCATGGGTGTTACCTAGCACTGGGCAGGTACTGACTGTGTGTGTGACAGTACTGCCCGTACTTGGTGCCTCCATTTGAAGTTTAAGGTGTGTTTAATGGGGACCTCAGGCCACCCAGAGAAAGAGAAGTGATAGACCTGTCTGATTTGCCTTGGTTATTGTTGATAATTGAATTTAGTTAAAGCAGCACTGCATCTCTGTTGCAAAGTTAAGCAACAGCTTCTGTTTCAGTCCCATGGTAGCAGCATTCATGTCTCAGTCTTCATTGTTCCCTTGTGAGTACAAGGTGTTCTTTGTCTGCACTGGCTTTTTTGTCTTGCAGGTCTACTATTTTAATTCACTTTCTAATTTCTTTCTCTCCCTTTTTTCTGTCGGTCTCACTCCAAATCTCTGTTAGGTGATGCATATGTGCAGAAGGGGCTTTTTCTAATGAGCTTCTAGGCAGGCAGAAGGCAAAATAGATCACTTTTAAAATTGAAAGAGAAGGGTGTGTGTGGGAGTTTACACTGAGGGACATTGTATTTTTAATAGATTCTTATTTAATTAAGGGCAGTTCTGGAGGGATGAGGGATGATGGTGTCTTTAGTAACCCATTAGAGAACAGTAGTTGTTTAGATATTTTTTTCCCCCTAAAGCATTCTGTGATTTTTCTTTTTGAGAGCTGCCTTTGTGCATTTACTTTGTGCTATGGTTAATAAAGAAAAGAACACAACCATAAACCCATTGTGAAATACCTGTGTTGTGTGAAATGCATTGAAATGAGCTCTTTTTGACATATACATGAAGTCTGATGTCTCTGTGATTTAATAGTGGGGAGAAAGTTCCAGGCTTATACTGACATTGATTGGATCAGATAGTCTCCCTTCAGTAAACGAAAAGTATTTTTAATTAAAAATTCAGATATAGAAAAGAAGTATCATTTGAAATTAAGAATTGTCACTCTAATGGATGCAACCAAATTACTAGTTTGACATAGGTTTTTAGGTACAAACCTTAATTTAAGAAAGAAAGAAGCTGATCCAACAGTGCTTGCATCTTCAGGTGCATTGCATAGGCTTAGTGGCAGAGGCAAGGTTGGCATAAGAGTAAAAGAGTCTTGACCCACAAGCACTTGGCTGGCTCCTCATCCTTCCCCATGCAGAGTTCCATACTTTCCAGCTGATCATTGACATAGAGGCTACATCCTCTCCTCATCTCCCTAGCCTGTCTTTCCTAGAAAACGTAAAACCTTCAGTTCCAGTGCTCCAGTCATAGGAGCCATCCCACCATGTCCCTGTGATGCCAATGATATCATACCCACGCAGGTGTGTGCACATCTCCAGTTCCTCTTGTTTGTCCCCCATACCACGTGGGTCTGTGTGCAGGCATCTGAGCCAGGGCCTGGGTAAAGCCAACTTGATGGCTGGATGTACTGGTTTGAAAGTAAACCAGTGGGATAAACGAACTTCACACAATTAATTTGCAAGACATTTCAGGTCAGAGTTACAATTTAATAAAAAGATTACGATAAATGCAATAATACTGAGAAAACTGGCTTAAACCCACAAAGCCATAGTACAACCTGGCACTGTGGTGGTCACAGTCTGATTAAGCAATGGTTGCAGTCTTGTCAAAAACAGTGGTCCTATGGAAGTTCTGGTCCCCCTCTCGATCCATCGAATTGTGATGATGGTGGTGTCCCAAGTCCCCAGTTATATAAGGTCATGTGGGAATGCTCAGTACCTTCCCAAGGGTGGGGAGTTTTCCAATGGAGTGATTGAACTCTGTGAGTCATAGGATCTTTTTGGGAGTCCTTGATGGTCTAAGTGTTACAGCTGGCCCATGTGCTGGAGCCTGTAGTCATCATGGCCCATTAGCAGACACGACACCCTCAGGGTGGGTGGAACTGTGCTGGTGCTTCCCTGGAGGGCGTTATCATGGTTGAGTCATTGTAAAGACAAAGTGAAGAAACACTACCCCACCTCACGGGGTTTGCCTCTTCTTTATTTCGTTTAACACGCAGTTTGTAGCCTGAGGTGTCAGGTATGCACTGGGCAGCTACTGCAAATGACCCATCGTTAACAGCTTGTCAGAAATGGCAGTAGGGGGGAGTAGAATACATAGTTTGGTTACACCCCACATTAACACTCTCCTTCTGTAAGCCAGGACACTGGAGCGTCTGGAATCCCTTCGCACTGTTCCAGGCATCCATTACAGGTTTTGGCATCTGACTGGCAGGATTGGGATGGATAGATGCCCTGACAAATTTAGTTTAAAGCCCCTTCACCAGTATGGCAAGTTCCTGACCCAAGATGTTTTTTTCCTTCTTTGTCAGATGGGCCAGTAACATCCCTGATCCAGGCTCCTGGAAGGTAGCACACTTCCATTTAGCAGAGCTCAGGCTGACAGACGAGAGCCTCTGGACCTCTTAATTACTTGCTGCTATCACCCACTGCCTTTTCTTGGTTAAGCTAGCTGTTAATTTCTGTATTTGCGGAGCAGCTCGGGCTGCCCTGCTTAGCTCTGGCTGTACTTTCAGTGTGTGGGTGTTGCCTCGTTAGCCTGCAGAGCTTTGAAGTGGTACTGAGTGGGCGTGTCCAGCTGGGTGGGAATGTCTGCCTGTGAAGGAAGTCGCTTCCTTTTGTTAGTTCCTTTCCTCTTGCTTTTGTTGTTGCTTGCTTTTTCCCCCCCCCCCCTCTACTTTCCAAGACTGCCTTCCCTCTATGGGTGCCAGGATGTGAATTTTCAGCCTGTCCTCAGCAGGCTGTGGCTCCCCCACCAGAGGGGCTTGGAACCAGCTGTCCAATTCCCTCTCAGCCTCCACGATCTCTCTGTCTTTTGACTGTCTCCTGCATTTTGGCACCCAGTTTCTGGAGGTCCTTCACCAGGGCACACCAGCTACAGTTCAGTGAGCTACCTCTCTTGTAGTCCCTGATACCCTTTGGCCTCTCCACCACTTCCTCCAGCTGTGCCACCAGGCTGAGCAGATTGTTCCCCTGTTCACACCTTGAACAGATGTTGTCTTCACTGCCCTCCGGCAAGCTCAGACATTCACTGCAGCTGGAGACCTGGACAGCTGCGTGTTGATGTGTGAGGTGTCTGGTTCGTCACATTCCTTCTGATAGTAGCTTTTGACCATATTGAAACCATAGTTAGTCCTCTTCCAGACTGCTAGATGATGACTGACTCTCTGAATTCTGAGCCCTACCTCTCTGACCTGTCATGCCTTGTTTGCCTGTTCACTGCACTCCCTGGAGACACTTAAATCTCCTTTGGATGCTCCTGGCAACGCCCCCTCACCAGTTTGGCTCCCAAGGGCTGCCAGGTCCTGATGGAACTGACTGTGCGTGTCCCTGAGCTCAGGAACCCTCACTTCACTTAATAATCAGCTGGCTTCAGCTAACTCAGTTAAGTGTTCTGTATTTCCTAAGGATGAGTGGTTTTAACAGAAAAAGGTGAGGGAGTTTGCAAACAAGGGGTAGATTGTGGATATGATGGTGCCAGGGGAGGTGCCAGACAGCTGGTACCTCCCTGAGCCCAGCTCTGCTGGGGTGCAGTTTTCCAGCCCCTTGAGATGAAGTTTGGGGTTGAGAGTTTCTGTATCACCAGTTTGGAAGCAAGGCACAGTGGTTAAGTCTACTTGTTTTTGTCTGCCCCATGTCCTCACTGCTAATTGTGATTGTGCTGTCTGGACTATCTTGTTTTCTCTTGTTAAAAATAAGAACAAAATCTTCCTGCTCTCTGCTGCTGTTGTGTTAAATATCAGTGTAAACCAAGAGAGCGTTTGAGAGCAGCAGAAAGTGCTTATTGCAAAGCACTGTCTGATCCCTTCCCACCATAAAGACACAAGACAGGCTGGTTACTTGTGATGTCACCTCAGAACAGGATGGTTAAGTAGATGCAGGTCATGTAAAATATATGGGAGTTCCTTATAATCACTTTAGGAGTCAGGAGTTGGTTTATTTTTGAAGCAATGCTATTAGCTACAGGTCCCATTGTATCCTGGCAGTTTAGCTGTGTCAAAGATGTGATTAAGCCTCAGCTGTGGGACTCAAGTAAAACTGGCAGGCCACATTAGTAATATAATTTGTGACTGTACAGCAGCCATTTCCAGCTTCTTTTCTATGCAAGGCTTTGCTGCAGATTTGGTTTTCATTCCTCATTCCTATTCCTTGAAGGGACACATGGGATTATAAGTCAGTAGTTTAAATTCATGTTAGTTGGAATTTAGAAATTAAGAAGTTTGATTTCTAAATGAAGAACTTTGACTCTTTGCATTGACATTTGAATTATGGTTCATGGCAAAGCTGAGTTGGGGCCAGATGTGTTCTGATTTCCTATAAGTCTTGGTTTCTCAGGCCTTTGGCATATATAGTATTTGCCCTCCATATAAACCCCATGTATGAAAGCTGTCCTTAAGATTTGGCCTCCACTGTATTTATGTGTGATTCAAGGGAAGGTTTTTCAGAATCACATAAGACAGGGAGGGCCTTCTTCCCTCTTTCTCTTTTTCTCTTTTCAATGGAAATGAGGTCCTAACCAGTGTATATTCACAGATCTCTCAAAAGAATCCTAGTCCTGTCTGGGACCAAAATGTTCTGTCTAATATTTAAATAGCTTTTTAATTTTTACTATTTTTATTAAAAATATTTATATGGATTCTAGCTGGCTTTAATATACCAGTCCTGATCCACTAAGCATGGCAAACACTAGATTAATGAATGAAATCAATCCATTCAGGTAATTTTTCTAGAACAATTAATATTTTCTACTTAGCCATATATATCCCTTTAAGACTCCCAGTTTTAGGCTTGCTGTCTTATGAAGAAGCCAGGTTTGTGGTTCGCATTCTTGATCGTGAAGAATTGTGTGATTTTCATTTAGCAGATTGAGAGATGTCATAAAGAAAAAATGTGAGCAGGTATTACTTAGCCCCATGTCTCTTTTGCTTCAGTCTCACAAGTGCTAAATTATGGTTTTAATTTCATTATTGAAATTACAGGACCTTCTAAAAATCTGGCTGCATGCCAAAATGGCCTATTGAAAAATGCCTCTAAAGTTGCAGCCGTGCCAGGTAACCTTCTGCAGACAAAGGTCTCGAGGTATCAGTAATTGCTTATTTGCAAGGACAGCTCAGTATCTCAGTGACAGATCCTTTGGGAAATGCAGACAGGGATATGTGTGCCCTGCTCTCTCTTACCTGCACTGACTGCAGTGAGGTAGATGAAGCACCCAGTCAGACCTCTGACTTGGGCAACACTTCAGAGGAGCTGAGCCTAGAACTGCCTTGGATCCTGGCTGGTTCCATCTAGAAAATGACACACGCAGATGATGCTTGAGGAACTGGCAGTTTTCACCAGCTACAAAGATTCATGAAGCACAGGAATACCCCAGTGTGTGCAGTAGCTGCTGTGGGGCTCCTGAGTCTTGGAGCAGCTGTAGACCAGCCTGAGCAGGTCCTTTGTGTTTTGGGAATGCTGGTCTGATCTAAAAACTGCTTCAGAAAGCACTCCTGGCAATGCAGGAAGAGAAACAGCTTCTGAATTTCTAGTTTTGATTGCTTTGGTGTTTGTGTTTTTTGGGAATGAGAGGCTATGTATTCTTGGCTGGGTGTACATCACTGCAGGTGACATGGTGCTACATTGTAGATTAGCCTCAGCAAAGGTTATAAATTTTAACTGGAGGAAGTTTTCATCTTCAGTTCAAAAGTGCCGCTCAGTAATGCCAAAACTGCAGGCACACTGCAGGTACCACCTCACAAGTATGCACACAAACACTTCTACTGCTTGTAAAAGCCTAATAGAAGGCATCTTGAATAATTTTGCTTAATTCTTTTTTAAAAGAGTTATTTAGGCAGTGTCTTCTGAGAACATACAAGCCTGATGTGCAGGTGTCAGTCAGTGTGCAGTTCACAAGAGCACAGATTTGATATGAGCATTGTATTTATCTTTGATAGAAAGGATATCCTGGATAATTTTCAAGTGCCACAGCCACTTGATCTTCTCACTCATGAAGACGAAGTGTGCTAGCAAGACTTAGCTATGCTGCATTGTATGTGTGTGCATGAGCCTACACACAGGGTTTGGTGGCTGGTAATGAACATTCCAGAGTCAGATTTTGATGCCAGCATAAGCAGTCTCTATAGATGCCCCAAACCATTACAAGATTCCCGTTAAACTTTAAAAAATTAGCTTCCTTTAGTTTGTTTCCTTTATGCTTCAAAAAGTTTCTAGACATGAGCACTGGCAGAATCTGAAGAAGAAAAGGAATCTTATTTTCAGAAATATTGAAGTCATATCACTGCTATTTTCTAATTTGTTTTTCAAATTAATAATTCCCATGGTGACCAGGAGAAAGAAAAAGGCAGGAAGGGATTGTGTGCTGGGGGTGAAGTGCTACTCAAAGCTGCTGTGTATCAACTGTGTTTTCAAAACTATCAATTGTGATTTTCGGATCCCTCAGACCATGTGAGTTATATCTGACAGATTCTGCCAAACACATCCTGTGATGTCTGGGAGTGAGGGCAGTCTGGCAATAACTTTTGGAAAAATGTTTATTCTCATCAGTAAGATAAAGCTGTCAGAGGAACCCAGAGACATCCATGGAAACAAATAATGATTCAATATGCAAAACTAGTTTTCTAGTCCCAGGGAAAGATAAGAGAGGCACTTTTTGAGAGCTGCATTGAGCATCCAGATGAATGAGGGAAGAGAGAATTGCAATGACCCGGTGAACTGAATATTCTGGAGGACTTAAAATGATAGGAATTATTTCTGAAATGTTTGCTCAAAATACCAATTTATCAAACATAGTATTTGTGGCATATCAGGCCCTGACATATTCATCCCTATACTATATACCTAATACTGTGGAGAAAACACTGATGTTTCTCATATTGTATATTAGCTGTGTATGTGGAGTAGTGAGGAGAATGAGTAGACTGAATCTGTTACAGGAAAGAATTAGTTTATTGCATTTTTTTTTGAGAGCTGAATTGTTTAATGGAATGCAATCGCAGGTTACTAGTAATTGGCTCAAAGGAGCCCTGAGATGGAGCAGGCAGTAAGAGCAAGAATCATTTAATGCATGGCATTAGCAAGTTGCATTAAAGTAGCTGCCTCTCTGGTGTGTTCTCAGAATTTTGTGGCCAACAGGCTCACTGGGAAATTATTCCTCAGCGGTTTAATGTCTTCTCATAAGGATAGGATTGGTTTCCCTGATTTTTGCCTTTTAATATACTTCTATTGAGCACAGAGTTTTTGTTTGGTGGTTTTGTTTTTGTTTTCCTTGAATGTGTGTGCATATGTTGGAGTGAGTGCATTCTGTGTTAGTAAAAAGCACCTGACTAACATCCTTCAAGCTGGCAACAAGCTCACACTTGTTTTGGGAGTGCCTGTAAGCCCAAACCACATATCAGGATCCACTGTAACAACTGAAGCTATCCACACCTGTGCAGCCCAGATATAGCAGAAAAAAAGATACCTTTGTGCCTTCATTATTCACAACTGAAATAATTAATTGAAGTAATGAGAGTGCTTGTTTCTCTGTTCTCACCTTCCAGTGCTGTGCTATCCTGCTGTATTCCACAGCTAAAAGCTAGAAGAAATCCCCAGAGCTATGTAGGTTCTTCCCTTAAAACTTGTATTGTGGAATAAGGATCAAGTAGTTGCAGCTCTTGAAGGTCATCCAGCCCAGCCACTGCTTAAAACTGTTCCAGCTGCTTCAGGCTGTTGGGGGTTGTATTCAGTTGGGCTTTGAACATCCCCAAGGATGGAGACTCCAGAGTTTCTCTGGGGAGCCTGCACCAGTGTTCGGCTCCACTCACACTGGAAACCTTTTTGCTGGTATGTAATTGCAATTTCCTGTGTTGAAATTAATGTCTTGCCCTTCTATCTACCACTATGTGGTCCACTGAGTGACTGACTACACCTTCCCATTCCTTGAGGGCAGCAAGAAAACCTCCCTTTTTTCCACGATTTCTAAGGCAAGCCCCAGTTTGCTGTCATTATTGCAGGCAGGAGTGGGGAGGGAGGGATGTGATTGTTTGAGTTGTAGGAACCCTGTGCTGAACCTGCTGCTGCACAAGGTCATTTCATGCAGACCAAGTTTGATTCTCCCCAGCAGCCTGGTTTTATGTCTTGAACTTGTTGGCCTCAGGCAGCCCTTACTAGAAGGCTGGAACATTTGGAGATAGGAGAAGCTTTTTCCCTTCTGGAAAAAGGAGACCCCCTCTGGGGTATCTTGAGCCCTAGAGCAGAGCTTTTTAAAACTGGCAATTGTGGAGGATTTCTGTGCCACTTTCTGCAGGAAGAAGGGAGGGAAAGAAGGGATTAACCATCATTGCTGACATACTTTGCTTTTTCAGTAATGAATAATTACTACCTAAGCAGGGCTCTTAGTACAAGCTTCTTTCTTAAGAGTTTAATGAATCCTCTCTGTGCATTGTAGTGAGGATTCTTCTTTTCATTCTATGCACAATGAGCAAATTTTAGTTAAAAATCCCGATAGTTCTTGCATATTCTGCCTGTTGAAACTCTCACTGCCTTATGTCCCAGGCTGCTGTTCACTGATGAGGTAGCCCCAGAATAGATGAGGAGGAATTTTGGCACCCAGTTTGCAAAAACAACTCCGTGGTACAGATCTGCACTATATTAATTTGATGGTTTATTATTATTTGAAAAGTAAGACATTTTCTGCAGTTATCTCCTGATTTCAGAGAAAGGGTTCCTAGGGAATACAGAGTTATCTGCAGAACTAGCTGCTACAAATTCTCCTGAGATGGTTCTGTTTGGTAATTTCTTCAAAATTTATTTTTCTTGTGGTGATTAAATACATTGTACTTGTAAAGACATTTTTGAGTATGTTCCATCTTGCTAACAGATCCACACGGTCAGCCAGTGCTGCTGTGGGACTGTCTGCCCTACAGCAGAAGGAAGGCTGATTCCCAAGGGATGAAAATTTGGTTTCAAATGCCCAGAATTCCAGTTCTGAGAGCAAAGGACCAGCCAGGACATGAGGTCTGGTCTGACATACTGCTTTTATTGCCAATTAGAGAACTGATTTCCTCTGTCAGAGCATTACTTTTGGTTTAGCCCCTTCAAGGGAGGCTTTATATATACGTATAGTCCCCTAAAATTAAGGGTATAATTTTAGTTATTCCTAACATGACATTATATCTCTGTGCAATTAATCCTTTTTCTGTATAGGAATAGGGAATAAATAACCTCTACAGTTAAAGCAGTAGAACAAGGTTTTAGTTATTTAGAAATCAAAATGCAAACTCCAAGCCTTCACCCCTGTCCTAATCCTTAAAAGGAGGAGTTGTGGTTTAGGATGCCTGAGACAATCTAAGAAATGTTTGCCCCAGTCTTACACTCTTCTGAAACGTGCTGCAAAATTTTTACTTTCCCTAGTTGTAAAAGTTGGGAAGAGATCAGTATCTTGAGCTGATGATAATGATGAGGAGGCCAAATCACCCTGGATCATAGGTCAAACCTGGGAAGTAATGTCGGGAGACAGGTGACCTGTTACACAGACCTCTAGAAGCCAATATGTACAGTGGTAATACACTCAGTTTCCTGTGGCAGATCATGCTTGAAGCAATGTGGGGTCCCTCCACGTGAACTGCTGGCCTTGCGGATGGCCATAGCATTCCCAAGTCGTGTTGTTTTATGGGAAAGAGCACACTTACTCCTAATCAAATATTTATGTTATCATTTTAAGCAGGGTGGCAAAGAAGGAACAAGCTGGTTTGCTTGTTGACTTTGAGGATTTTTGTGATACCAGCCTTCTCTGCCCTCTTGTCTGTGGGTAGCCTGTGGTATCAGGGTGGTAGCCCTTGAGCTGCTGAGTGCTAAGTGCATTTGATCAGTATCATTAGCAGCCCCAAGTAATTGATTATCATCCATAGCTGAGTGTTTAGAGGAAGCACACAGCCAATGGCAGTCACTTAATCTGTCATGCCTGCATGTTCTTGTCCTCCTGAGATCTATCAGCTGTGTAGCCTCTGACCCCATCAGCAAAATCACTGATGGCTGCCTTGTCTTTTCTGTGTACCCATTATGTCACCTGTATTAACCAGGCTGCAGTGAACATGGAAGAAGGATTTACAGCAGCAATGGCAGTTTGTAGGTCTTATTTTAGTCTTCCTTTTCATGCATATCTAAGCCTAGATTTTTGTGGGAAGGGGGGGTGTCTTTAAATGTACACTGTTCAATTATTTTTCTGGTGTTAGTATTAATTGCAAGACTCAAAATAGGTTGATTAGGATAAGACCTCACAGGGATGTTTATAATTCAGATTTTGGAGATGTGACTAATGAATAACAACCACAGCTAATCAGTTCTCAAAACTGATGGTAATGAGCAGAAAAGGGGGAGGAAGCCAACCTGGATCTCTGCTAATGCACTGTAGTGGAAGATGGCAAGGTCTCTTAACACGTGTTTGATTCAGATGGAATTCTTGATTTTTCACAGGAAAAGCCATTTTTAAAAAGCAGAGCATGAAGATAAATTTAAATAACCAGTAGTCAATTACAGCCTTTAAAGTTGTGGTAGTATTTAATTGTTTGAACTGTACAGAGGCTTGAGGATTCTTATGGCATCTTTGGGCTTTTTATTTATAAGTTGAGTTTTTCTGCATTCATAACTGCTACAGAAATGACAACACTGAACACTGGAGTCCTTTATTAACAGAACTGGCACCAAAGGGGCATTGACAGTGTGTTTTCTTCTCTGTGTTTTCCAAGATTTTTGACCTTGATCAAGGTCATCTCTTAAAGATGTGGCGATGTAATAAGTCTCTTGTTATAATCTGGTCAGTCCTCTGCCTCTGTGCATGTGTTTAACCATGTTGTGAATTTGCAGTCCTGAATAAGAAAGAACTTGAAATATATCAGAGGCTCCTGAACTGGAACTTCAGTCAGGAATGATCCAGATCCACACAGGAATTGGTATAGTGTTAGTCTTGGAAAATGCCTTTCAAATCATAGGCAAACATCTTAATGTCAAATCTCCCTGTTTCTGCCGTGCACCACATCCTTGTAAGGAGAGAATTTCCTGCCAGCTCTTCAGGTCGTACATTTTAGTTTGGGCATTTTTTGGCACTGAAGGACACATTTGTTGTCAAAGAGTGTTCTCTGCAGTTGAGACTTAGACCAGTGACACTGCTTGTGGAAGGAGGGCAAGAGAAGAAACTGTCCTTGGCTGGTGAGGCACTTGTATGCAGTTCAGTGCACTCAGGGAGGCTCTGCAGATGTCTACTGCCTTTAAGACAAAAAGCAAAAAACAATGGCCAAACACAATTTCAGGTATTCAAATTTTGTCATTTGACACAGAGCTGAGCTGCTATTTCTTCATTTATCTTTAAATAATACCATAGAACCCTACTCAGTGTGACCATTAGGATGAGGTTCTTCTTTTGGCAGTGAGCAGTGTGGTTTCAAAATAAAGCTAATGGTAGGAATTGGTTGTGTTCAGTGCTTCAAGTACTGGGGCAAATAGTACACTAGGGTCAAGGTTATTCCAGTTGCTTATGTCCAGCATGAGGCTTTGGGGAAGTGAGACAGGCACCTCTACACATCTCCTGCCCTTCACTTTCTGTTCCCACTGTTTATCATTCACAAGATCTGACTCAGGAGCAGTTCAGGTGAAAACTTTCCTGTTTTGAGCGACAGTGAGTTCAAACTGGGGAGCACTCTGGTGCAGTCCATTGTGCAGGTGCTGGCAAGGGACAAGGAAGTGGAGAGCCAGGGAATCTGAGAAACAGGCCTAGTACATTGATACATGGGTGTTCATGCTTGTCTCAGTTTGAGAGAGGGGATGTTTGCCAAGGGCTAGGGTCTCCCTTCCTATGCTGACAAGTGAGAAAGAGTGATGAGCTATGTCCAGCCCCTTCTCCCAGCCCAAATCTTGGGGTATCTCTGCCCCTCCAGGTAAAGAGAGTAGCCAGGGGCACCCTTCCCCTGAGCCTGGCAACTTCTTTTGTCTCTCTTTTAAGTACCGGGCATTATATTATTTTAGCAACATATGGGAGAAAATTCCCTGAGAGAAAGAAACAAAAGGAAAAGTCCCAAACCCAAACAATGCTCAAGAAAGAGCAGTCAGTTTACAAAATTTTCTATCAGCAATGACATTTTCTGCTTCAGAGGCATTTTAATGAATAATGCTGTTCTCTACAGAAAGTTGAGCCCTTTGCTGATCAAACAAAACTAAGCAACTTTCCGTGTCTCTTAAGCATTTCATATGCACAAGTATACATTTATCATCAGTCAATATCGAATAGATATTTAGGATATTCTCAAGTCATGAGAAGTTTTGCAAAAGCCCGTAGCTTTTTATGGTTCCCTGCATTTAATAGTTACAGCTGCTTTGGATGACAGTGGCCACTGCAACATCTCTTTTTGCCCAGTGTTCATGGCATGATGTGGCCATTGACTCCTTCAGGAGGATTCACGGCACCTGATGAAAGTTGTATCAGTCTTCTGGGTAACTTTTTCATAGTTGTGTCAATCTTCTTCATTATTACACTCCACTAAGGTTCAGACGCCCTAGCATTAAACTACTGGTTGGCATTGGTGCCTATTGCAGTATAGCTTCCTTTGGGTGGGACTGCATGTTTTAACTCTTCCATAGCCTCAGCTTTAGGGTTTGCAGCAGCATGATGACGTGAAGACAGCTTCAGCACTGCTAGGTTCCTCACTGGCTGAAGTTTTTAATGAGAAAAAGGCTCATTGGTCAAAAGGCTTTTGTGGATGTACATCACTTAAGCCCAGTTCCTGGGCCAGTGCTTGCTAGGAAGATGTACGTGTTACAGTCCAGGTTTTAAGCTGTTAGAAATGCCTATGCCTGAATTAAGGTACAAATGGGACCATCTAAGTATAAGTTTTATTTAATTATAAAAGGAGAGAGAGAGAAAAATAAAAGAGGTGGGGGGACAGAGAGTGACAGAGACAGAATAAAAAAATATCACCACTCCATGGATCCCACTGATGTTCCAGTGATTCTCTCCAGCTGGTCTGCTTGGTGGTGAGGGTCCCCTGAGAAGCACAGGATGGATTAATACACACTCAGGCCAGGTGGGAATGCCCAGATACCTCCCCTGGGCTGGGGGCAGTCTGACACAGGCTCTGGCAGCAGACTGTGGCTCCGTTGCATCCCTTTGCATCATGTGCAGTGCTGAGGTGCCAGGCCTCAGGAATGAGTCTGATGAGCACTTTGGGGGGTCTTTGATGGATTCTGGCACCTCCTCAGCTGCTTCTCGCAGGAATGTCCCATGGATGTGGAGTTTCACGGCTGGGCTGGTTTGTGTGAGGGAGGATGGGTGTTCACTGCCTCTGACCAGAGGTTACACCATGAACCCAAAACCTCCTCCTCCCACCCTCAGCTTGGGGGGTTGTCTGTGCAAACCTGGCCTCTGTGAGCTGTGGTCTCCTCTACCCCAAACCCAGCCAGGGATGATTCTCTGATGTGTTTGGCTCTATTGTGGATGCATTCCTTTTCCTCAGCCGTGTTTGTTTCTCCCTAGACCTGAGATGATTCAACAATAGTGTCACCTTTATCTTATCTAGGTGGCTTAACTCACAGTGCAAAATTCCAGCCAGGAATCTTCAAGAGGGGTGGGCTTCTGTGGTTGTAGCTTCTTTATACAGTTTTTGCTATAATGGGCAAAACTCCTTCATAACAATGTTTAAGGCATTAAACATTTCAGCCCCTGACAGTGTGTGATCTTCATTACTGGGACATGAACATCACATCCTAGGAACTGTAGAGACAGGAATATATATGTTGGGAATGGGGGGAAGAAAGAGCAGTCTATCTTGTTTTGCTTCAGCTGCAGGCTCTAAGGAAGAGAAGGCTTTTCTTCATTCTTTCAACCCCTCCTTTAATTTATTTGCAGCCAGCCCTGGCAGAATAATCCTGCTGAACAGTTAAAAATCATGTATTTTATGTTGCAGTTGTGATCTTCACAAGAACAGAGGTGTGAGGGACAGAGCAAACTCATGCAGGAAGCACCTTTATAAATGCACAGGGTTTTCATTTCTTACAGTGGTTTGAACGTATGAACACTGCCTAAAAGGGAGCAGTGCAGTCAGCATTCCGCTGTATGCAGGAGAGAAAGGGAAGAGAGATGGAAATGCAGGTCATTAGTCATTTATCTGCTCAGCCAGCTTCTTCCTCTGCCAGGGCAGGCAGCTAGTACTGGCAGGTGTGAAGTCCCGGGGCCCTGTCTTTCATAGAATCATATAATGGTTTGGATTAGGAGGAACCTTAAAGATGATCTCTTTCCAACACTCCTGTCATGGGCAGGAACTCTTCTCACTAGACCAGGTTGCTCAAAGCCCCATCCAACCTGGACTTGAACACTTCCAGGGATGAGGCATCCACAGCTTCTCTGGGCAAACTGTTCCAGTGCCTCACCACCTTGACAGCAAAGAATTTCTTCCTAACTTCTAATCTAAACCCACACTCTTTCAATTTAAACTATTTGTGTGAAAATTGCCTTGCAATTTAGGGACTAAGAACATCCAAAAAAATTAGTCATTAGTGATTGTAGCCCCATCAGGCTCACTCTCAGCCATGAGTCTGTGATATAAACCAGGGGTCTTCCAAGAACAAAGAATCGTAATATAGGCAGAAAATACATTGATTGACTTTGTCTAAAGTAGTTACACTTAAAACTGTAGGGAATTAAAGCAATGCAGAGTTTTGCACAGAGCATCTTGGCATGTAACTCAAATTAATATAAGTAATGAATCCTTGCAGTCACCTCCTTCTTTTAAACCAAGAGTCGATGGAACAAGAAAGAGAAGGGCATTTTTAACATGCTTTTCACAAGCCTGCAGTTAAGCACTGCAATTTGTATTTTTGCACCCACATAAGAGGCTGGATGTTTATACAATACACGTAAATGAGCAGTAAATGGTGACATTAAAGACAGTGTATGTCCCTACAAATAACTCTGAGCTCAAGTCTAGTTACAAAATAGTGCTTCTTTTATCTCAGGCACATTTAAGGCCTGCCTACTAAAGCCACGTTTGCAATGGTGTTTCAGTTTGCAACATTTACTTGGCCTGCTAGTATTGTGTGAGAGGGGCTAAATGCTTCTGTATTGGCAGTTAAGTGTGATAATCAATCGAATTAAGGCAGTTCACTGGAAACATGTTGTTTTCCCTAGTCTGAACAGTCCCAGGGGAGTTTTTCTAAAGTTCAGTGTCTGATACTATGCTCTCGAAATGGAGGCAGCACAATCCTGTCTTTTTTTTT
>VWZS01000133.1:1150455-1263419 GCA_013397075.1 Rhabdornis inornatus
TTTTTTAATTTCTCCTTTTCCAAGCCCGCAGTGAAAGCAGGTTAAATTTGGCTGTGCAGGCTGGCCGAGGGAACTGGCTGAGGATAAAGCCAGGGTGTGGAGTGGCTTCCTGGTGGCCAGGCAGCACTGAAGTGGAAAGTGGCAGCAGGGCACCCAGCAGGGACACCGGGAGGGTTGAGTCCAGCCAAAAGGGTGGCCATGGAATGACGCTGGCATGTCACCTCAGGCTGGGATGTCACACTGGGCCCTGCTGCTAGAGCCAGAGTGTACTTGTAGATGTGCCAGCCAGAGAGTCCTTTTCCACGGTTTTCAGCTTGGTTTGAGGAAATGCTCCATAAGCTGCACTTTTAAAATAGCCCTTGGCTGGTGCCTGCGCTAGCTCTGCTGGCAGATGCCTTTGTGTGAGTGCACAGATCTGGTTAGAGGGAATCTATTCCACACTGTATTTAGGCAGTACCTTTGCTGCCTCTGTTTTCTTTTCCTTGCCACTAGCAACAGAGACTTTGCTTGTTTTGTGCTTAAATCCTCTTTATACTCTTTATTCTCTGAAGGAGCTAGATAAAAAAATAATCTTTGTATGGTAGTTAACCACTGGAACAGATTTTCATTTTGACTAATTCTGCTTAGGTAGCAAAATATGTACTTGGATGACAAGACTAGAGAATCCCTAAACTGAATAGATGAATTTTTATTTTAAAGTGAAAATAATTTCACTTTCTAAAAGGATGGAGGGCTTTGGAATCTGACTACACCTGAGTTACAGCTGATATTAATGTACATAACTAGTAACAGAGGAAAGTCACAGTATCTGAATCAGTAGTTTACTGTGCTCTGTCTCTGAAAGAGTTTTATCTGTGCATAAACAGGAAGGCACAGAAAGCTGAAGAACCTTTCAGAAATATTTTTGTTCTACAGCATGACCAAGAAAGAATTTCAGTCATTAGGACATATTTTGCTGGAAATGACAAATTCATTTATGTAAATTGTGGGTTCGCCTTTTAAAGTTTCTTGTGAACAGTGTTGTACACCGATCTCTGTGAATTCCAAATGTACACTGGAGATAGAGAAGTGAGAACATTGCCTCTTGTTTTTCTTTGATAGTGGTTCCCTTTTTTTATTTTTTTTTTTTTTTTTAATTTCCAGCAGAAGAGCAGATGAATTCAGGGTGTTCTAAGAAATGTTGGTGGTTTGACTGATACTGTCCCATTACATGCCTTTGGAATAAGCTTGCTCTTCCTAAATAGGACATACCAGTAGATGAAGTATGGCTGAGAAAAAAACTTGGACTTTTATTGGTGTGCAAAAAGGCAATTTTATATGAACACAAACAAATGCATTTAAATACCTGTTAAATATTCCTGACGCTGAGCAGCAAAACTACTATGGAAGACAACTGTAGGAAGATTTATTTGTCAGCCTTTTAGTGGGACACATAACGAAAAATCTACTTATTTCACTTGTCCATCAAAATATGACTTGCCTTAAGTGGATGAGTAAAATTTTTCAACTCTGCATTTGGACAGGAACAGACTGATGCTGGGGCTGCCTTGGGAATTGCATTACTTTAATGTAACTAGTGCTGGGGGAGGTGTCTTGTTTGTGCTTTGGTTTATTGCTTTAAGCTGGTGTGAGCAGAAAAAGACACCCGCCAGACGATGATTTACACTGTGCTGCTGATGTTAATCCCATTACTTTGCCAGATATTTTTCATCTGTCTGCCTCCCACCCCTTGAACTGAAACTTCCTTTGCCATGAGTCGGAGCAGAGCCTGGTGTGATGAGCAGGTGTGGCTTGCAGTGCAGATGTGCTCCCCAGCTTCATGCAGGCACCCAGGATAAATGGAAAGGAGGAGGGGATGGCTGCTCTGTGTGTGTAAATCCGAGGGAGGGAGAGAGAGAAAAAAGAGAGTGCATGTAATTTTCTGGCATGCAAATCCTGGAGAACAGTGAGCAATATGGACTGCTCTCACTCCCAGTGCAAGGGGAAGAAAAATACAGTGACTGCAGTCACACAGCACAGAATATTGTCAAGTAGAAGAGTGGCTCTTATCCTTCTTGCCACCACCTGTGCCCAAAAAATAGAAGCCTCTGTCCCCACAACACAGTCTTGGGCTTCAAGGAGAATTTGGTATGTGCTGGTTGGCAACATCACCTCTCCTTCTCCTCAGACAACCTGTACAAATCCTTTCAGACCTTTCTGTGGACGGTGTACACTGCTCCTTAATGCCCTCAGTGTGCATGGGGAGGACTGTGTTCTGGGTAGCTTGGGCACTCCTGATGAGGCAAATGTCACACAAAGGGACAGGAGATGAGTTTCTCTCCCTTATACATGCTCAGGCACAGTGACCAGGGACCCCAAGTCTGCTAATCTGCTTTCTGTCCACAGGGAGAGTAAATTGGCTTTTTCCTCAGAGATTTGAACTTAGCCTTCCGTCTTTCTAGAATCCTGTATGAAATGAAAGGAAGGTTTTGATTGACTGTAAAACCTGAGCTAGAAGGGCAGGACTACAAAGTGCTCAGCTTGGCAGGAGCAGCCTTGACTGATGGGGAAGGGCCACTGAGTTTGCAGAATGAGACTCTCCTGCATATGTTACTGTGGTCAGCTCAGACCTGAAGGTGCTGAAGTGAAGCTCAGAGGGGAGCTGGGGAACTCTGTCAACGAGTAACTGGGCAAAAGATAGAAAGGATTTGTGACGGGAAGCCCTCAATAGCACTGAAAGCAAACAAGCAAGTATCAGTGTTTTGGATTTCTTTGTGTTAGGAGAAATTCCCCAGGCCAAGCAGCTCCATTTATGCATTCTTGTTGTAATTGCACCACAGGACTGGTTTATGCAATTTGGAAAACAAAAACAAGACAGCCTGGTGGCGTGGGGTAGGGGGTGGTTCAGAGCTGTCCTTTACTTCTCTGGAAAGAGTAGTCAATTCTAAACTTTTTTCATTTGCAACAATACACAGGGGCTGTGCAGTGACTGGCTGAATGTTAAATTATAGCACTTGTTTTACTCTTTCTATCTGTGTCTTGTATGACGCAGTTTGTACCAGCAACATCTGAATGTTTTGGCTTTCTTTGAAAGACTAGGGGAGTTAAGGGTCTTTGATGAAATAAAAGAAAATCCTGAAAATAGCCTTCTGTGATTTCTGAATTGTATTCTTAGCGGTATTAGCATATAGCTGGAGTTAATTCATTTACATTAGTGAAAAGTTCAAGTGAGAGCAGAATTAGGCCTCTTTGAAAACCAACTCAGAGTCATATCTGATGCAACTCCATCTTGGCTTTGAATGGGAAGCCTGTTACACTGCTTGTGAACCTGGAGACGTGGATGTGTCACATTCATCCCAAACAGAAGCTGTGTGACATGCCAAAGAAGAGGGCTGTCCTCAGGGTTGGACTGGGGCCCCTGGCTTTCCAGCCATTCCAGTAGTGGGCAGAGCCCTGGCACAGGATTTGCTGAAGTGATCCTGCCAAGTTTATTCTGTAGAGTGGCTTGAGGCAGAGACTTGTCCCTCCTATCCTCCATTCACCAGCGTGGCAGTGCTGGTGCTGTTTAACCACAGCCTCTCCTCATGCAGGGGACCAGGAAGGAGAAGCCACCACCACCCCCTGCCTTTCTGCCCATGGCACAGCTGGCTAGGGCTGGCTAGGCTGGCAAGGCTTGCCACAGGCTGTGCTGGGATGGCCCAGGTGACAGTACTTTGCCACCCCAGGAAAAAACTGTGCCTGAGCTGTTTTGATTTTCTTCTTAAATATGTCATCACAGAAGTGTTATCAACCTCTCTAACTGGAACAGCAGCATGTCCATCTTCAGAGCCATCAGAGACTGGCTCTGTTGGCCATTGTGGAAGCTTCTAGCAGCTTCTCACAGAAGCCACCTCTATGGCTCTCCCCAGCTAGCAAAAACCAGGCTGTGCCAAATCAACACACCTTCAAGGAGGAATGTCTTCCTCTCCTTGGTTATCCCAGTTATCCTTTGGCAGATGCAGAAGGGTAGACAGCCCATGCAAACTTGTAGCAAAATTATAAATCTCCCTAGCTGTAAATATGTAATACTTTTTGAAATCTTTGAGACTATGTCTCAACAAGACATTGAACATTATTTTTATCATACTGCGCTTTAGATGTGTTTTCATTAAATGTCAGGGTCTTCATTTATTTCTGTTTAGAAAAAGAATAAGGAAAAGGGAGCTAGACCTTCCTTAAAGCATTTATTGTTGGACATAGTTTTAATCATGTCAGTCCTGACCTGTGTTCTCTCTAAACTGATAGTAATAATCACTAAAATCCTTCCTCAGATGAAAACTTCTCTATGCCTGTAATAACATGTATCAGTTTTGAAATGAGGCTGCAAGCATTTGAGTGGGGAGTGTTCGTGAAAAATTTAAGTACTTTTTTTTTTATTTCCTTGTATTAACACATTCTCCCATCCTGTTGTTTTGTTTCTTTGCTGCTTCTTTGCCACTTCTTTGTCCTTCTGTGTAGAGCAGGTGTTTTCACTCAGCTGCCTACAGCAGTGCTGAAGAATTTTCCAGGGCAGCTGGTGTTAAGATAACATCCATCAGCAAGAAACCACAGTCCTTTATGTGTGTTACGTTGCGTTTGTCTATACTGAATTTAAGCTGATCAGAGAATATTTCCTCAGTATCTATGGAAATTATATAGTTATTGACTGAGGGGAAGAGAGAGGGTAGAAATTAAATGGTCACAACATTTTCTGAATGTTTGCTAGCCGAGAGGGAGGGCTTCTTTGAAATAAAACCAGTTTATCACAATCTGATCTCTCTGTGCTGTTCTCTCTCTCCATATCAAACAACAGGTTTAAGGAAGGTATGCAAGAAATTTCCTTTAGTTGTCTTCGCTTTGTGAAGACAGGGCAGTGTGAAGTTGGCATTGCAGGAGTTGTGTGCAGGGATTGTTTTGGGGCTTCCATTTACTCAGGAGAGGGAAGGTGGATCCCCTGGCCTGGATGGGGTGGGGAGGGTGGAGGAAGCTGCTGGCAAACACTTGTCCCTAAAACTGAGAGCTGTAAGGGCAGAGCTCACAGCAGGATTTCCAGCATGTAATAAAGCTCCTGGGGTTAGGAGGCTGCCCTTCTGCTCCCTATGCTTATGAGTGGATGCCTCACCAAGACAGATTTTGGGAAAATCTTTTCCTTCTTGGAAGAAAATCAGGTAAAAATAATACACAAGTTCTTAGTTCCAATGCAGACCGAAGTTATTGTTACCTCCTGCAGACTTGTTCTTGCCTTATGTTAGGAAAGGCACTGCTTTATCACCTGAGGTAAAACTGGCCAGTGTTGGGGCACCCATCTGGGACAAAGGCTATGTTTGCTATCACAGAGGATTCTGAATCACATTAAATAAAGAGAAAGTCAACTGTATTCCACATTGGGTGCAGCTGCCTGCAATTGAGAACACCCAGTTTGGAAAGTCTTAACCTGATTTTTTACAAACAGAAAAGCACTACTCAGAAAGTTCAATTCAATTTTCAATTGTTCGAGCCAAAATTCATATCTCTTTTCCATCCAAAGCATCAGGAGCTTCGCTGTTGTCACTACTGTTTCTTCTCTATGCCATGGTACATTTATTGTCCAGGAAGATCTAGGGCACGTGAAAGTTCATCTTCTAAGCAGATTTACACACAGTCTTGTTGCAACTTCATTGATATGGTGGAGTGGTACAAGTACATATGTATTTAGGATATGTGTCTGTAAACTTTCTAGGCAGCCTGTGACAAATGCAAACAGAATGTTTCAAATGTGTTTCTATCTTTAAAGACCAAACACACCATCCACAGTTCCCATTGCCATCCAAGCCCCAAACCCTGCATGCTAAAGCAGTTAGGGTGAACCAGTTTTGAGCATCACCTCTAGCTGAAGATCTGGCATATGAATTATAATTTATGTGAATGACTTTTAAACAAAACTGATTGTTCTTTAAAGAAAATTTCTCTTATTTCATACCGTCTGTTCATGTGTTTGATATGACACCAAAAGGTGACAAAGCACGGTTCTAAGAGCATCTTTCTTGAATGTGAGTATTTGTTCCTCCTCATGCTTCTCCCTGAGCACCCATCTGCTCTGGGCTTGTAAATGGCACACATCACTTTGCAGGGAAGTTCAGCCATGGAAAAGTGCCCATGACTGCTGCTGAGATCAGGGTCACATGTGCAGAAAGGAAGGTTGATTTTGGCCTCCCTCCATGGAGAAGACCATCTTATCAGAGACCTATGGATTTCATCTGTGGCATCAACTCTGACACTGAGCTTCCAAGGCTTTGGGGAAAACTGAAATATGGTAAATGTCTTTCTGTTAGCTTGCCAGACCACCTGCTGCTACACCATTTCACTATGGTGTGTATTGGGATAAGTGAATTTTGGAAAGCAGAATAGTGATGAAAATGCTGCAACGTAATGCTTTCATTACTTACCTGGTCTGCTTTTCCTTTATCCCTACTGATTTCATGTTTGTCATAGAATCACTAAGGTTTGAAAAGATCTCTAAGATTATTGACTCTAATTGTTAACATAGCACTGCTGTGTTCATTGCTAAACTGTGTCTCCAGGTGCACCCCCCCTCTCTCACAATGTACTGCTGTGTAGTCTTGTCATAGTTATAAAATGCTCTTTGAGCATATATGTCCTGGGACTTTTATACATGGCATTAAAGTAGTTTTCTGCTCGTAAAGTTACACCTGCCTATGGCCTGTTGAGAGTGGGTATTCAGAGCAGTGTCTCTTCACCAGGGAAAGATGAAGTATGTTCACTGCTAGATTACTATTTAAAGAGAAATCACTCAGGTGTTGTAGTTGGAATACCCAAATCGTGGGCTGAGTTTCTCCTCCTGGGGTCCTGTTGCAACTTTGATATACAGACTTTGCTAAAGGTTTTGAAGGCAAAAAGCCTGCCAGGAAGAATAGTAGCAGAAAGCGGGGAAGATCAAGATATCAAAGGGAATGGTACTGACAGAGGAAAGTCTGCAGTGATGAGGCTCCTATGGATCTTTTCCTTTCTCTTCCCAGGGTTCAAGAGCTCTTTCCCCCCAGTAGAAATTTAAATGGGAAGCAGTGGGCATTAATACTTTGTGCTCGTCAAGAGTGGCCCACCAGAGCCCAGGGAAAGAGGGAAGAGAGAGAGAGAGCTGTAATTTACTTCTTTTCTTGCTGGCTTCGGTGAACTGGGCTCACCATGGGTCCTTCTCTTGCGGTTGTAGAATACATCTGAGTTCGGTGCAGCAATAAATGTGATTAATTTACAGTCTGTGTTGAAGAGCACAGAGTGGGGCTGTCTTGCTCTTGGGCTTGCTCAGATATACACTTCATGTATCACTTACCTACCATGCAGGGTGGTTATGAGGATTAATTAGTTAATGTTTGTACAGCACTTTGAAAACGTAATGCACTATTAGGCTTTAGTCTCTGCTTGATGCATGAGTAGAACACCCATTAATCTAATAGAAGTTGCATGCATTCCTCAAGCAGGGAATACATAAATGCTAAATATAATTTAAATTATTATTGTATTTCACAATATTCCTTGATCATGGTTTTTAATTTAGCATAACTTTTTTTAATATATAGCTTGCAGAAATAAAAAAAAAATGTTCTTAATTTTCAATCTTGCTTTCAAGAACTCCTCCAGCCTGAAATAAGCAATCATCCTTTGTTCCTCCTGTTTCATTGTTTTCTTTCCCTTATTCTATCTTGTGCATGGTCTGACCAGAGGTAGGTTTCTGTGTTCTGCAATTGGCAGAGGTATCTTGCTAGCTAAGGAAGCAGACTCATAACACCTCACACAAATAGTATTTGATTACTGCTAATTACAGTGCTGTCACTTAGACAGGGGGAAAGAACGTCGGCTGGCTTTGTCAAATAGCAATGAAATAACCTGCTGTCTGTCTACTGACTTAATGGCTTTAATTGCCAGCGCATAATCAAGATCTGGTGAATTTGTTTGAACATATCAGCAGGCACCAAATATTTCAATTAAGATCAAGTTGTATAACTAGTGTTGCTTTAGCTAGGGCAGGATTCTGGTAAATTCAGGTTTTTGAGGCTCACGAAAGGGTACTTGGCAAGAGCCAGCAAGCAGACAGACAGATGTGTTGTTTCTTCTTTTTTTCAGACTTTGAGTAACCTTCCCTTCTGATGCTACTGGATCCTTGTAGGTGGTTCCCTTTTATTTTCTTTCAGTCTGTTTTCTTTCTCAGGATGATGTCTCCCAGAAGAGTCCATGCACTGTAGGCTTTCTGCTGTGAATGAGGTCTGGGCTGTGGTGGGCCGTTGAAACAACTGCTTTGGCCTGGAGTAGAGTCTGTCCCAAACTCTCAAAAGGAGGCTTGCTGCAGCAGTGAGAATGGTAGTTTAATAGCCCCTGAAAAAAATCATAGAATCCTAAAATATCCTGAATTGGAAGGGACCCACAAGGATCAAGTCTGACTCCTAGCCTGGGACAGGACAACCAAAAGAATCATGTGCTCAGGCATTGTCCAAAAAGAAAAGAAAAAAAAAGATGGAAAAGTTGTGGCCTGGCAGACCAAAGGTAGTCCATTTTTTCCATGTAAATGTTGATAGAGGTTTCTTCCCCTTTTGGCACTCATCTCTTGCCAGAACTGTCTTTTTCAAGAAATCAACACTTTCCGATAGCCAGTGGATGATACAGGAGTTTGAAATAAATGCTTGAATTATGTTCAACTTTCAGAGATGGTTTTGTCCCAAACTGTCAGAAGGCACTTTATTTTTGTCAAAGCCTCAATCAAAGATTTTCGTTCTGTCTTTGAAGGATCCTTCCTTCAGGGATTCACGCCCATTCAACCAGATCATTAGCGGCTTCTTAAGCACAGGAGAACAGGTCCTTGTGATAGAATCTGCAAGGCCATGAGCTGGACTTGCCTTTGCTCTTTCATTAAAGGCTGAAACAAGAACCTTCCACTTTTCTGAATCGGCTTTGAGCAGTGGATGCTGTAGACTACCCTTATCTGTCCTGTTCATATTTAATCACGACATTTGAAAAGACCTGCCTGGTCCAAGTTATGCCTGTTCACCTCATCAGTTTTCATTTTGCTACATAGTTGAATTTTCTGGTTTATTTGTGTGGTTCATATGGCTTATTGCCTGATAGGTATTAGTCTGGATTGGGGGGTGGATTTTCTTGGCACAGAGAACTCTCACGTAAATGATCTTCTTAGTTTTGGTGGTTAAAATTGATGCCTTGACACCAGGAGAAATGACCTTTGCTTGTCTATATGTTATCTTATCTATGATACTCTTTTACTTTCATCCACATACCACTCAGTGTAGCTTTGTTTGACCCCAAGACATAGCTGTGACCTGTCTTCTCCCTGCCTTCATAAGCCATGTAATTTTAGGGATCGTGCTCAGCAGGCATGCAGAAAATCACAAGTTCTTTTTGTTTGTTCTGAAGGACCTTTAGAAAGTCCCTTACCCACCCCCTGCTTAATTCTGGCAAAGCTGGAGTCATTCTTGCATGTGTTTAGTGGGAGCTGTCAGCACTCCACAACTGTCTAGATCTAGACCTGGAGCTTGAGAGCTAAAAACAACCCCAAAATGCAGAGATGATGTATGACAGACAGATTTACATTTGCAGAAAGGCAGAAAATTAAGCCGGAGTTTCTTTCCTATATATTTTTTTTCAATGTTGAAGAGAAGAAACCTAGTCTGCTAAATGCTGTTTCCAGTTTTGATTCTTTTGGATATGAGTGTGTATTTGCTTCATAAGTACAGTACTGCAATGGGTTCTATATATGGATATTTTAAAGGTGATATTGCAGTAATAGTAGGGTAGGGCAGAGATGCTGAGCAAGGTCAGTGGGCTTGCACACTGATGAAGTCAAAGAGTAGGAGGAATGAGGAGGGCTTGTGAGAGTACATACTTTGTGCTTGCTATCCCTGAATCTAAATTTAGCTGAAATCAGGAAACTTGAATCACAAAGAAACCTGTATTTAAAAAAAAAAATAAAAATCAGATAGTCTTTAAATTTTTTTCCTTTTTTTTCCTCCAGATACTCAATTTCATTGTCTGGCTTAAATAACTTAAATATCAGTCACACAGTTGCACTGTTCTCAATGATATCACAGAGAACTAAATCATATAATGTGATAACGGGCTTTCCATCTCTACCAATGCAGAAGATGCTGGGATAGCAGCTGCCTAACCATTGCACGTAAGAGCCACCACTGTGATGGACAAGGAACAGTCAGTGATCCCTATTTTGGAAGCAGAAAAATAACAGAAGGAAACAGAGGTTTCACACTTCATTCTTTTGCTAGTGTGCTTTCCATTTTCTGTGTATACTAATATAGTGCTATATAGGTAGCCCAGTAAGAACTGCCATGTTATGAAGTTCATCTTCATTTTCTGCTAGACAAATATCTACCCTTTGGAGGATGCTGTTTCTGTTTGGTTTCTGTTTCTCTGTTCATTTTCTATTGACTAGAAGCATCAGTGTTGTTAAAAGTACAGGCCAGATGCTTGGAAAGGATAAAGCAGCACAGCAAACCAGCTGCTTCTGCTTTTGCCACCCGAGACCCCCCGTTATCTTTTTTTGTCTACCCTTTGTGCGTTTTGTAGCTCTGAGCAAACTTTGTTAATATTGGCAGTTATATCTTCATTAGTTTCTGTCTTGCCTATAAATGCTCCCAACCTGCCTTGTTTGTTTTTGTTCAAGAGCTGTAAGCTTTGGTAATTTTTCAAGTTGTCATCTCACACTTCCAAAATCACCAGATTTCTTTCACTTGTGAAAGTGCAGTCTTTGAAGTGTCTTTTACTTCCTGCAAAGAGGTTACATCCAGCTTTTAAAAAAAACTTAAAAGTCCTGTTTCCTTCTAATTATTCTCCCCAGTAAGAATTAGTCTGTGCTGGTGCAAGATGTGTGTCTTTGGGAGCTCTGCTAGATAGTGGTGGAGTTAGAAGCTCTGCTCTCAGTCTGTGTCCTCTTTAATCTTAATGAGGTGTAGAGATTGTGGATAGCAGATGTGTGAAATCCTGAAGGTTTTCACATTGCCTTTTAAATTCAGTCAAAAATAGTGCTGCTGAAATGCTCCTACCATAAAGAATTGTTGGGGAGGCATGTGCTTGGGTGTCGAGAGAGGTAGCAGAGAGCTTGCAACAAGTGAGGTGGAACAGAGTAGGAATAGGCACTACCAAGGTCAGATTCTTCAGTGTTCACTCCACTTTTCTGATTGTTTTTGTAATTCTCATTTTATTTTTGCTGATGAAATTTCTTGTTGGATGCCCTTCCGTGGAAAACTTAGTAATTTTCCTACATAGTTAATATTCAGATATAAAAAAAGCTATTACAGTCTAAATGATGAATAGATGCTAATTTATACATATATACATATACTCAGAATGCCTAATTAATGATCTTCTGTGTCAGTCACGGATATGCAAATGATAATATTTTGCGAGTCTTACCGTAATTGTGTTGCCCTGCTGGCTTCAGTTTGGGGGAATGTTTTTACTGCAGTTTAGGAAGGGATAAGAAAGACACTGAGTAACAAAGGAGTAAAGAACACAACTGCTGTGCTGATTAGTCAAAACCAGGTAGATCCTGGTTGTTTTCATGGGTGCCAGAGGCATTTCTAGAGCAGGAACTAAAAGGATTAGAGTAGCTCTCTAGAGAACTCACCTATCCCTGTCCACTGCAAAGTGGGCTATAATCACTGCACCTTACCGGACTAATGCCTGAAATAATGTTGGGAGGTCTTCATGAACCCAGCATTTCTCATTTTTCTTTCTCTTTGCCATTGAGGCAGGTGTTCCTCAAAAAGTAAAAGATTCACAGTGTATTTTAGTAGAGTTTGTGGGCACGTTTCACTACATAAATAACTCTACTCTCCGTAATTATGGAGGACATTAATAAAAACAATTATTTTCTCCTCTGGCATATATGTGCACAGAAGTTGTTCCAAATCTGCAAGTCCCCTGGGACTGGGACAAAGGAAAATGGACAATGTTAATCGTTGTTTTTTGATATCTTGGACTGAAAACAGCTTGAAAATCTTGAAAAATGTCCTACAATTACTGGCCTTGGAAAAATATATTTTTAGAAATTGAATACAAGCTTGTTTGTAACCCTCCAGCACTTGTATCAGGGTGCTGTATGGGCTGAGTGCTTGCTGGGGGCAGCTATTTTATCAGATCCCAGGTACTTTTTAAAGGCCTCCCTTTGTCCTCTTAATTCCATGGTGGAATTAATTTGTACTGTTTCACCTGAAGCTGTATCTGTAAGCAGAAGGTGGTGGTTGTGCCACAGCCCAGGAAAAGACAGGCTAATTTTACTTTGAGGAAACTCAGATCCTGCCTCCAGTAAGGAAAGTTCATGGCTCTGCTCTCAGGACAGCTCTTTAATGGGATTTGCAAGGAGTTCACAGCAGAGTAGCTATGAAATCATGGCTCTGGGTTGATCCTGTGTGCTGGGATGTCAGACCCTGCTTGGGGAAGCTATTGATTCTCCACACACAGCCTCAGAGGATGGGGAGGTGATGTGATCTGTACTGCTGTGCCCTTTCCTCCCTCACACAAGTTACGACCATTGTGACACAGGGATCCAGCTCCTTCTCCATGATAGCCAGGTTACCCTGGTCCTTACTGCTGCAGGATTGCAAAGCTGGAGTCTGTGCTTCCTGACATTTGTACTTCTGCTTCTCCTCCTTGCCTGCTTGCTTTGGCTTTGTGGTCATTTTTAGTCGTGTCAGCACACTGAAAATTGCTGACAGTAAACACCAAAGGCATGCATGCATGCTACTGAAAAAAAGAAACAACCACAAGGAAAACAGCCTTGGGTAAACAGTGGATTTGCTCACTGTTAAATGTTCACAGCTTCCACACACAGCCTGGAGCCTCTTACTAAATACAGGGCTTGGAATTTTGTTGTTAAAGGACATTGATACAGGCTGTGACTTTTGGTATATGCAGTAGGAGAGAGGTTCATCCTGCATGGTGCTGTACAGAACAGCAGAAATATTAAGACTTTCAAGAAGAAAACCAGCCATGTGGGATCCTGGGTTTTCTGTCAGGAAATTGGGCTGTCCATCTACAAGACAGCCTGGGATGTCGCAGGGACACACAGGTCTGATGCTCTGTCCCCTGATCACTGTCATGCCCACCTTCAGGAAGGTTGAATGAGGTAGTGTGCAGATCAGCATTAAATGCTGTGCCTGAATTTTGCACAGATTAAATGCTGAGAAAGGGAGGGCAGAAAAAAGTACATCCTTAGACTCATCCAGGGCAGCACAGACTATGGAAACATGCTTCCCTTTTAAGTACCTGAGCACATCCCAATATTTGGTAGTATGTGCAGGGTTTCCCCATGTTCCTGCAGCTCTCCTGTAGTTTCAGCATGGACAGCTGTCAAGGATGGAGCAGAGGAGCTGGATTCTGCTTCTGCCAAGCTTGCTTGGGTGCTGCATAGGTCCACAGAATTAGCCACAATGCCCAGAGCCCAGCTTTGAGCAGTGTGTTGCCAGCAGCTGGCTGCAGCTTACAGAGTGCAAGGAGGAGCAGGCTGGACTCAATCAAAAATGGATTTTTGCTGCAAGTGTGTTGCTATTTTTATAGTTTACCCAGCTGCTTTGGAGCCATTACAGCTGTCCAAAGCAGTCACAGTGCACACCTTCTTAGAAACACTCATCCTGCCTGGTGTTGTCAAACCTCAGAGCTATGTCTAACTCTTCAGAGGCTCTCACAGTAGCCACTTACCGACCCACAAGAGGTTCCAGCAACATGGGCACTGCCATGGAGGATTACCCCAGAGCTTCCTTCCTCTTTCCTTTGCACCAGAAATGGTACAGGATGCAGACAAAAAGACCTGCAGAAACATATAGATATAACACAGGCAAGAGTCCCATTTTTCCAGAGTTAAAAGATAGGTTTTTTTTGGTGGAAATTATTAATTATTCTGCCATCAGATGATGCAGTTAGTATTTGGAGCTGATCTGTATTAATGAAAGGAATGAGAGGGAGATGTCTTTACAAACAAACTGTGTGCCTGCTGGTAGATAAACCCAGATACTGGTAGGTGAAAAAAGCAATAGAGTAATCATAAATTCCATAGGAATTCCACTAATTGACATAGACTGTTGCTCACCCAAGACCGTGCTAAATTCCTGGGCTTGGAGAAAAAGAACAGAGACACAAAGAAAAAGAAGGGGGGGGGGAATGAACATTAGAAGGGGAGGTCTGTATTAGGCAATTCGGGAAGTCTGTACCTCTCAAGTACCTTAGGCAATGGGGAAAGAGAGGGGGAAATGTGGCTGGGAAATTGGGATAAAAAGGAGGCTGCATTCTCTAGCAATTTGAGAGACCCCAGGGTGATGCCCCATGGCCTCTCCTTTTATTCAAACAAAGTTACAGGACCCCGCTGTCTCCTTTTTGGACATAAACTTCTGACATAGTGGATTATTTTCCTGACATCAATAATATCTAACTAAGAAGATGTTTTCCAAACTCAGTTCTCATTTGGTGTGGTCTCATTCGTGCCTGTCAGCCATGCTGCATTTTAGTATGAGCTGGCACAAGCTGGCTTAAATCTCTGCTTTAGACTGAATTAAAGAAAGACAATTCAATTCAAAGCTGATGGAGTCCTTAGTGCCTTCCCAGCTCAAGATAAAATACCATAAGAAGTATGGAAGCTGGATAAGGAGATCAATACTGGGGGAAAGTCAAGGGTTTGGGGGATTTGTCTTTGTGTTGTGCGTGTGCTGCTGCCTGCTTGAGCCAACAGGCTTGGCAGAGGCTGCTCTTCCTGCCTGTGAGTAGGGGATGTCCTGCTCTGAGCACTGTGTAGGCAAGGAATAAACCAACCAAAATTATTGACACCAAAGACTACATTAAATCCCTGCTGTAAAGTTCCCTGCACTGGAACCCCAAATATTTCTTGAAGAATTCTTAGGAGGAGGCTGGCATATACTGACAAATTTTGTAAATCTTGCATTAGAAATGGGGTTGTACATTGGAGAGCCTTCTGCTATATTTAGAATGAAACTCCATGCTCCCGTTGTCAGGATGGAAGCTTAATTACAGCGTGCTGCAAACTTTTGCTTTTGTGAAGGATATTTTTCTGCACTGCTTGCTTCAGAAAGCACAGTTTTGCTGCTATTTTTATGATGCTTTTGCAACAGCAGCAGGAGTTTAAATGGGTTAGGTGAAACTTGAGAAGGATTCTCTGACAAAACCAGCAATAGTATCTGTGTGGTTCCCAGCGTGGAACTTCTCACCAGCTGAAATTAATCAATGTCAGGACGAAGTTGTTGCTGGTTGCTGTTGCTTTTTTTCCCTTCCTTTTTACTTCCCCCCTCCCCCCCTTCCTGCAACTTGTAATTTGCTTTTTTATTACTTCACAAATTATCTGCTCAGATTTTTAATGTGGATCCACATTTGCTGCTTATGAGTGGGTAGCTGCTAGAGGGTTGCAATAGAAACATAGAACTGGTAAGTTTAGCAAGTTTCGCATCCAAAAACAATGAAAAGGTGCACATGATTTAGCCTCCCTGGTTTTAGAGGTAGCTGCTATTTGCTTACAAGAATTACCAAGCTTTAAGGAGTCTTTTGTCCTTATCATGAAATTGGGATGCATTTTGCAGAGGCCAGGATGCTTTGCTGCAGTGTTGTGTGGTGTGGTGGTGGTCGAGAGCTTTTGGGGTGAACAGCAAAGGATCTTAAGGCTACAGAGAAAAATGTTTAGAAAATTGAAAATAAGGAAGGTTCAAGTGGGTGCTGTGTGTTTATTTTTTCTTAAGGATTCTTTCCCTCATTCAGAGGAGTAGTTATATGTCTTCTTGAGCTGTGTGTGCATACAAGGTAACTTGTGGTGGGAAAGAGTTTTAGTTTAAGCAGCATAAACTTGACCTCTCCCCAAACAGTGCTGTGTTGAGGGATGCACGTTTCTTACTGGGACAGCACAACTTGCAAAATCCTGTATGGAGTCCTACATTGGCACCTTTCAGAAAGTCCTCAAATGCCAGGCAGGACTGAGTTCCCATTGGAGTTACTCCATGAAATCTGCACTGCTGCTGTTAGCATTCTACTGCAGGAGAAAGTTTTGGTGTTTTGCACCAATCAGATGCTGGGGGAAGTAAAGCAGAGCTGAGGTACGACCTGTCTGGTCAAACAAAGGGGTTTGAAATTCAAAATTCAGTCTGCACCTAGGAAAAGATTCCCCAAAGAAACTGAGTAATTCAAAGTGAGCAGCATCGACCCACCTTTTTTAAAAATTATTTAAACACTGACTAAAGCTGTCATAAAGTGGAAAAATCCTCATTTTTTTAATGGTAGCAGAGAAGTTTTCTAGAAAATATTTAATTTGTCAACATGTTACACTAAAAAGTAAATAGGACATAACCTGCTGGAAAAAACATTATTTTCACTTCCGCAAATAGTAATGTAAATGTTAAATTTGCTTTTATTTCCCCTCCTTGGTTTTTAAAAGGAAAATAAAATAATTGGCCAGATGTCTTTGAGATTTGATGATAGATTACACAGTACAGAAGCTTGACACCTGCTAGAAAGTATTCTTTCTACAAAAGCTTTTATAATGTAACAATATAAATTCATCTATCTTGGGTAAACTGTTTTCCATTCCCATGGGACTCTCACATGGTGTAAGGATTCTACTGAGACTGCTCACCTGATGAGCAGAAAATGTGTACAGGTGCTGTTTGCAAAATCCCAAAAGAGAGAGACTTTAGTTGGAAACAATAATAATGGAAAACATTTTTAATTTAGCCAGAGCCAAAGACACTCTCAAAGACATTCCAGCAACTTACTAGAAAATTACTGCTGCAATAATAAACAACCCCAAAGGCTGGGCATAGGTTAAATAATCCAGGATCAGGAGGTGGTATTTTGCCTGTGTGCTGTGTTTCTTGGCTAGAAGAGTATGATGGCTGCCCTCCTGTGAGAAGGGTGCTCATTTCCTTTAGAAAGGATGAAAAGCTTCCTGACTTTTTGAAATATTGAAGGTCCCTCAGTTTCTAGAAACTCGCCTGAGTGGAGCTGCTATCTGAAAGTTGAACAAATAAACCTCACTTGTCCCTGCTCTCCCTGTGATGTGGGACTCTTGGCTCAAGCAATACTTTGCACTATGAAGAAAAGAATTTGTTGAGATTCATTTATTAATTATGGGCCGTATTTTGACATTCCAGTTCTTTGCTTATCTATTCTAAGACAATGTAGAAACAAAGCCAAGACCTTTGTAATTCTGGTTTTCTTTATTGACAGTGTGCCAGAACAAAGGGGCATCATCTGGGAAAGTAGAATGAATATTTTCCCTAGAACAACTCTGATGTGCTTATGTTTCTTTAAACATAATCTAAGATGTTAAAATCCTTTCTGTCAGTGAGATCTAGGCATTAGTCTTTACACAGTTCTTGCTGCAGTTAGGAATTATATAACAATCTAATTTTTATGGATAAAAAATAATAAACTAGTAAGGATTAACAGAATATTTGTCTAGAAAAAAGGAGACTGATTGTCCTGTCTTTCTGTGGAATGTGAAGAGAAAAGCTCTTCCACAGAGACTAAAGTTTTTGGAGAAGAAGGGATTGAAATGGTTGATTTAATGTAGCTGCATAGAATAAATGTTTTGACTAATACCTTCCCCAGGTCATTAAGTAAACGATAAAGCAGAGTTTCTTTGCTGTAGGCTGTTCTATTTCCATGAAGGCACTTCTATCAATTTTACTGCTTTTTGCTGAGAAATACTGACTAAGCAAAAGGCTTCATACACAGAAAATTTTTACCTCCTGTTGATCTCTCTCAATCCCATCTCTTCTCTTTAAAGGTCCTGTAACAACTCTGCATCAGATGTAGTTTTGAGTGAGGATGCTGTGATTTATTTTATCTCCTTACTCCTAGTCAAGGAATCAGTATGCTCCTTTAAGGAGAGCTGTATCAATGCCATTCATTCTCTCTTTAATGTATTGCTACTTCATTGTTAGGTTACTGCTGGCACCTCAGGGCTTGGTCTAGCAGGAATGGCCAAGAGGAAAATAGACACCTTGAGACCTTCTGTTCTCCAGCTACCCTGAGAGGTGTAGATGGGTGGAAAGGAGAAGCAGGGAAACACTGGAGAGAATGTTGCTCTGTCTGCCTCCTTCCCCCTGTAAACAGTAGTGCTGGAAACTTCAGTCTAGGGTGTAAGTCTTTCCATGTGAGATGAAAATTATGGCAGGTATGCTGTAAAAGTAGCTTTCCATCATCATCTCTTCCCAGACCCTAATGCAGTGACAGCCAGGTTCTAGTTTCATAGCACACCCATCATAGATCTTGGGAAGCAGAAAGGTCCAAAAGGTCAAGAGTCACCTGTTAGTAAATAAATTTATCAGACTCAAAGTTTGATTGGGTAAATTAGTTTAGGTAAATATTTAGCTGTCCAGCCTGTAAGCATCATGGAGTATATATTATAATGATGGAGTAAGCCACCAATAGCTGGGAAAAGGCCCAGCAAATGCCAGGACAGCCATGCAGGGTATTCCCTGCCCTGAGCCAGGGGACAGCCTCTTGGCAGAGCCCCAGACACAAGAGAGCTGGCCATGGGAGCTAAATGAGGGAGAGAAGAAAAAATACCTTCTCCTTTCTATCCCTTCTTAAAATCAGTGCTGGCTGCTGTTCCCATTGTTACTGACACATTTCAGGAATAAACATCAATAGGAGCTGGAGATGCGGAGCTAACAACAGCACAGCCTTTGTGCTCCAGGGTTTCCCTCCTGTCACTTATTCTTCTGAAGAGAATTTTTTGACTAAGACAATACTAGGCTGCTTTGTTCTGGCTCTCTTTTTGTCAGTCCACCAGCAGGAGATGCTTTGTAAGCTGGAATGAAGATAAAGTCCTGGAAGATAAAGTAATCAAAATGAGGCAGGGTGGAGGGGCCTACAAGAAAAGTGCAACTCAAGTATTCCCTAACTTTGTGCTGTTCACAGCTGGGTTGCAGCTAACACAAGGGACCTGGTTCCTAGTGGATCCAAGTCTTCAGCACCATGTGTTACTTGCAAAATCTGCCAGTTTCCCATCCTGAGGTCATTCTGCCCAGCAAGGAGCAGGAAGACAGAAGCTGCTGCAGGTATTAGCTGCCAAAATCAGACAGCCCAAAAGGCTGCTCACTTGGCCTCTCTGTGATGTCTGTTGTGGTTTTGATTTGCAGCTCTTACTCAGGTAGGGGATTTATGTGAAGTGTGGATCATAATCCAGAATTATATTAATCACAGGACTATTTAAATTCTGGAAGCTCTGTTTTGGAATGATCACTTGTCCAAACTGCAAGAAAATAATCCCTCAACTTTTATTGGAAGAGTTTCCAGGAAATGCTTTGGACAGATTTATATAGTTTCTTTCAGTCTGTACAACACTGCTGCTGATAGTCTCTGTGCTTGCTTCTGAAGGAGAAATGAAGGCCAAACAATGTGAATCTTGTCACTTGCATAGGCAGAACTATCAGCCTGGCCACTAATACAGAAGTGCCAAGAGAAACATTTTATTTGCTTGGATTTTTTTTGCTTGAAGCTTTCTACAGGATTTCCTTGGGTGAAACAGATGCAAGGCAGAAGTACAGTGGAACAGATGCAAACTGGATAATTAACTGAGAGCTGAAATGTGTAGTGAACTTTCTCACACATTGCCATGGATCCACATCAGCACACATCCCTGTGAGCTCAGAGAGAGGAGGGAAGCTGTTTTAGGAAAGGAGGTATGTGACAGTGTTTCCTGTATAAGAACACTCTCATAGCATGTCCAAAGAAGCATAAGCTGGGGTTCTGTGGGCCACTGTGGAGCTGGAGTGACTTGGAGAGTATTGGATACCTGTCCCACAGATGGATGAGATTTCCTGTAGGCATCAGTATTAGTTGTCTATGGACAGCATGGCCTCTGAAAAAGTACTTTGAAATCTGAGTTTTAGGTTGGCATCTGAGTTTTGATCCCTAAGTTACCCTTGCCAGTTACTAGAATTGCATTACTCTGAATTATTGATTTATTTCCTTTTTTTCTTACCACTAATAACCATTCCTTTGATTATCTAAATATGCCATAGAGAAAAGAGAAAGTATACACTACTGGATGACCTTAAATCTACATTGTAGGATCTGTAAATCTGGTGTCTCAGGCCAAAGCAGGCAGTTGTTCCATTTAGTTGGTAGAAAAAAGCCTGGTGCCCTGATCAGCTGCAATCCTTTCTATAAGTGCCAATCCTTTCAATCTGCTGGCAGTGCTCAAGACACCAGAAGCATACTGAAAATGCTAATTGGTTTGCCCTGCTGACATGAGCACCAAATAAAACTACCTTGCAGGCCAGATCCAGTTCTTATGGCAAAGGCTGGCCATGCCCAGTCCCCAACATCACTGCAGGTGGAACACTTTGGCCCTGTCACAGACTTTATCTGGGGAAGAACCAGAATCCACTTTGGAAATTATTTCAGTGAGGCATTTTAAGGTGAAGCTGGCACTGTTTTCAGTTTGTTTTAAATGCTGCACTATGAATTGCAGGAATCTGATGAGATGGTTGAGATAATATACCAAAGGTTCCAGTGTGAGACATGGCTAATGATGAAAAGTGAGGATATTTTCAGCTGTTTGAAACCAAACCAGCCTCCCTTGTCTGTCAGTAACACCAAGCCCATCAGTCCCTAGTGTGCTTTCCAAATTCTGCCCCCTGGGCCACTCCAGGGGTGTTCTGCAAAGTGCTTTCCAATAGCATCCAATTTGCCTCAATTCTTCAGGCTTCTTAAAGAGCCCAACCAAAATGACATGTAGTCAGCAGTTCCTGATATAAGTTTATTAATGCTTAGGCATGTCATAACATTCTCATTAGGTACCTTCAGTGAAGTACAACTGATGACTTGCCAGTTTCGTGCACTGTTATGTGGCTGATTTTTGTGTGGTTAGTAACAGTGAATGCCAGTCTAATGTTGCTGATTTCAAGGCAGTGACTATTGATATGAACTGGCAGGAACAAAAAACATTTCCAGAAATGTCTTTCAGTTTTGGGGTACCTGCTTGAAGGTACTTATGTGCAAAGCTCTCATGTTCAGGAATCTGATACTTGGCACTTTTCAAAACCTGGCTCCTATATATGCGTAGCTGAGACACATTTAGTATTTGAACTGTCCTGGAAATGAAAATGTAGTTGGTTGCTTTTGGTGTGTTGGGTTTTTTTTTTTTCCTCTCTTGTTTCTGTAACTGACCACCTGAAATTCTACTTCCCAGGCCAGTAAATGTATCTTCTGTAGTGGAGCTTATACTTATCCTACTCAGGACCTAGAAACCAGGACTGGAAGTGACAACCTTCATTCCTTACTCTTCACACCTCCACTTTCTCTTGCTGCCTTTCCACTTCACAGAAGTGGAGCTCACCCACTCTCACTTGTAACAGCGTGCTTCCCTGGGAGGCCTGGGACTGCAGACAAAACATTTAGTTTACCTGTGGAGGTTTGGATTTATAATGATGAAACCTACTTCCAGATTCTCCCTGAAGGAAATTAAGCAGGAAATGACATCTTCTCAATTTCCTTTACCTCAGCATCACCCTGTGCATCTTATGAGATGATACTATGGTTGAGAAGCACTCAGGGCATTTTTTTCTTTCCCCTATTTTTTTTTCCTGACAAATGTAGTCTCCTTCAATCCTTCCATTTATTTCCCTTGAAAGTGTGAATTATAAGATTGTTCAAGTTTTTATCTAAACAGATTACAGACATTGGATGTACAGCAATTTATTTTACTTTTCTTCCATAATATTGATTAATAGCAAACTATCTCCATTGTGTAAACCTAGGTTCCTGGGAAAAGCTATTTCATTCTGAGCAATGATCAGCTTAAACTGTTAATGTATAACTATGCTGTCATGGTGCATTTTATTAAAAGGGGATGGGAAGGAGGAAATTCTTGTTGCTTTAAACCATACTGTGTTCTTTGTGCATTTCCTGGAGTCATATCTCAAAGAAGGAAACCAGTCTGACCCTTCAGAGGTACCATTTCAAATAAAATAGTGAAATATGTTTTAAACAAGTATGTAATGTATGCCTTCAAGTAACTGAATTTTTAAAAATTGGTAGTAGTTTCATTCTGAAATTAAATTCTCCTTGGGGATTCATCTTCAGTGACCCTGCCAACACATCTATTTTGTCACTTGTGCTAGTGTGTGTCAGAGAGCATGTGCTGCATGGTCCTCAGTGCCCAAGGAGCTTCTAGGCTGAAGGGAACAAGCAAAAACTGGAAGTCACTGAAATGAGATGGGAGCTGGGGAGAGGCAGCTTGAACAAAATGAAGGGACCACTGGGTCCCTACCTTGAGTCCCAAAATACCTCCTTAGTGGTTGACCAGCAACACGTGGGAAGACAATGGGTGGCAGATCCTCTAGTTGCAGTGCTAGAGTTAAGAGAATAAAAATAACCTCCAGCATACCATGTGTTATTTAACAGCCTAGTCAGTCTTTCATGGTATAGCTCCCTGTGCATCTCAAAGCTGAGGAATTGAAGATTATCAGTTCACCAGCACAGTGGATTGTCAGGAGGCAGGAAAGCTTGTTGAGGAGTTCAAGGATAAGCAGTATACCAGGATGCAAAAGCAGACAGAAAAGAGCCTCATCCCATGTTGCAGTGGGATGACAGATATGTGTAGGTGATTGTGAGAGTGCAAAGCCCTTCTCTGACTGAAGCAAATACTCATATTCCTTGTGGGATGCTGTGGCTAGACCTTCCTGCAGGACTACATCTGCAACTTCCTCTTACTGCTGAATGCAAGCAAGTGGGAAATCCACCTTTCTTGTCAATCAGAGCTTCCCCAGTAACAGTAGAAGGACAAAACTGGCAGGATTCTTGGCAGTTTTGCTGCTGCCCATAGGGTACTGATTATCCTTAATGAGTCTTATCGATTTCACAGTGCAGCTTCTTGGGAGCAGCAGAAGCCTGTCTGCAGACTCAGAAACACAAGCACATCAATGGTCATATTTGGGAAGTTATCTATGCAATCACATGGGCTGGGGGTTTTTGTTCTTGTTGTGGTGTTTTGTTCAAATTAAAGGCTAGATTCTGCAGCAGTTGATGATTTTAAGACCCACATCCTTCCCCAGTCTCATCAGGAAATCATTCCACTTACCACTGGTGAGTAGGTGAGTGGTTTCTCAAGCCCTCACATAAACCGTATTCTCAGCTTGAAGAAAGTGAAGGAGTTGTATATAATATGACAAGAGCCTCTTGGGGATCTCTGGCTGTGATGCTTTCAAGACAGCCTGGTTTTTGTTTTGGTATTGGTTAGGCTCTGGCTTCTGCACTGCCCCACCCCACCCAGGAAAATGGTGCTCTTTGCCCTGTCTTCTTAGTAACAATCTCTGTTCTAAGGTATGGAAATTAAATCTCTAAATTCCAAGCCCTAACTGAAGAGCACTGTGTGGAAGGATTCCCCCTTTACCTAGACATTATGTCTCCAGCTCATCCTCCCCCTGCCCCAGTTCTGGTCAGGAATACTAGGAAAAACAAGTGCTGTTTGTTTGTTTGTGTTTTGCTGTAAAACTGAAAATAGGAAAGTTACTGTGCTTTATTAATTTTTTTCCTTTCTTTTTTTTTTTTTTTTTAATAAATGAAACAAATGTTTCCCAACACTTCTACCCTCTTGGTTTAAAGCTCCTCATTTCTGTCAAAACACCCATCAGGCAGTCACTCTCTAACTAGCTGTACTCAAACTGCTTGTGGCATCCTGTTGCTTGCCCTGAGTTTGGAATCCACAGGGGGTTTGCAGCTCCAAGACTAAATCCAGGGCAGGAAAGGTGAGATTTTGGGATTAACTCCACCCTGTCCCCAAAAGTAGTTTTCTTAAATTGTAAGAAAATACATAAAGAGGCAGTCTCTCCTGCAGATAGCCCTTTTCAAAACTAGGCAATGCTCCTTTTCCCTGCCCTCCTCCCTGCAGTGTGGAGAATGGCAGTTTCTCCCAGTGGGAGTGATGATATTCATCCTTCAGTAATCACCTAATTGGCACAACCCTCTACCTTTCAGCCTGCACTTCTTAGCATCACACAGGATTTCTGACCTGTGAGAATTTTGCTTTGAAGGGACAGCTTGATCCTTAAGCCCATTAGCCAGATGCCAGCCCTGGCGGGGCAGTGGTCAGGAACTCTGGCCATGGGCTGGTGCCAGCTGTGTTCTGCCAGCTGTGCCCTTCCACAGGGCAACCCACAGTGTTGGGGACTCAGCTCTGAGGAGAACAGGTTCACCCTCAAAGATTTTTCTCCTGATTCCCAGCTGTACATGCAATCCCCTCCTGCAGCATGGAAGGGAAAATTTTAGCCCCCCACAGCCTTGGAGCTGTGGAACTCAGCTAGGGGCAGGATGCCAAGCTTGCTGGCCTCATCTGGTGTGGCAAATCCCCTTTTCCTAGGTTCCTGAGGGTAGCTGTGGCCACAAAAAGTGTTTGGAAAATTTTCCATATCATTTGCAAAGCTGCTCTCAGAGTGAGGCCATCTTGCAGAGTCTGTTTAAAATTAAAGAAAAAAATATAGTATAAAATGAAAACATTCCCTTACTACCTCCTCTCCTTATCTTTCACTTAAAAGTAAAGGAAGTAGAACACTTTAAAGCAGCTTTGTTTCTGTGGATTAAATGAACTGAAATGCATCTTCTTTCTCCCTTGACTTTCTGCCCTCAGCCAGGTAAAGAGCAGGTCCATTGAAATATTGACTATCATTAGTCCAAGATTTAGATTTTTTTTCATCTCTCAATGAAGCACAGATCTTTTTTTGGTTACCATCAGCCCTCTATCATAGCTGCTCCTGTGTAACACTTCCTCTTTGATATGACAATGACTTTGTACAGAGAAAAGGACCTTTACCAGGGGAAGAATTGTTTCAAGAATCGATGAAGGATGGAACAAAATTGGCAGCATATAATTTAAATTTTTTAAAAAAAGAAAAAAAAAAAGGTGGGGGTGGGGAGAGAGCACAACTTGGCATGTGGTTGAAGAGGGAAGGAGCTCTGTGGAGGCAGGAGAGCATCGCTGCCAGGCCAGCTTTAAAGCCCTCTTAGCAATGTGCAGTTGCTCTCCCCAGCTTGCCCATTGACTTCCTCCTGCCCTCCACAGGCCTGGCTGCAGTGAAACCTCGTCTCTTCCTAGTGATGCTGAACCGAAATCAGATTTTGCTTTTAGTTGTTCAATCAAATTTTCCTTCCTTGGGCTTAGAAGGCACACTTGGGACTTTATAGTAATTGCCTCCCCACGCTGAACTGCTGATACCTTTATTGGATTGGCATAGGGTTTCAGAGGACTGTGTTTAACATGCAGTGAGCCGCAGCAATGCAAACAGCTCCAGTGTTTAAACAAGCATCCATTAGTCCAGGAAACAAGGCAGTGCCAGCCCATTTGGTGCTCTTTAGAGCTGGCAGCTTAAGGGGAAGGGTGCAGCAGTTTGCTGGGAGGGGGGGCAGGATGGGGGAAGTCACAATTGCAGTGTCAGGAAAACAAGCAAAACATCTCTGTAGGTTTGTGAGAAATGAGCTGGGGACATGTGCAAAGCTCATTAATATCTCATTATGTTCAAATTGCAGTCTCCCAGAAGATTGGCATTAATGTGTGATGTGCTGGAGGAAGGGGCTACAAGAGAGCAGCAGGGATATTTTAAGAAAGCTTTTTTTTTTTTCCTTTTCTTTTTTCATTTGCATTGAAGAAGCAGAAAAAAAAATAGTGTGTGCCAGCAAACCATGATGTTTTGTGCATCAGCCCAATACAATGCACTTCATCAAACAAGAACAGTGCTCAGCTGGGCTTATCATAGTACCCACTAGCATCTTTCAATATTTCCAATAAACCTCCTTTATTTTCAGCACTGCTTAAGTCAATTGTAAAGTTTGGCTCGGTGTGAAACTTCCAACATTCAGCGTCTCAGCCCAGGATTAATTCTCCCCACCCCCAGCTGGAAGGACTGGGGAGTCCAGGGGGTACTTAGACTTTTTATTACCTCCCTTAAGTTTGTAGGTAGAATGATGTCCAAAATGCTTTTTCTGATGCTCCTATACTGAAAAAGCTTTTGTTTTATCCTTAACTGGAGCACTGCAGTCATTAGCTTATCAGCTGATAAGCTGCAGTCATTAGCTTATCAACTGACATCAGTGCCTGTACTTGCTTCTGCAGGACCACATAGCATTTTTCTGATAAGATCTTGACTGCCATGTTATTGGGAAAAGACCCATTAGTTTTAGAGCCAGTTATTCCTTGACTTTCTGTACCTGAACATATAAATTCTCTTAAAAAATAAAAGGCAACTCCCAACGATGGCTTTTCCAAAGAAGAACCATCAAGGCCTTTATGTAGTGGGAGCACCCCGCTGTGCTCCCAGTTGCTGAGTTGCCTGATTTATCTCTGTAAACTTTCATTGGGAAGACTTGGAGCCACGAGAGGAACAGAGAATGTGTTTCTTTTGTACTCTGCAGCACCGGGCTTTCATAAAAAAGTGTTTTACCAGCATGTCCCAAGAAAACCTATGGGTTTTGCTTTCCTGCAGACATGTACTCATTCTGCAATTGCATACAACACCCATTTTAATAGGTGGTGTATTGGAGGAGACCTTTATAGCCAAACTGTAGGAAAATCATTCTTCTTCAAATCCTTTTATGCTACAAGAGCAAAACAACAGTTAAATTAGTCCTGACTCTTACGAAATGCTTGCACGCCCATAGATCTTGATTTCTAGATCTCTAGACTGCATATTATATTTGAACTTTATTGCCCAGGCTATTTGTTATGTGTTTATCCTTCCTAGTAAACTTTCTTTTGCTTTTATGAAACAATATTGGAGCCCTCCAGTGGCCAAACTAATCATTCTGAGGAATGGAATCATTCAAGTTCTGCCAACGAGGTTGATTTTTTTTCCTTTCCTATTAAAAAATTAATTTGGTGATCTTTTTATATTCAGAATTTATGTGGAGTTAATTTGAGTCACAGCATCATATGTGAACAGTAAGGAAAGCTAGGAAAAGGAAAAAATAGTCTCTTTGCCTTTCTAGGATCTCCATATATTTATTCCTCTATATTTTAAAAAATTTAATGAGTCTATTGTTTAATTAAATGCTATTAAATTTCACTTTCAGAGGGGATCTCATTACACATACAAGGCAGAGAAAATGCATTTTGAGTATCATGACAATTCACATTTCCCTAGGTGACTTTTACCAGTTCTGTGACTTTTTATCTGTGATGTGACTGGTCTGTTCTCTAGCAAAACCTAATTTTTCAACAGGACATCATCATTTGTATCAGGGACCTCAGCACATTGAAGATTTTGGCCTCAAGGCTCTCTCGTCTGTGGCTCCTACTGGTGTCTTCACTTTCCATGTGAAATATAAACTCTCTATAGACGAAAAAATAGCTTTTAATTACATTGTATGCACTGGATATTAGTGAGAGGAATTCTCTTTGCAAAGGATGTTGAGATCCTAACAGCTAAAATTGGTTACTTATGCCTCCTCATGTTTGGTGTGGTAGTTATCACAGTTCTTCCTTCTTCCATATTGTAATAACAGTCTTTCAAAATCCAGAATCAGATATAGGTAGGTTTTGGTTGTTGGAGCTGCAAGTTTTGCGTGGAGGTGGGGGGATGAACAGGGGAAGAGGAGAAAGTATGGTCAATTGGTTATCTTCTGATTGGATGGCCACAATCTGGCATTCAGTCCATGTTCAGATAGCACTAAAGCAAGGGATTAAGGTTGTTATTTTGCACCAATTCCTCTCTATTTAGGGGCTATTGGAAATTAGTTTCTACCACATTGCATTGCATAACTGCTGATTTGTAAAATCATATATTATCATCAAAATGCCTCATAACAAGAACGTTGAAAATCTCATAGAGGGAGGGTTCTGTTTGTTTTATTTCAGTAAAGATCTTCTAAGTAACATTTCTTCTGCAGTCACTGTGGGCATAGGAACAGTTGTACTGGCTCATCTCAAAGGGGCATTTAGCCCAGTGTCCTCTCAGTGAGCAAGTAGAGTGTAAGGAACAGAGCAGGCACACAGTCAGCCTTCCCTGGCACACCTTTCAGCTATCCCAGGTCTAAGAACCTCTTGCTGAGCCCATCTGTACACAGTTTGCTTTTGCAGCCCCTTGCACATGTAAAAAGGAGGTTTCTTCTTGCTCCTCAAGAGTGGGGTGAAATGAGGAAAGCCAAGAAAACAGCTGTAGCAGGAGCTTCTTGTTTGCACAGCATATGGGGGGTATGTTATGCAAATTCCTGTCATGGAATTCCTGGGCAACCCTAGTCTCCTTTCATGTTTTTCACATGAGTTTGAAAATTGCTGGAGATGAATGCCCTGCTCCAATTCACCTTTAGAGGAAACTGCTAATGAGGTCAGTTTTTCTCATGGCTTTATTCAAGACCCAAAACACCAGCAGAGCTGGGAAGAAAGCAGTCAGAAAGGTGGGGAGAGGCTGTCTGCAGAATATGAGCATGCACCAGGCAAGCAGAGGCCCTGTAGCTGTCACAGCCACAAAACCTGAGGCTGCAGAAGGCTCACACTATGAGCCCATAAGATCTGAACTCGGAAGGAGAGGGAAAAAGATGGGACTGTGTAAGGGGGGAGCAAATGTTTCCCACCTGCCTGATGCACACTTCATACCCAGCTCCCTGCAGCCTCACAGCACTGCACAGGTCTGCGATGGCACCTCGCCACTGGATTGTCACAGCCTCCTCTGATCACTGCTGCCACCCTGGTGAGAGCTCCAGGGCTCCAGCAGAGCGCTGGGAAAGCAGAGGAGGCAGGGACCAGTTGTAGCTTGTAGACAGCAGCACAAGAGCAGCTTTATCCCCAGGGAGAGAGACTCCTGCATGTGAGTCTTTACCAGGAGAGGCTGGAGCCAGGAATGCCAGAGCACACAGGCTGTCTGCTGTGCTGGGACCAGGAGAAAAATCTCTGCAGGTCTGTGGCTTAGTGTGAATCCTTGTGGTCTGAACCTCTGCTCCACAGTAGCTACTTGGGGAGACAGCATTCCCAAGAAGGGTGCTTTCCCCTCTTGTGTTCCCTCACAGCTCCCTAGTGAGCCTTTTACCCAGGGCCCACTTAGTATTCTCTGTTTGGTAACATTTCCATGCCCTCTACAGAGAAAACTTCATTCAGTAGGTTATGCTGCTGTAGAGAGACACTGGGAACGCTCAATGGGAAAAATATCTGCTTTGGTTCCAGGTATTGCAGTCCTTTCCCATTAGCAGGGAGAGGAGAAAGCTGCCACTACTTTACTGCTGAGTCAGGAAAATCCTCTATGTTTACAGTGTTGAATGTTTCTAATATGATTATTGCAGGTCTGAAATTGAAGTTTGGCAATATCAGAAAGCTTTTGGGTTTGGGGGGAAAAAAAGAAAGAAAATAGTAATAACTTATGTTCCCAGATAACTTAAGTCCCCAGGTACAATAACTTATGTCCCCAGATTTGCAGGGGACCCAGAAATCACAGTCCTCTGCAAATCCTACGGCCATCAGGACCCACACTATTTAAGGTTATTCTTGGCCTCATAGCATCCACCTGGCATTGAAAAAAAGTCAGTCTCAGGCAGCTGTGTCTTTTAAAGCTGGGCCCTTACTGTAATTCTGAAATATGCTAATTGCCAGGCTTTTATTTTCATTTGACTGTTTTGAAAAGCTTAGAAGAAAGGAGGAAAAATAAAGGAGTTTTGTAAATAGCCCTAGGAAAAACCTCAACCTGCTGCCCACGTAATTTCCTTTAAAAACAAATTTTGCACTCTGGGAAACTTTATCACACAGCATATTTGCACACAATCCTATATGCCCAAAATCTGTGTGATTTTATATAATTTCATTAGAATACTTCCTCATTGTTACAGTTGTTAGCAAAGTTACTATTACTGTCATTAAAGAAGAAGGAAGTGCTTGCTTACCCCAGAACTTGTCTATGGTTCCCTGTGTGTCTAATTAAAAATACTTTTTTTATTCCCTCTCTATAGACTTTGCTTAGACCATCATGGTTGTAACACTACTTACTGTTTATCTGGGATTTAAACTGAAGCTCCTCCTGCTAGATCTCCCCTTCTCCTTGCCTCTCTTAAATAACTCAGAAGTGATAGAACATGTAAGTTAGTTACTAAGCAAAAACTTGCAGCTGCACAACCTTCTTTCCCTTGGCAAAGCAAGACAGTAACACTCTTTCCAAGAGTAAATGTAGTATCATTATTATAGGCCAAACTATGAAGATTTCAGGCTTATTGGAGTTTAGTGGAACAAAACTGAAGCCTCTGGAAATGAAACTGGGGAAAGACCCAACCCACGCAGACAGAAATCTTTATTAAACACAGATGTGACCAGCAGTAGCATGTAATTAGTGCCCTAATTGTGACTGGGCAAATAACAGTGGCTTGGGGAGGGTCCAGATGGAGGCGTCTGACTTGTGGATGTGTCTTTTTCTGCTAGTTACCAAGGCTCCCTTTAAGGTCAGTGAAAAGAAAAAGACCCTTTCTGGAGCATGATTTATCTCATCCCATCTCAGCCTGGTATAGGGGGTATGAATTGCATTCTTAAGACTGCCATGACCTGACCTGTTTTTGCCTGCACCTTTCTTATGGTGCCTGCAAGAGTTCCCAGACTCTGTGTCCTGTTCATAGCTCTCCGTACACACCCTTTGTTTTTCCTGAATAAGCAAAAAAGGAGACATAAAAGCACATTGATCTGACAAGAGATATTTTGTATTCCCATTGGCTGGGGACAGGATTTTGGGAGATTTGAGTCCAGTTCTAACCCTGCCACTGACTTAATATGCAGCTTTAGGCAACTCTCTGTTCAGTTTTCTGAAGTGAAATTTAGAGGTTTGATGTATGTTTGCATCTGAATGATAACATTTAAGTGATAAATGATGACAGCAAAAGGAAAAAATTAGGTTTGTTTTTCTTTTTAGATTCATCTCACCTATGTTCTTTTCTGAGACCAAAATCCACATAATTCTGATAGTAGACCAAGAGTACTGTCTCTTCGCACTAACAAATTAAAAGCACCTAGTACTAGGTGGCTCATCATTCCTACAACAGGAGAGAAAGGAGGGAAGGAGAAGTCCTTTAAAAAGAAAAAAGAGATTAGTGGAAGCCCATTGTATGAGTTCATGCTGGCTTATAATGCATTTCTGTGGCTTATCTAACAGCAAACTGTGATGTCTATTATTTCAGACCTTCAAGGAATTTAGGAAAGAACTGTAGCGTTTTCTGTGACTTGGTCTTTACCTACAACGAGTTCTTTATTGTCTTGGACTTATTTAGCACTGTTAAGGGCACAAACTTTCAGTGATGAATGGGACTTGAAGTCTAAATTTAATTTTAATTAGCTGCTAATATATACTTAGTATGCATAGATTGCTGAGATTAAAACCCGTGTGAGTATCATAGGCAGTGACTACATGTGCGTGTGTGCCCTTGTGTGAAAAAAAACAGAGCATTTTTTTTTTGACAGCAAAAGGAAAAAAGAAAAAAAAAACCCTGTGTTGTGTACACTGGGAATGTACAGACATCTACAGCATTATGAGTTGCAATTCCTTCCCTTGGAGGGCTGTTTTCAAAATACACAAACAGATAAAAGTGCCTGGAATGTGGTGCACAGCCACAGCTAGCTGGGAATGTGACCTGTTTGGCAGAACAATGCCCACCTTTCTCCTGGTAATCTTTTTGGTTTGTGCAGAGAGATCTCAAAGCCTTACACACCCCTGGGATTTGGGAATCTTCCTGCAGTTCCTGCTATGAGTTCAGCACTGTGTATGTATATTCAGAGTAGGATGGGAGAGAGGAAGAGGTTTATCCAGGGATGAAGACAGCTGCTGTGGATGAAATAAAGAAGGTAAGACCTGAGTAAAGGTCTTGGTCTGGTGTTGTCACTCACTGCATAAATCATTCTTTGTATTTTTGGTTGCTTAGTGTACTCAAGGTGAACCATGTGCTAAATATTGTGCTGAATCAGGGCCTTCATTTGCTTAAAATCTCTTTCTTTACACTTCATCAACAGATTTAAATAGTACATTTGCAGTTCAAGCCATACAGCAGGTCCAGCCTTGTGACTCTGGTAATTGCTGGGATCTGGAAGACCAGACGTGTTTTTCCATTAGTTATGCTGTGTGCCTTTGTGGGACCTGAGGTCAGCTTGAGGTGAAGGTACTGAGGCCACAAAGAGCTAAAGTTTGTATGGTTTACTTGGCCATATTTAGGGCAAATCTGCTGTTCAGTGCTGTCTGGCCTTTAGCCGATGGCAAATAGCTCCCAAACTGTGCTCAGAATAATTCAGAACATGAGAACATGTCTAGGGCACCCTACACAGCCCTTTGATTCCTTGAGTCTTCACAGATCTTTAGTGACCCTGCTTTTGTTTTTCCCCAGTACTGGCTATAACTTGTATTGAATCCAAAAAATGAATGCAAAATGCAAAGAGGAGTCGTTCCATCAGACATAGTGTCTATCTCTGAAGAAATTTGGATGCAGAAGAAATGACCTTATCAATGCACCTCTAATTCCTAGTGAACTTAATGGGATTCACCCTGGGTGTATTCAAGGCCAGGTTGGATGGGGCCCTAAACAACCTGGTCTGGGATATTATCCCTGCCCATGGCAGGGGTGTTGGAACAGGATGCTCTTTAAGGTCCCTTCCAACCCAGGCCTTTCTGTGACCTGAGGGCTTCAGCACCTCTCAGGACTGAGCCATGGGTTTTGCCCAGGAGTTTTTCAAAACTGCTGCTGCCTGTGTTCTTTTAAAGAGATATGCAAAGTCAAGACCTACAACCAGTTCCTGCATTGCTCCTCTTTCCTAGAGATGGATCAAGCTGATTGTGCTGCTCAGGGAATTGTTTGACTGAAGGGAAAAGCTGTCTCTTACATATTTTCTATTTTGGGATTTTCAGTTATTTGATTTTATTATTTGTTTTTTAAATGGTCAGTAGCTTAGCACAAATTTATTTCCAAACTTATCTGTCCCATGTTGGATATTTTTTTTCCTTTCCCCAAAAGACGTGTCTCGTTACTCTGCAAACAATTAAAATGTAGAAAAAAATATGAGAATTAATTACCATGCAAAGCATTCATTTCCCTGTCCTTCTCCCATGTTTGGGTCTCCTTTGCAATGCTTACTGTATTGTTAATTGTTCAATCTCTACTTAGATAATCCACACTCCTTTAAGAGAAAGGAGAGAAATCTGCAGCTGCAGAAAAACTTGCAGAGAAATCTTCAGCTGACCTATGTCCTCAGCCAAGCTGCCCATTTAGGCACAGGGTACAGATGGGGAAGAGGAGGCTACATTCACCATTTTGTTTGCAGCACAGTATGACTGATTCACAAGATTTTTCTTTTAATGTGTTAGTTGTGGAAATCTGTTGATTTGATATTTAAAATATTTTCGGGTGGAAGTTTCATTCATGATGTTACCCCAAGAGAGTGACTAAAATGTGTGGGCATGAACAGGTAAAGTATATGGACCATGTGGCTCTCATTTCTTTCCTTTTCCAATTGTATGAAACACTTTGCTTCAAGAAGCATGAGCTTGAACTTAGTCATGTGCTTGCTCCCTGTCTTCTAGAGATCATGTCCTAGACAGGCTCTGGTAGTAAAAGAGATCCAGTGGAAACTCATAGTCCATGGAAATCTATGGTGTCATCAGGAGAATATTGCCATGCCTTTGCTGTGTCTCCTGGCTCTTTCTTCAGAGTTTCCCAAGAATATTCTGGAGTAATCTATTATATATGTAGATTGTGCCATGGCAGTATTTTGCAAGCAGCTGGAAGGTAATTTGTTTGTCCTAAGCATAGGAAGGGCTTTTCCCTTACATCAGTTAGACACGGTTTTAGTCTGTCAGTTCTGAAGTCAGGAACACGGCTCACGTCCTACTGGTGCCTTAATGACAAAGAAAGCAGAGGTCGTGTCACAGAGCTGCTCCTCCTTTGCAGAGGACAGGAATGCTTTCATGTCCCACATACCCCTTTTCTAGGCAGGCAGGATGTCACCAGCATACTTCACTAGCCTGCTATGACTTGTTCTCATCCAAGGATGAATTGGGACAAGATTTTCCCCAGGAAACCATTCCTAGTGTCCCATACACAGTTTAAAGAGCTACTGAGTAGCTATGGTGCATGTGCAACGACACTGGGTGTGCTGTTTTGCTGCTTTTTAATTTAAAACACAAGAGTTCCTGCATTTCTTTTCTGCCCTGATTTGTAGTTCTTTGGGAGGCACAGCTTTAATAATCTCCAGTATCTGCTTTTTATTACTACCCTCTCTTCTGTCCAGATACAAAGCAGATTGGAAAGGGTGAAGACTTATCAGAACAATTCCCAGACAAGTCAGTTGGAGGCTGCCTGACTAAATCCTCATAATGCACCCTGAAAATGCAGCTCATGCCATCTGCAAGGACAATTTCAGAGAGAGCAGAGCTGGCTGCTGGGTATGAGAGGCAGGAGTTGGCACTGCCAGCTCTTAGCACCTTCCTAGGACTTTTGCACAAGTGGAACAGTGCTGGCACTACCAAAGCAATGAGGTTACTGCTTTGCCAGTGTTTACCCCATTGGGCCAAATCGGGATTAAATAAGATAAATCTGAAGAGGAGTGAACCATGTAGATCATACACTTGGGCAGGAAGGCTCTTTGACAGTGATAACAGCATTCCATCCATGAAGTAGTTTGTGCTCTAAAGTTCAGTTGAACTTGCTGTGCAATGTCCAGCATCCTTACCAGGCTGACTGAGGGCAGGTGGAGTCACAGCATTTACCTGGGGTGACTTCCCCAGTGCTGTTGCTATTTTGCTCTCATGCAGTGCCTTTTTTTGTTACCCTTTTTCCCTGTTTTCTGCTTGATCTCCCAGTGTGATCCAGTTCCTGCTGGTGGCTGGGGCCCTGACAGCTGGCAGGCAGCTCTAGCAAGGGGGATGTGCTGCCAGCTTTGCATCCAAGAGCCACCACGACTCTTTACTCTCACTCTTCAGAGCAACCCTTCCTGTCTGATTGGCTAAAATGTGAGGAAGTGCATTGTTTTCCTCTCTGCTAACTCTTGCAGGTTTACCCAGTGCCTTGATCATGGTTTTACTCTTACTGGGAGTTATTTTGATCTTTTGGTGACTGATGGCAAAAACAAGGGTGATGACAAGAGACCCCAGCAGCTCTTTGCAGGGTAAGGGGAAGAAGGTTGACCCCTTTCCTGAGGCAGAGGTTACTCTGTGAGCCTTCAGAGCTGAACAGGTTACTGGCTAGGTTGGCAGAATGAGATTTTACCAACTTGAGACAGGTTTCACAATGTAAATTTCCTGTATATTTGAAACATTGTCCTGGCCAATAAGATTAAGGCAGCCAAGCCTAGCATGGAGAAACACAGCATGTGCTTTAAATGAGCAATTGTGCTCCAAAATCAATTTGCTACATCAGGCTTCATCCAGTGAATTAGCAGGCATCAGTGCCATGCTTTCAGCATGAAGAAATCAAGATAGTAAGGAAGTGGTTGGATGCAGGAAATACATTCATTTGTGGGAAGTGGTGATCTGTAACTCACCTTCATGTTGCTTGGCTGCTTGGCTGAGTTCATCTCCAACAGGGGTTTTTGAAAGGCTGTCCTCTGCTCCCCACCACCTCTGCAGGACACTGCAGCAAGTGTCACTGGGGGGCCACTATGGAGCTGGTGGACTTAAAACATAAGATGTGGCTGTACCTCAGCCAGTGGTGCTCTGGCTGCACTGACTTTTTAGTGGCAGCATCAGAGATGATGTGGCAAGGGGGTGCGTGCAAAAAATCCTTTCAAATGTTGAAGCTGAATTTCTGGCATGAAAATGGCAATGCTGATTATTCCTTACTGATCTTAGACGCTGTCATGTCAAATCCATTTGCTTAGTGTCACTTCATAGCCACCCCTGGGACACTTCCTAAATTGTTGATAGGATTTGAGTGCAGCACAAGAAGTTAAGTAGCAAACTTGACTCAGTCTTTAGGGTGCAGGCTGGAGACTGCTGAATTGGGGTGGTGTTTGGCAGAGCTCATGGTAAATACTCCCTGTTGGAGGTAAGAAGTATCAATACCTTTCTATAGAAGCTCTAGGAGAAGAAGTGAGAAAAAAGGCAGACACACTGGTGGAAGGGAGAGTAGAAACCCTGGAGGAAGGCCTAAGACTTGAATTCATTTAATGGAAAGGGACTGAAGCTCATGATGACTGGTGGGCCAGATTTATTCAACATGAAGAACAGAAAAGATCAATTTTTAACAGAAAGAGTCACAGAAGAGCATGTGGAGAAGATAATAACCCTTGTTTTTTGTAAACATGCATGTCCTCTGTGGAAGATGGACTTTAGGCTTTGGCTAGTTTCTCTGGTTTCCCACAGGGAGCAAAGATAGCTCCAGAGCAGGGCACATTCCAGCAGACCTGGAGAGCCAGGTGGACCGAACCTCTCAGAATAGTTGCCCTTGTCTTGTAGTGAAGTGGCTGGAGCTGCCCTAGGGAGAGGAGAGTCAGTGGTTACATGTAGCTGGTCCACAAAAAGTCTGTAAAAGTGACATCAGTCTCCTTATCTGAGGGCTCACCAAGGAGAAGTGGACCTGTGTTAGACCCTGTGAATCATATCCAGCTTCTACTGGCACAGAGTGAACGTAGCCTCTCGGCCTCCCCACCTCCCTCTGTTTTTTGTGTTGGTTATTTTTCAAGGAGCAATGAATTGTGCCACCACATCCCCATCCCTCCCCACGCAGGACTGGAACAGCCGCCCACCCAAGGCAGCTCCAGGGTGGAGGATGGGCTGCCGAGTGGCTCGGCTGTTGCTATAACAACAGTACCTCTGTCTCGTTCCTTTTGAAAAATGAATCGCTGCTGGTGAGATGAAGCGGAGCAGCCTCTCCTCACAGATGAAAGCCCTGCCGACAGCCTCCACACTCTCTTGTTTATCTATTGGCTCTGTCACGGCATGTCCGAGAGCTCTGCCCAGGGTTTTGGGATGGGTTGGATGAGACCGTTCAGGGTCCGGGTGTGTTTGCGTGCACAGACTCTGTCCCCCTGCCTCTCCTCCAATTGAAAGTCATTTAAAAAGTCAACCTGCCAAAATTTGACCTTTTCTCACTCTGCAACTGGAGTTTTTCCCAAGGCATATAAAGAATCAAGACTCCTGCTTCACCCTCTTGTGCTTTGGAGTAGAAAACTGCAGTGAAATGAAGATTCATCAGCCAAATACTTGGTGTGAATAAAGCTAAAGGCTTATGAAGCTGGAAGGGGGTTCTTTTATTTCAATATTTTCCTCTGATTTTTTTCCTTTTATTTTTATTTTATGTGTCAACAAGCTTCTGCTCCTTGATAATAAATCAAGTTGAGAGATAATAAATCTCTCAACTCCTGCTAATATCTTCACAATGCATGCTGTAAAACATGCACAAACTGTGTACTTGTACTAAGAAGGAGAGGGAGGGTAATTTAAAATATACTATTTTACTTCAGGGATTGTGTTTATAGAGGGAAGTGCTGGGATTTTAGTTTAAGACACTCAATTTAGTCTAAGACACTAATCCTGGTGGTGGTAAACTGCTTGCCAGTATATTCTCAGTGTTGGATATCCAAACCATTCAAGAGTTAATATGGTGATTGGGAATGAAATCAAGGTGTGAAAAGGAAAGTTTTCATTGAAATAATTTTATAAGAATATAGTGTTGTACCTCAAAGAAAGGAGATGCATCTATTGTTATGGCTCCCAACTCCCCCAAAATGCTGGAGTCAAGGGGCTTCCCCACCTGCAAAGGTTGTACCCAGCATGTTGCCTTCAAACAAACCTTTCATGTTACATTTCTGTCTACCTACAGTTTTTCAATAAGCAAACAAAGAAAATAAAAATATTAATGCCTGTTAACCCCCCAAATCCTAAAGTCTCTGAAGGAGAACAATGTGGCTGTACAAACTTAGAATAGGTTTAATTTAATTTTTTTTGCAACAAGGCACAACTTCTCTATGTTTCATATTTGATAGAAAATAGCTTCCATGTCAAGCTTCTTTTTGTTGTAATGCATAATAAACATGATTATGAATATTTATATAGTGGGCCTGCTTTTACTTTCTCTAAAGTCACTGTATATTTGTGCAGGGGGACATCCAAGTTCCAGAACATGATGAAACTTTAGGAACTGCTGTTTTTAGGGTTGGTTATTTGCCATTAGACAGTTTTGATTCTTTTGGTAAATATTCATATACAAATAAGGTGATAGATTCAGGATAAAATAGTACTGTTTTCAAACCTGGAAGTGTGAAACCATGTAAAAGCATATCACTCTTACCAATATTTTTGTATTCGTTCAAACTTGCAAAACATATGGAGTCACTTCACTTGTATTCCTCAGGAGATAATCACTCTCACTACTCCCTGCCTTGTCATCAAGACAAACTTCTTTCCCATCTTTTGCTTATAGGAACTTTACTTCATGATGAGAAGCTTGCCATCAGGCCCTGTTCTTACTTTAGCCCAGCATTTGGTCAATATGAACTTGGGGTAAAGGGCCATGACACATTTTGAACATTTCTTCAAACCCTGGTTTTGCCTGTACATGCCCACTGAGCTTGGTCTTGAGTCACTTGCTGTTTTGGGAATGTTTTTGTGATGTGGCAATAGTGCCTTTGTAGTGAGATGGCTTAGGAGTTTAAATGGGTGATTTCAGCTGTAGATTGTGTGAGTGGCCCATCAGGGGCAATATTTAAATATGCTATTTTAGCCCATTATATCAACTGACTACCTTCACTTGTGGCCAGGTTGTGCTCTTTCTTTTCTTGCCCTGGAGCTGTGCTGTTGTACTTGTGAAGCAGTGCCATTACCACATCTGTACCATCCTATCCTGTCTCCAGGGTCTGATCCAGGCTTATGTAAAGATCAGTGGAACCAACTCAGCTGTAGGATTCTGCAGCATGGCAGATACACGACTCAAAAAGCAGCAGGGAGCTGTAATGCCACACACCGGTGTTGAGCGTAACACGGGTTTTTAGGAGAGGGAGGCAGCAGAGGTGAGAGCCATACCATAAGTCCCCTTGTGGGATCTGATTTTGATCCTTCACACTAGTCCTGGACTTCCTTTCCACGTGGCTGCTCAGTGGCACAGATTGAGGCCATTACCACCTCTGGGCAAGCAGCTCTTGCTGGCAGAGCTCTGCTGCTGTGGCACAGAGAGATGAGAAGGTGATGCTCTGCTGCAGGGCTCTGTGCTCCACAGCCTGCTGGGTTCCTGCAGACTGTGATTGCTAAACCTGACTATGCCAGGCTTTAATCTAGAGACAGGGGCACAGTGTGCATTCCCACCTGCATCTGTGGAGCTCATGGGGACAAGAGCTGCTGCATTTGGGAGATGAGTGGAAATGCAGTGACAGGGAGTTGATAGGAGGCCCAAAACATGCTCACAGCCTTCTTGACCCCCCACGTTGCTGCAGGCTAGTTCCCCATCACAGCCTGCAACACAGGGAGAGGAACTTGTTGGTGCAAACCACTGGCTGTGCTGTTCCCTCATCTCCAGAAACTGGGCAGGGGAGAGACTCAGGGTATGGGCAGCTGCTATAGAGCTGCATAGGCATAAATTCACAGAATGCTCCAGGCTGGAAGGGATCTTAAATCATCCGATTCCAACCACCTTGCCATGGGCGGGGACACCTTCCACTAGACCAGGTTGCTCAGAGCCTCATAGAGCCTAGCCTTGAACGCTTTCAGGGATGGGACATCCACAGCTTCTCTAGGCACTCTGTGCCAGTGCCTCATCATCCTAACAGGGAAGAATTTCTTCCTAATATCTAATCTGAACCCACCCTCTGTTAGTTTGAAGCCATTACCCCTTGTCCTATCACTTGTAGAAAGTTCTTCTCCAACTCTCTTGTAGGCCCTTTGGGTGCTGGAAGGTGCTATAAATGTCTGCCCAGAACTTTCTCATCTCCAAGATGAACATCCCCAACTCTCCAAATTCAGGGTTTTAAGACCAGACACCAGAGGAGGAGACCAGCCATGTGGCAGAGGCTGTGGTTACAGAGCAGCTGGTCTATGTGGCACCACAGAACCCACAAGGTGGAGGAATTTCTGCCTGTGTGAGGCTTGGCACACACTGGCTTTGTGCAAACAAAGTCTCGGTCACTTATGCCAGCAGTGACCCCCTCGGGACTCTTATTCATATGTTAATTATTTTCCCACTTTAAAAAGCTCCAGTGCAAATCAAGGAATTGATGGTCTGCTTAGACTCATAGCCTTGCCTTCCTGCTTGGTTATCTGCAGAAGAGCAGCCTCACCAGTAGCTTGGTGTCCCATGCATGCTGAGCTGTGGCTGCAGCAATGCCTGTGCTAGCCACATCCCTCTGCGTTGTGTGCTGAAAGAGTCCAGGCTGGCCTGAGGGGCAGGAGAAGGACACAGCCTTCCCAGAACCACTCCCTCCAAAACTTGGGCAAGATATGGACTTGCTTGCCCATCTTACATATGGGATGAAAGGGGAACCAGCCCTCTGGGATGGGAGAAATAAATGGGATCTGGATTGTGAGAAGAAAGAAGGTTGAGGACCTCTAGGTTAGGGAAGGGGTGGGAGCTGCATATCTGGGACTTTCCTAGCAGTAACAATACTTTAAAAACTGATAAAATCTTTCAGTATTTTGTCTTCTATTGTTCTAGTATCAAGGATGCAAGTGTGTCCTGAAGGCATTTGCTAGAGCTGTGACCTCTTTGCTTCCTCCCCTCCCCACTATTGTTTCTTGCCTTAGCTGAAGAGAGATGCTTTTTTTAGCCTCGTACATAAGTAAAGGACTCAGCCTGGGTGTGAATGGGGAGGACTGTTGCTTGCTACAGTTCTTTGCTATGCTCCTATAACTTGACTTAAAGCTGATGTTAATACAGTATTGTTTTATAAAATTCTTATATTCCAATTTCTTTGCTTTTCTGTAGGCTTGTCTTGCTATTATTTCTGTTAGCTATTTATGTTTTATATTAGCTCCTAGCACATAGCTGATTTCTTTTTTTTTTCATTATTTGAGTTAACATTATGCAAAGCGCCTTCTATTTTCTAGGGTGGATATATATATTTTTTTCTCCCTTAAAAGTGATTCTCAATATGTTAGCCAAGAACATAATCAAATGAAGCTATGGTTTTTTTTGTTGTTTTTTTTTTTTTTTGGTCAACAACACATTTCAGTATAAGTAGTCAATCAATTATATTGCAGTTATTTTTTAAGAAGCTTCTAGAAACTTGCAATATAAAAAAACTCAGAGTGATAGTAAATTTTAGTGATTCCTTTTTTCCTTTTTTTTAGTTCCAGTTTAAGATTCCTCACTGTGTTAGGCACACTGTTTAAATCTCATCCCTGTATTAGGCACTAAAATGTTGAATTAGTCAACATGCTCCCTACATTTCTTGGAAGTTAGCACAGGTTCAACTTGGAATCCACGTATTTTACTGTTCTGCTTTCCTAGTCAAGGGAAGGTTTGGTTTGGGATAGGAGGAGGTGTTTGGTTGTTTGGGGGTTTTTAGACCGTGTTGTCAAATTGATCAAGGCATAAGAATGAAATCAGAGAAACTTCCTAATCAGTTTTAAAACTTATTGTCACTGGCTTGATGAGGGGTATCTTGTCACAATGCCCATGAGCAATTCTTTTGCATCTGCAAATGGTTAATTTTGTTCTTTCCTCTTGTTTTCTTTAAGCTTCAAGAGACAGTCAAAAGGAAGTTGGAAGGCGCACGTTCACCTCTCAACGGAGAACAGCAGAACGGAGTTTGTGATGGGAAATTTTCTCCAACCAGTAAGCGGACACGAAAGGATGTGCCAGGCATTGAGGCAATCAACAGCTTGCCCCTTAATTTGCCTTTGCCTGCTGTTTCTCCTCTTCACCAGCTTGACATGAAAGCTCCCCTGCCCCTGCAGAACAGTGGAACTCACAGGAGTGGTCTAGAAGACTTGGGTGAAAATGGTGGGCTTTCTGAGATAAAGCTCCCTGTTAACGGCTGCAACGATCTGGATGATAGTTTTAACATCCTGCAGAACAAGGAACTAAAGCAAGAGCCTCTGGATGACTCCAACTGTATAGACACTTCTGAAACATCTCTTTCGAATCAGAACAAGCTCTTCTCAGACATTAACCTAAATGACCAAGAGTGGCAGGAGCTCATAGATGAGCTGGCAAACACCGTCCCAGAGGATGATATACAGGATTTGTTCAATGAAGACTTTGAAGAGAAGAAGGAGCCCGAATTTCCCAGGCCTACCACAGAGACGCAGGAGAGTGCAAGCGTAAAAAGCGATCCATCGCATTCCCCATTTGCTCATGTCCCATTAGGGTCTCCCCAGGTCAGACCATCTTCCTCTGGTCCTCCATTCTCCAACATCTCCACAGGCTCCAGCATTGCTTCTGCATCCAGCGCCCCACCGGCCCCAGTCCCTGCTGGATCACCAGCCAACTGTGTTGTGCAGTCCCCCCAGACTCCCAGCCAGGCTCACACTCCTGGACAGACGCAGGCACGCTCTGGGAACGGCTTCCTGATGAACCCGGCATCGGCCGTGGCAGGATCAGGGCCTGGGCCAGTGACCCTGCCCAGTGCTGACCTGTCCCCAGCTGAGCAGCTCAAGCAGATGGCAGCCCAGCAGCAGCAGAGAGCCAAGCTCATGCAGCAGAAGCAGCAGCAGCATCCAAATCAGCCCTCAAGCTGGTCACCGGTGGGGCCTCCATCCAGTCCCTACGGAGGACCCTTCAGTGCAGACAAACCAAATAGTCCAATGATGTATTCTCAAGCCTTTAACAACCAAAACCCGATAGTGCCTCCTATGGCAAACAATCCCCAGAAGACCGCAATTAACAACTACCTCCCTCAAAATCACATGAACATGATCAGTCAGCAGCCAAATAATTTGGTCACAAACTCCTTGAGCAAACAGCCCAATATGCTCTCTTATGGCAACACCAAACCTCTGACCCATTTCAATACTGAGCTGAGTCAGAGGATGACCCCACCAATGGCAAATCCCGGGAAGAACACCATGATGCCATACATCCAGCAGCAGCAGTCCCAGCAGACACAGATGCCAGCTCAGATGGCACACCTGAGCGAGGAGCAGAAACGCATGCTCATCATGAAGCAGAAAGGAATGATAAATCAGCCCATGGCATATGCAACACTCCCTGCCCTCGGTCAGGTAAGTGTGAGTGCACAGCACGTGGGCAACAGCAAGAGGCCAACACAAAGGCTTAGTACCTCTTTGTCCAGTCTCCTCTACTCACCTCCTCTTTCTCCTGGAAAGTACAGAATGTCATTGCAGATGCTTCTTGGATTTTTCATGTGGTATTGGAGCCTGATTATTTTAAGAAACAACTGAAATAATGTTGCATTATACTTTAGACCTGTTGTTAATTCACTGCTCTTTCCCTGTGCCTCTTCTGATGAATGCTTGGGGCCACTCTGGGAAATTTTGGGTCAGAAGTCACGCTTCCTTGGAGGGTTTGTTTCCTTTTTTTTCATAACGCAAGACTTGGTGGTTGTGGATCCCAAACCACTGCATGGCTTAGTTTTCCCACCATGTAGTCAGCATTGTAACAAAAAGATGGAGCAGTTGGTCCCTTCTTCTTGGGGTAGAGAACAAGCCAGCTTTAAACAGCATTTTTGGCATTTTTGCTCTGGGAGCAAAGAGAGAACATTTTGCGTGCCGAGAGCCTTTGGTTTTGACTGGAAAATGTAAGAACAACAAAAACTTTTAGTGGTCCTTGGACCATGATGATGAGATGGTTTATTCTGGGACTTTCAAGCAGTCTTTAGCAACCCCAAGTATTTTGTCTTTCAGGGAGAAGCTAAAGCCATGGTGGCTTCAGAGCTTTGGCATCACTGTCTCACATGTATTCCATGCTAAGCCCTGGTGCAGCAGTTGCCAGGCTTGGGGAATACTTTGTAATGAGTTAATAACCGGTTTGAATAGTGGTTACATCAATGCCCTATCTCCTCCTGGGTCAGCAGGGTGTTCTTAGTTGTGCAGCCCCTGTAAAGATCTGGAAAGGTTCAAGAACAAATTTTCTAAATGTTTTTTTGAGAGTTTAAAATGGATTAAAGTTAATAATCAATTCCCAAAGTAGGTGATGCCTTCACAGAAGTTATGTGCCACCAAAACATGTCAAGAAGTCTGATATATACTGGTAGTGTATAATACACTAATAGAATTGTTGGTTGATCATTTTAGCATAACAGCTTTTCACCAAATTAGCTATTTCCACACCACCTACAAGGAATACTTCATTCTGAGCATGGTTTAACTGTGACTCACACTGTAATGCATGTAGAAATACAGCAAATTTTGTCATTCCTTCAGCTTATGGAGTTTGGGGATCAACCAATAATGAGAAGTAGGACCTTTACCAGGTCAGACCACATCACATATTACTTTAAATTAATTGCAAAACAAAAAGAAATGTTCATCTGCCTCCTTGTTTTGGTTCAGGATGTATGGTGACAGCTCAAAGGTTCGTATTTTTATATTAATTCTGCTTGCCTATTTTATTAGATATAGGTGATCTAAAGCCTCTTCTTTTTGTGAAGGCTTACCTAGAGAAATACTGCAATGATGACATGGAACTCAGACTGTAATTGTAGCTACAGATTTGTCAGTTTGTTACTGAGAGGCAGAGGATGCTTGGTCATGCTGCCTAATGCTTTACTGTTTTTCTTTTGCTTTTGTGAAATCTGTTGAACTCAAAGACCCATCAAACAGCTGAGAGAATGAACTGCCTGTGTGAAAGAGTTAATGCCATCTCCTCCATTTCATAAGTCGAGAAATTCATGTTAATATCTCTCTGCAATTCCACAGTGTGGATGGGTAGCCAAGGTTTCATATATCTAATCTCACTCAGTTCCTCTTTTTTTTTGGTGTAGGAAAAACTAGATATTTGGACAGAACTAGGAATTCTTCCATAAACAAGTCCAGACATTAAGTTATTTCTGTGACATACAAATAAGATACTTAAGGCAGAGCCGTACTTTGTTATATATTATGTGCAGTTCACATTTATTGATCCATCCAGGATGAGGGACTTCTTGCTTTTGTGTAGACATCAAAAGGTCCCTTTACTACATGTGGAACCCACTTGCCTACACTGAAGGGATTTATTTTGGTGAGAAAGGTTGAAATAATAAGTTTCTAACTGTAATGTATGTCTTCCTTCTTTCTCCTCTGCTTCCCTGAAAAGCATTTTCCTGTAGAAAATTAGAAAGTTTATTATTGTGAGATGTTCTTGATGGAACTTATTGTTTTTGCAAAAGTGGCAAAAATGTTGATTTTGTTAAGTTAAACACAGACTGATGCAGAGTATCTGATTTTATGACTTACTACCTGCTGATAGTCACAGATGAAAAATAAGAATATTGCACTCTTCAGTTTGAAATACATTTCTGAATGTAAACTGCATGCATCTTTCTGTCAGTTTATAGTTTCTACTTTCATTGTAGTTTTGGGGTTTGATAGAGATTTGTAAAAGTGTATGTTTGTGTTAAATAATCACAGTGATTTAACAAATTATATTTAAGGAGAAAAAGAATCTACCTATTGGATCAAATAGTTAGCAGTGATAGTTCTGACCATATACTTCTGTCAAGTTACTCTTACAAGGGCATATTCAAGAACCAAAAGTTGATTTAGAGATCATCTTACATGTACCTAAGTGCCTTGTCTTACTTTCTGTGTACTGCTGTAAAATATAGGTATGGCTTAGCTCTGTGCATGTGTATGGACACTATTTAAAACCATTTGTGCCTGAAGTACTTCTGTTGTAAGAAGCAGCATTCTTATATGAACTCATTGCTTCAGTTGTTGAGTGTATTTTAGTGAGACACAGCATTTTTTTTAGTCCAGCTGGGGCCTTGCAAATGCTTTGTGGAGGTCAGCTGTCCATGACTGTCCCATGAATGTGTCAGTGCTCTGGGCTTGTGTCCTGGGCATGCTGAGCATCACTTCCTACTCTTGTAAAGAGAGGAAGCCCTTCTGCTCAATATGTGTGTGAATGGTTGGGCAGGCAGAGTGCTACATTAGCAGCCTAGCTAGCAGAACTAGTATCCAACAGAAGCAGGATTTCTCTAAAGGATCTCTGCACTGTGGGTATTGAGACTCTTCCTGTCAGATGTGTTAGTCCTTTGCTTTTCTATGGAGATCCAGGACTGGTACTGGCACTGCAGCTGTAGCCCTCAACACACTGTTCCTGAATGACCCATGTGCCCTAAACTATTAAGTCTTATATCTTATTTTATACCTTGTTTCTCTTCACAGGAGCACAGGTTGGGGTGTTTTTACACAAAGCAGATACTGGTTTGGATTTTTGAGTCAGGGATTTTTCCAGAGGTGGCCTGAAGGTAATTTTGATGGGATTTTTTTCTGGAACTGAGTGTTAAAACCATAGGCAGGTCCTGACCCATCTATATCCAGCAAAACTCATGGTGGATCCTGACTCGTCTATCCCATTAATATTATCTCGTGCCTGACTGTTCTCCACTTGGTCAGACTGATACTTAGAATTCCCTCCATGTACCCTGATCTCCCCTAAACCCAGTTGTTAGTTTGTGACTAAAAAAAAAAGTTTGTGGCAGGTGTTCTTCTTTTTCACTCTTGCTTTTTCTGGGTGGTTCTTTCATTCTTGTTTAGCTGCAGCTCAGGCTAATCCATCAAGTAGATTTTCACAGAGCTGATAACTTGTTTGGTATTTGAGGGGCAGAGGTCCTCTTCTCTTCTGGTTCTCATGTCATAATAAAATCAGTTCCACACCAAGATGCAACAGTTGCTTTGTTTAGGCTTTTTATACAATTTTAGAAATAAAAGGAAGTCTGAACCCACCTCCTTCTCAAAAGTTACAGTGCTGTTTAAGCTAAAATGTTCCATTAAGTTTTTGAGATCTATGCAAGGTTTTATGGGAGGCATGTTTTCTCTCTTTTTCCTCAAACCAAAAAGTAATTTCAAACTGAGGAAAAGTAAAAATGTTTTAGTTGGGAAATTTAGGAATAAATAATTGTGCTTTTTCTTGATTCCAGCTGCTCGATACAAATGCATAATGGTAAGAGAAAAAAGCAGCCCAAAGGAATTAAAGTTGAATGACTGAGGCAAAATTTGATGTTTGGAGCCAAGTGTGTGAGGGAAAGTAATGAGAAAAAACAAAACAGAATTCTCTGTGGGTGTAAGAAAAGTAAAACTATACTGCAGCTATTTGCCTGCATGGGACTGTGAGAATGCTGCAATTATTTCCTAACGAAACCACTAGTTATATTGTTCAAAATTTTAGGGATGTGAATGAAGGAGAGAAATTACACCATCCTGCAAGCATATCTTCATATCTAATTATCTGTTCTTTGTTTTAATCTTATGTATTCAAGATGCATCATCTGCTCAGTCTGGTTTTGCATGCCAAAGATAGAGGGGGACCTGTGAACTGAGAACATTTCCAAAACATAATCATCATTGTCCTTTAGAAGTGAAAGGGTGTGTTTCTCTCTGAAAGTGTAAAAGAGGTTTTACACTTTTTTGAAGGCTATATTTGAGACAGTGAGAAAAAGAGATTGTTGAGGTTCTGGATTTTGGCCTTTTTTAAAAGCCTACCTGGAAGTAAAGAAGAAATATTTGTATTCACTGTGTGAAAGTGTGACTGTCTTACCAGATTTTAGGGGAGACAGGCTGAAATGGAAATAATGAAGGAGACAGTGAGGATCACTTGCTGAGCAGCCTATAGAGCTACAATGAATGTCTGTCTGTGCTGTTTGGCTTTAGATACTGCTTTCCACAAAAGCTTTGACTTGGAGTTTAGATGCTGTACCTGCCTTTTACAAAGTCCAAATGTGCTCCCTGGAAATCAGTCTCTGGTAGACTTTTAAGGACAACTGGGTTAACAAAACGTGCTTGGATGGATTCTGACCATCTTACCTGTGAACATAGCCCAGCCTTCTTACCATGCCTGCTGTCATCTGCCCATTGTGTTGTCAAAGAGGACGCGATAGCATAAATCAATAGAAACAAACATTGGATAGCATTTGGCTAAGATCTCCATGTCTTAATGCTAAAAACCAATTTTGTTGGTGTTTCCTCATTTTGTGACCTGTGAGTGTGTACTTATTAATGTAATGCAAACTTTTTTCATTTTATTTGGCAATGTTTTTTCTTCATTTTCAAGTTTTTTGCCCAGCCCAAACCTTGCAAAATCAAAGTATAAGAGGACTGCTCCCATGCCCCAACTAAACCACTCATCCTATTTTAAGGAAATGGGAACAGACTGCCCAGGCAAGTGGTTGATTCACCATCACTGGAGGTATATAAAAGACATGCACATGTGGCCCTAAGGGCTGCAGTGGACTCAGTAGTGTTGGGTTAAAGGCTGAACTCAGTGATCTTAGAGGTCTTTTCCAGCCTAAATAATCTATGATTCCATTAAATTCTTTGATGAAACCTACTCTCCCAAAACCATGCTGACCAGTATTCACTGTTAAATCCTCATGGCTGGTAGAGAGCTGAAACCAGTTTTTCAATTATTTTGCTAGAGAGTGTGTCAGAACAACTGGTCTTTTCCACTTTAAAAAACACAGTTGTAGTGGTAACTCTTTGATTCATAGAAACTTCTCCGTTTGTTTAAGATTTATAAAAATACATTATTGTGTGATTTTCTTCTTGTCAAGTTTCTTGAAGACTTATAGTGTGGATTATTCATATCTGTAACGAAAACGTCCAACATTATTTTTAGAAACAGATAATTTCTATTACTGGCTGCACCAAGGTATATCAAATGTCCCCTATTTTACTTCTTTTTTTTTTACACTTTTCCTTCCTACGTGATCTAGATTGCTACGTAAAGAGCAGTTTGTCTTATTATTTAGCAAGGTCCAATAGTTTAATGATTCAATGTGTGCCAATCAACTCCCCTTCAGTTTTATTCATTACACCTGCAGTTGTGAAGCACTGTGGTTTTGAAATGTCTATAGCCAGTAGCAGAATATTTTTACATAGAAGGCTTTGCTGTTGTCCACCCATTTTCTCTGGCACTTTTTTGGATCTGAAGACACTCAGACCTGAGTGTCAATACCTCAGTGGGGGTACTCCATACAATTTCTAAATATCTGAATATAAATGCATAAATCTATGAATGATTAGCATTCATCAGGCATATACCAATGAACTTTAGATTATTGAGATCTGGGGCCCTTACTGCTCTCTGTACTGGTTATAAGAGATGAAACAAACTGTCTCCTTTCAGGCTGCATTTCCACCCTCAGCAGCATTTCTAAACCTCAGTGGCATTTCGTGTATCTCTGCCAACATTAGATTTAAAATTGCCTTTTGACTATTCTGTTCTGCAGGAAACAAACTGCTTGCAAATCCCTTTGCTAGGAAAGCCTTTTCTGGGTAGTCTGGGAGTTTATTTTTCAATTTAAACATAGTGTCATTGTCTTTCCCACCCTTTCTCCCACCCTGTAAAGAGAACAAGAGACTGGATGGAAAGTTAACTCTTTCCATCTCCCTCCAAAGTAGGGGCATATATAAGCTGAGATTTAATTCCAAGCAAACTTGAAATTTATTTTTTTTTCACTAGTATTTCAAGAAGAGTTCAATTGTTCATATAGAAATATTCTTGCAACAGGAATTATTCTTCCACAAGCAGTATCCTCCCCTGTGCTCTATTTACAGTGTGAAGGATGGAATGTCTTTAACTCAGTTAAGTAGGTTTCATGCAGTTTATGCTCCACAGTGATCACCCAGTCTGCTCTGCCAGGGACCTCTTTTTCTTTCCCTGCATTCTCCCTCTGCTCTGATTTCTCTGTTAAGGAGCTTGCAGCAAAGAAAAATTATCAAATAATCAATCCATAAGGATAAACGTTACAGGGTACCCTCTAATCAAAAATACTACTTTGAACTAGATTGTGATTATCTTAAAAGCAGCCTCCATCGTGTTCTTATCTTTATTTTTCCTCAATTTTCTTTTTTCTTTTTTTTTTAAGTGTAGGTGACTCCTCCTCTGCTCATGGCTCTATACTCAGGTAAACAGACATCACTGGGGGAAGAAGGGGGGAAAATGATGAAAATTATGAAAGTGATGTGTACAAGGGCACCTCCTCCCCCCAGAGGACTGTTCACTGACTGCCCGTGCTGTACACATCCTCCTTTGCTGTCTCCTGCGTCACCTCCTCTTTCCTGCTTGCAGGCTAGCTGGGAATGGTGCTGACTTTTGTGGAGGGCAGGCCAGAAGGGCTGGTGCACATAAAGAGCCAGCCTAGGGAACAGGGCAAACTGCAGAGTTCCTTTCCCCATGTACTCATCACCTTGGGCTCCTTGGTGACTGGGGGAATACAAGGCAATCCTCTCCCAGCTGCTCCTTCAGGCAGTCCTGTGTGCATCTGATCAAGCTGTTAAAAAAACCCCAATGTTGTGAGGGAAGAAAATCTAGGTGTTTCTGCTGTGGTGGGGCTTTGTGGAGGGTGTCAGAGCCATATGTCAGAAGAGGCAGTGCCCACCTCAGAGGTGTTGCAGTTAACTAAAGATTACACACAGTGACAGCTTTTACACACAGTGGTTTTTTGGAGACATATAACCAGGAGTTTTTTTGTCCCTTCTCTAAAGCAATATGATTTACAGCCTGGTTGTGCCCCAGCAGAGGGCTTGGCTACCTCATCCCAGAGCAGTGATACCAGGACCAGTGTCAGCATCCATTCAAAGCTCTGAGCTCAACATCTACCTAACCTGTGTCTGTGTGGAGTGCTCTCTGATGATCAGTCCATGTTCCCTGGATGGCTAGGATGTTCCAGCTCAGCAGCAAGGTGTGCTTCTCTCTTCTGACTTGCTATTTTGTCTTTCATTTTATCTTTGTGGATCCTATTTCTGGTGCTTTCCAAAACATTTCTAAATATTCAAGCCTGATGCTACCCAGAAGCATTGTTATTGGTATGTGTGTTCCCTCCAGAAAGCTTTCCTAAATGTTGCAACATGTGTGTGTCCATAGTAGGAACACTTAATACCTCTTGCAAGACTGTCCCAGTAAGTGGTTAAGCGCAGATTTGGAGTCCTGTGCTCAGGAGGTTCTGCCAAATCCCAGCTGATGCATGTAATTTGCTAAAGAATGTGGCTTCTGCTCTCTCAGCAACGATTTCATTTTCCCATTCCTCGTGGGCAATGGGAATCTTGCCCTCTTTATGTTAATGTTCACCAGCTTAGTGTTGTCTGAGACAGCCAAATTTGTTAATAAGGAGAGGAACCGATCTGTTGGTCCCTATGTTCTTTGTTCTCTTGTTGCATTCTGGAGTCCCCCCACCTCATACTCAGCCCCTTTTTCATGTGTAGAGGAACATTTGGCACGGGTTATCTTACACACTGGGACAAAACCACCCATTCTGTGGCAACACATCTTCCAAACAGGTGCTTCCTCATTTACACCCAGTGGGGGCTTGTTAGCAGCTCTTCCTCTACAGTGAGAGAGGAGCTGCCTAGAGAGGATCAAGTATCTCATAAGAAAGCAAGCCCAAGTTTAGCAGTACTGTCACAAAGTCGGGTTTCCTCTGTTTCCTTTTCACTTCTGTTTCACACTTGGGCGGTATTAAAGCTGATTACTCACTCCAGAAGCTTTGTCTTTGGCTGGTCATGCTAGCACCCTTCTGTAGAATCTCTTCTGTCAGTTCTCTCACTTCTGGTTAAAATCTCCTGGTTTGAAAAACAGATAAACCTATAAGATGCCTTTTGTTTGCTTACACTTTTTGGAGAAACTGGACGAAAGTCAATGTCTTTAAAACACAGAAAAAAAAAATTTGGAAGTGTCTACCTAGAGAGAATGTAAGGTCTGTCCTGAGATGACTCCTCCTTTTGTGACATGACATTCCTTCGGTAAACATCCTCAAAAGAATCTGAATTTTAAATTCATTTTTGTACATGGTATTGCCTGGAGAAAGCAAGATTCCTAAGACTGCCCAACATGCACTTTCCAGGGAATTATTTTTCCAGTGTGTAATTTCTTTCCCTCTGAATCCAGCAGATTGGTAAGGATTTTTTTTTTGCTGTTGTTTTTTTTTGTTTTAATCTGTCCTCTATTATTTGTCTGCTTCTTTTCTCTCTCCCACTACTCCATGAGCCATTTTTCTTTCTCTCCATCTAAATTCCCTGCCCAAGTTTACCTCCTGTTTCCCCTCATCCAGCTTTCATTTCTCTGCTTCCCCTCCTTACCTATTTAATAGCACAGGACATTTTTTTGATATTGCCACAATTCACAGGAAATTACTGCAGACACCATGGCTTTCTGTGGTCTGTATATCTCTGGCAGATGGAGGTAGTATGAAATATTTGTTATCATATTAAATGGTTTTTTAACCAGTCATGGGACATGTGAAGAACTGGAGAATCTTAGCTATAATCTCAGTAATGTAGTAGCACCATCCATGAGATAAATTTGTCCTCTCTACCTGTAACCTGACCACTAATCCATCTCAACCAGAATTTCAGTGCTCCAGACTATGAAACTGCTTCACTGGGTCAAGATTATTTGTAGTGTGCCCTTATCACAGATGGCTAAAACAAAACTAAATATGTAGGAATTTTCTATTATTAAGTGGCTAGAGGATTTGTCTACGGCAGGAGAATGCAGTAAATTAGAGTTACAAACCCTTGTAGTCTTACAGATAGAAAAGCAATTTTAAGTGATTTTTTTGGGAGAGTTACTTTTAAACCCTTCATATCATTCAAAACTGGTCCCATCACTTGAAGACAGCTTCACTGTTCCCACAGACACATGCATAGAACAGAAATATTTAAAGCCTTTTAAGACATTTCTGGACTAGTTACTATGTGTATCACAAACTACACAATGCACATGGATTTATAGTAAAATTTAGTGTATGTGGTCACTCTGAAGATGTATTCACCTTCTTCATCTGACTACATGGGGGTTGCTAGTCCAGGATCAAGGAGAATTATTTCTTTGTTTCCCCAAGTGCCTGCTCACATTCCTCAGATAAAGAACAACACAATAGGGAAACTGGAAACTGTATGTACCAAAAATCTTGTGTGTCTGAAGCAGGTGAAGCTCTGGGTGTTAGTGGGAGATGTCAGAGATTTCTCACCGTGACACAAGAGAAGTCACCAGCTGGGCCGCTCTAGAAATTTCCCTTTGCACTTACCCATTCTTGCACCTGGTTTGCAAACAGCACAAACTGGATTACACCCCCAGTCCTTCCCAAGATGCAGATAGGAGTGAAAACTGCTACCAAAATAAAATAATCCTTGACTTGGGTTACATAAGGGATGGGCTGTTTTCCAAGGGCCCTGCTGAAAGGGACATGGGTGTCACATGCAGGCACAATTAGACAGAGCCTGCTTTGGCTGGGGATGGACAGTGTGTCAGATACACTGAAAACCTGGGATTTTTGTGCTAAAGGAGCAGTGGAAAAGGCCCCAGCTTGCCAATGACTGGGGGTCAGGGAGGGGGAAAACCACAGTGCAGCCCTTCTGGAGAAAGCAGCCTGTGGAAAGAACAGGGCTCCTAAGCCCTTCTGCCTTTCAGTAAAAGCTGCAATGCTCACACCATGCACATCGACCCTGCATTGTTGTCAGCAAGATGTTTCCCGCTGCAGCTGGCCAGGGAAAGCTGAATAAAGACCAACAGAACCCTTACTACATCTTATTATCCACTCACCTGGCTGGAGCATCCTGCTTGCCTGCTCTGCTTCCCAGCTACTTGGCAAGCATTGTGCCAGAGAGGGCTCTGGCTTCTGGGCAGCACAGGTCGGAGTAGAGTGGAAATGTCAGGGCTGTAACTTGAGCAGAGCTCCCAGCTTTGTGCTTCCTATAGCAGACAGCAGCTGTGAAATGGCCAGCACAGCCTGGGAGCTCTCCTGGGTGCACTCTGGCATTACTCTTTCACCAAAGGCAGATGATGTGTCTGCTTCTGCCCAGGCTCTCTGCTTTAAGTACAGTGTACTGGGTCAAAAAACATTAATGTCAGTAAATAGTCTGGTTTATTCATGTTCCTGAGCAGCACGTTCCTCTGTAAAAAGCATGGACTTCTGGAAAATTCTCATGGGTAAGTCTGAAATGTATGTATCGGAGAGGACACTGAATGGCAGAGCATTTTTTTTTTAAGGTGATCTTTTATCACCTCTTAAGTTTCTCAAAGAGAAGAACATGGGTTATTGTGATTGATTTTCAGTTAATTGAGAATACGTGGTCTCTCTTTCTCTCTCCTCCATTTTTCTTATCTATTCCACCACTTTTAATTTGCTATTAATAGACTGTGCTTTTCCTTTTCAACTTAGTGAGAGATTTCTCACCTACACAACCTTAGTCAATGGGAGCACTTACATAAGGACTGCACAGTCTGCCCCGTGCATCTTAATGAAATTGGAGAAATGGTGGGGCTTTTTTTTCCTTGTTCTTTGGGATTGCATTCTTCTTTCTCAAAGACTTTTCTTGGCCTCACAAAATTAGATCACCACTATGCAAAAAACAACCCACTGTGATCACAGCTTCATTGCACAATGCCTGTGCTTTCTTGAATGTTGTTCCCATCTCTTCAAGATTAAGTAAGATCCAGTGGGTTGGACCTTTGATCTGCATAATAAAAGGCAAAGAGGTAGTTTGTAAATCCTTCCTTTCCATCTTTATTCTTTGCAGTTTGGGACCTGAAGGCCTGAAATAATTTTTGCTTGCTTAGAGGAAACTTTATGTAATATATGTGGAGATGCTATTATGATAATTAGTGTTGTTAGGAAAAATCAATGTGTGTAAGTCATCCAACAGCAAGCAATGATCTTCTCACAATCAGCAATTTATCATGCGTTGCCAATGCAGGAGGGCTAGGACTATTTTATTCAGATAAATTTCTCATTCATTTAGTCAGTAAATCATGGTGCACTTCATGACAGTAATTTTTAATGTGACTGCATTTTTGTTAAGTTTTAATCACACCTAATGGATTTTATCTGACAATGAGGTCAACCTGTAGTCTCTTCCTCTGCCATTTGTATCTTACCATCCCATCATGGGGAAGATTACAGCCACACCTGGATGCCCCAGACTGCAAGGAGATAGGGAAATGCAAGAGGCACAGGAAGATGATCTGTTAAGACCAATTTTTAAAAATTGAGGTTTAGGTGAGGATTTACTCTCGATGGAACAACAACAGATTATTCTTGGTGTATCTTTGCATCTGAGTGTAGCTGAATTTGTTTGAAAACTTTTTGCATGAGCTCTCCAATGATACTTTTGAGCTGACCAGTTTGAGTCAGGGCTGCAGGAACACCTTTAATCCACTGGATACCCGGGGAGGGATGTAATGCTGGTCTTTTGTCTGCATTCCATGATGAACTTTTTCATTGGAAAAGCAGTGGAAGATGAGGCATAGAAGTGAGGCAGGGAACCTTTGTGGTTTTCAGTGAGAGACAGACTCTTTTCTTCAGCACCTTCATCTTGAGTCTGAAATCTGCTGTGACTTGCTCATTCTTAAGATGGTAGAAAAAGCCCTGTTGTCTTCCTCTACAACAGGAATGTGCTCTGGATCTCCCTTGCAGCTTCAATACAATTCTCCAGGTTTTGCTTTTGTTTCTGAGTGGCTGTGGAGTGTTTCCATTTGCTTCTTATATATGCGATTTGACTTGATGTCTTCCCCCTCTGAAGCAAGCTATGGATGTCTTTTCTCTTTCCTGCTGATTTCCCTGTTTTGATAATCTTCTTTTCCCCTACATCCCCTTGCACAAGTCTGTGTTACATAGTCGGGTCTAGGCTTATTAAATCCTTAGGGCAGAGACCTGCATTTCCTGCAGGTGTTCCTGTGCTCCTTCTAGCACAGGAGCTGTCATATGCCCACCTGCATGGACATGGTTTTCTCTGCTCCCTTTCACTGAATACAGCCTTCATGTGAGATCAGAATATCATTTAGAGAAGTGTTTGAGTTCCTTCAGGATGAAAGGTACTATAGAAGTATAAAATCCTCACAATGTCCCAGAAGGCTGGCCATTGATCTTGGAAGACTCATTTCATTTCTCCCTCCAGATCCCCTCATTTCTTTCTTTTGTTGTTCCTCTGAGAGACTGACAATCTGGAGACTGATGACCCTTTCTCTTACTACAGTACTAGAGAGGGGAGAGGGAGAATTAATTGTCCACGAATTTTGCAGGAGTTTTTTCCTCCTGTATCAAAAGATTGGCATACTTTGTGTGTACTGAGGCTGTGACTCACCACCCTGTGATGGCTTCCATGTGGAGCCTGACCTGCTCTTTCTAGGTCAGACTCTCTCTTGTTACAGTGCTGCAAGTCAGGAATATTCATTGGATAATGAACTTATGCAAAAGCATTTTAGGAAAAAAAAAAAGAGGTCATATGTTCAGTAAATGGAAACTGAATAAACCTCCTCTGATGTTTTGTTTGGGCAGTTGGGGATTTTTTTGGTAGTATGGAAGAGAAGAGCAACCTGAAAACATTTTGTTTTAGCAGGTTTTTAGTATCTCTCTCTGTCTTTCCCTGTTTCACTAATGCAACTTTGCCTACAGCCTCATGCATTAGCAATGCAAAGCAGATTTTGAAAGCCAAGGGAATCCAGGCTCTTCCAGATGAACACTGATTTTAAGAAAGACAAAAATCTAGAAGAAATAAAGGTTGTTCAAGTGACATATGGTGTGACAGTGACGCTACTGTAAGGACAGATGTACAGAGCTAATGGTAATCCTATACCAGAGCCAGATAACATTCTGAGGTTAGGAAATCAAAGCCCCATGCTTTGGCTTAGTAGAGAATTAGCATGTGGAGCCTGCCTTCAATTCAGCTCTTAGTCATGTTGTATTTGGGGCTTTCAGCTTTGGTAGCAGCAAGATCCTACCTCATCCTGTGCAGGAAAATCAGACCCATGTAGTTTGACCAGGGAACAGAGAGTATTTAGTAAAGCTTCAGTGTTTAGATGGATTTGTGGAGAAGGTGTTGTATGCTCCTTCTGATAATTAGTTCTGAGAAGTTCATGTCTACTACTGCAGAAACAGGTCATCCACTGCCTCAAAGCTGTGGGGCTTTGAAATTGGGGAATAAGTGCTGATGTTCAGAGCAGAATATTGGAGCAGAGGCAGCAGCAGGTACCCAAGGGATGTTTTGGAGCCTTTTTCACATGAGAACCCCAGGAAGTAACCTACAGCAAACAAAGCCTCAGGTTTGTACAAGAGCTACCTCTGCACACAGAAGTTTGATACCCTTTAGTGGCAGAAGCAAATCCCAAGGTTTGGAGTGCAGTCATGGTTCCCTTGAGTTGCAGCACAGGCAGCCCCTGGCCAGCAGAGTTTGGGGGCAGCTTCAGGTGGTCAAGCACTGTGCAAAGGCATATTCTTCTTCCAGAGAAGAGAGAGGAGTACACATGATGCAACTATTTTATTTGCCAGTGGCTTGGTATTTACATAAATGCTGTGCCCTTGTTAAAAAAAAAAAAATTAATGATCAGTGAATTCCTGGGGAAAACCAGGAATGTTTTGTGTTCTCTGGCAAACTACCTCTACCTAGCTCAAGTCCACCTCTCTGCCCTACTGCTTGTGACTCCTCTCTCTTTCTTCTGGTTTTAAAATATATTTAGCAATAAGATCTTCCTTATTTGTATTTTCTGAAAATACAGGAAGTAGGTCATGTCTTCCAATACATTATATCAGCACCAATCCTTGGAAAAGAAAAATTAATAGGTCAGGACCATATGTTTTTTTTTGTGCAGTTTTGGATGCCTTAGCAGCATTCAGTTAGGCTTGATTTTTAAAATGGCAAAATGATCCCAGTATCAACAAAAAAGTTGGTCATCACTGACTTTTGACCGTACTCATTCAATTTCTTTTTCATGTTTACTTTTGCTTTCCCACAAAGGAAGTATTTCGGTACAGGAGAAAAACACAAATCTAAAATTTCTAAAGGCAACACATGATTAAAAAGAAAAAAGCTGTTTTCAGGCTTATTTTGGAAGGAGATGTCCTGGGTCAGTTGCAGAAGGTAGACAAGGATTTAAAGAATTTGATGATGTTGTTCTTCAAATCCTATGCACATGTTTTGTATCATTATTGGTCAGGAATGGTGACCTGTTGTATTTTTTTTCTATTTGCTATCAAATATTTTCTGTCATAGTATCTGGATCCAAGTACAAAATTAGGATTATGACAAAGTTGTATTTCAGTCTCTCCAAAGTTGAACTGCTTTATCCATTTAAAAGGCACATGTCAGATTTTCTTAATACAATCTTTTTGAAGGATTTTTGGGCTTATTCATTACTTTAGAAGCAAGCTTGGATGTTTATTGTCATTTCTCTTTCAATTTTGAATTCAAATGGTGGTGTAATTTAAAAAAAAAATTAATTGGCCTCTGTGTATGTGTGTCTCTGCTTTTCTGTTGCATCACCTACTTCTTGTTTCTTTCCTGCAAGCAGAGTTATATGCTCTTGCTTAGAATAATGCATGATGGGGGAAAAGAGGAAACAAATTTAACTACTTAAACCAGGAAATAGTCCACTAATCCCCTCTTGTTTTTGATGTGTGTCCCTGCAAGCCAGAGCACAGTTAGTCATTCCTGCACACCCAGGCAAACAGCCACTGAGAATAGTGAGTATTTAAAATCCAGGCAGTTAACAGAGTATCTGTGTTGGGTTTTGCTGCAAGTGATGGATTACTAATAGTTTAAAACTCAGAGACTGGGAACAACTTCTGTAAATTGAAGGGGATTATTTCATGCTGTTGAGCATGTACTAAAATACAGAGCTTCCTATTTGGCTTTCTTTGAGCCACACCTCCCCAAAATCCAGTCACCCACAAATGAAGCACCAACAGCTCCAGCTTGACACTTTTAAATACTGTGAAAAGCTCTTCAGAAGACTTCCAGGACAGCACACATTTTTTGGGACATGTAGATCCATTTTTCCTCTGTAAGAAGGAGAGACTGTTCTGTGCAGCATGAACAGGAGAATGGAGCAGCAATGGGAATTAGAGTGAATTTTTCCCTATCACTCTAGAGAGTGATCACTTTAGAGTTCCACCTTGTTAGGCTGGCTGAAATCGTGCATGATTAATGGACAAAATGAAAATTAGATTATGTGTCTCCGCTCTTCCTGTGACCTCTACTTTCTCCTGTATCAACTGAAAACAGCTGGGGGTGGGGGGGAAGGGAAAGAAAAGAATTAAAATCCTGTATAGAAATCCAGAAGAGAGAGGGAAGAGGAAAAGAAAGGTGCAGAGCCTCTCTGTAAATTGTATGCTGTCCCCAAGAATCATAGCTTCTGAGGTACGAATCCTACAGTACTAAAGCTTGAGGAGTTAAAATGTGGAACAAATGCCAAACTTTCAGGCTGGCTGTCAGCAGGCACCACATATGCCCATCACCCGTGTGGACCTGCATCCTCTAGGGAATTTGCTTTCCCTGTGCAGCTGCACAAAGGACCTGCACCTGTGGTTCAGACACAGTCAGGCTATTAGAATAGATTCTTTCCCCCTTCTGGAGGAGTTTTAGTGTGTTGCCCATTTTTGGACTCCTGTTTGGGCTATAAATTTGAAGATGTGAGTCTTAAAGGCAGAGGGAAATCACTGCTTGCCTGCAGGCTTGGGGCTCTTTGGCAGTTTTGACATCCTTCAGTGCTGTCTTGTGATCAGAGCATGGATCTCTGCACTCACTCAGGGGCACCTACATGTGTGGAGGCACCAGGAGCCTGTTCTCTTTTCATGCCTCTGTCTGTAATATCAGAAAGCAAAGGTTTTCCATTCCGCTTACAGACTGCTTTGACAGAACAAAATGTGTCTTGCTGTGCCCTCTACAACTTCATTCTTTGAAGGAAAAATGCACATATGAATCCTATAGTCACTTAAAATAGCTAAAAATCAATGTGTTACATGATTTGCTACCCCAATAACCTCAACAGGTAGGTTACACAGGGTGAGTAGAGCGGGCGTATAGTATCAGACTGCACGAAATTGTTTATTCTCCCCTTTTTTCCATGTGCAATGGAAAAATGGCAACGGGATTTCACTTAAAGAGACCAAAACTCACACGTGACTCTTGCCTATTCCTGTGTCTCAGAAGGTTGATGAGTGAGAGCCGTGCTTTCAGAAAACAATCTGTGTTCTCCAGCTTACATTTTAACATGGAGTTTTTATTTGGTATCTTCTTTGGAAGGTCTCAGATCCTGCAACAGTCTTAATTTTTGTGTTTTAGAAAAGGCATCTTCTAGGAAAGGAAAGCTTGAAGCTGACACCTGCAAAAATGGGCAAAGGAGAAAAAGACAAAACACAATACTAAGAAGAAATAGTGAGGTCTGATCTCTTCTCTCTGGTGGCCAGTGAAACAACCTGAGAAAATGGCCTGAAGCTGAGTCAGGGAGATTTGGTATTATACGAAAGTTTTTCACCCCAGGGGTGGTTGAGCCTGGAACAGGCTCCCCAGGGCAGTGGTCACAGCACCAAGGCTGACAGAGTTCGAGTGTTTATACAGTGCTCTCAGGCACAGGGTGTGAGTGCTAGGATGTCCTGTGCGGGGCCATGAGTTGGACTTTATGATCCTTGTGGGTCCCTTCCATCTCAGGACATTCTATGATTTTAGGGATTTCCTGGGTTGTCTGTTCTGTGATGGTCTTTTAATCTCCCTTGCATAAGAGTAACAAAAATGCTATAAGAAACTTCAGCGTTTCCTTTGGGAGTCAGTAACTAGGTCATGGGTATTGCTGCTGTGGAGGTACATAAAGTTTCCTTTAAATTGTTCTGAAAATCAGAGCCTTAAAGGAAGAGAAGCTCATGGTTCTGAGCTCTATTTCAGGATTGGTATGTTTTTCTATCCTTTAATCAACTTGTCGAGATTCCATTCTTCCTTTGTTGACACTTGAATTATCAGAGTCGGGCAGTACAAAATGGAGGTGGGTAATGCTAACTGTAACGAGGACCTCACGTCACCTCCTTGTGCCAAACATTGCATGGTTCTCAACAGGTTGGTTTGGCCACTTTCTAGCTAAAGCCTTCTGCTGTTCCACTGCCCTACAGCAAGAGATCCCATCTCCATGGCATCATGCTGCAGGGGCATGCTGAGGAATCCAGGACACAGTGCACTCTCATTCTTTGTCCCATTCATGCCTTTTTTTTTTCTGACTTCCATGTCAGAATTCTCTGTGCCTTTCCTGTCATATTCTAATGGTTTCTTTTGTAAAGGGGAGCCCTCTGAGAGTGTGTCATCTCTGCTAGGGCTGTCTGTCGCTACAGGGAGAGATACAACTGAAGTGACCCACCTCTGAAAATCATTGTGGGAGACCAAGCACTGTAGCTTTTATCTAGAGTTGCTCATCAAGGTCAGTCTGGTCCCTGAGAAATCTCTGTCTCCTGTTTCTGCTACAGTTCTACAATGAGCTTGCGATTTGCTGTTCAGTTTGCTCCCTGTAAAAATCATCCTCTTGTGTGAAGGGAAAGGCAGAGCCTTAGAGAATTGCAGAGAACATCCTTCATGAGATTTGTGAAGCCCCTTTGTATAGGCTATCATTTTCTCATGAAGCCTGTTGACTCAACTGCCTCAAACATCAAGTTAAGGACCATGTTCTTCATAGAGGTGTATGTGGTCATGATACATGTCCAAGAATTGAATACAAGTATAATTGAACATACATTCCTACTCAGGTATTTTGACCAGTCAGCTAATAGCTGCAAATAAGATATTCTGCCCTCTTGTATCAGTTCTTCTGCCACTCTCACTTTCTTAATAAGATATATGCTGCTTTATACACATATAACTCTTGTTAATGCTAAGGATCATTATGAGTGTGATTTGAGAGGTGTCCTTGCTTCATCCTTTCAGGATATTGTCCCTGAGGAGAAGGAGTTACTGTTTTGTATGACATGGCTGTCCAGAAATGCTTGCAAATCAAATGCTTTCATTTGCTGTTTATGCAGGGAGTGGGAAGGAGGGGGGCTGCACACCTTAAAAAATCCTTTCACCTAGTATTTTGCTTTAAAGTACAAAGTCTTTTTAGGTTTGCAGGAGTGCAAAAAGGCATTCAGTCACATCCACTTTGAATAATTTGCTATGAACCTGTATTTTAGTTAGATATCTGCCTGCAAAATCTATTTTTAAGAGATTTGTTTTGGTTTGGTGCTATCCCTGTCTAAGCAGGGAGTGGGTGTAAGGAAGCCCTAAGTTTGTTTCCAGCCTCTAACACAGCTGTCCACATAACATACAGTGAGTCACTTAACTTCTCTTTTTCTTCATCTCTTACTGGTTGAACAGTTTCCCAATGTATCTTTTCTTTCATGTTGCCCATCTGTTCTGTTCTGTGCTTTATTTTTTTTTTTTTTTTTGGCCCAGGATTTCCATTATTCCTCCAGCAAGGCGTGCAGTCAGGGCATAAGGCATAGCAAGTGGTGATTGTCTGTTCAACATATAGCAAACGTGAGTGAAGAAAAGCAGGGCTTTATTTACACAACAGTCCCAGTCTGTGCCACAGCACTGCAGTCAGTGTGCAGGAGGCTTACAGCCACACAGCTACACATGTTCTGGAATATGGGTACTCCATGTGTTGTTTTTCAGCCTCCTGGGAGAGCTTGCCTGCTAAAGTTGTGCAATCTGGATCTGCTGTGGATTCAGTGTCATTTTTGTACCAGCTGATAGCATAAAGGCTGAATAAATTTGCTTCATGTTAAACGTGGCCCTCTGCAAAGAAATGTACATGTTAAGAAAGCCCTCCATGATGTAATTTGTTGTCTATAAGCCACAGTATTGTTGTGCAGGGTAATTAGTTGTGTTTGTTTAAAGGAGCCTCAGAAAGCTATTTGCAGGTCTGTGTCCAGTGGACCAACAAGAGGAAAAAGATGAAACCCCACATGTGCTGGTTATTAGTCCCTTCATCATACTAAGGGACATCTTGTAAGAAATTGGACTTGCTATCAGTGGTCCTGAGTACCAGCAGTCATGCAGGGGCATTGTTTCTCCTTGCTGGTGATAGGGTGACTTGTGGTGGCTTGGATAGGATGCTAATTTTTATCTGCTAAGTGCATGATGCTTGTAAAAACAGAAGTGGCCTTGTTACCACTTGACATGACACTAGTTTTGGCTGTTTATGCTGACACCACTGCAGTCTTTTAAATCTCCAACTGGGCTCAGATTCATTAGAGAGCTTCCGAAATTATAGTGATACAGCATCTGGGCTGATTTCTTTATGCTCCCTGCTCCAAGCAAGAGGGAGAGAGACAGTATAGCCCGGTGAATGATCTTCACTTGCTTGTCAGATTTACTTCCTGTGGTGAAATAGTGGCTTTTGGAAAAGCAAATGAGGTACTTCATTTATCTGTAGGTTGACTTACACAAGGGATAGGGAAGGGAACTCTGTCTGCAGCCCTTGAGAGATGAAAAGGAAACAGGCTCCAGCAGGTTTTGTGCAGCTGGCTGGTAGCCCCAGCTCCCAGCAGTGATGTTTCTCAGGGAAGAGCTGTGGTAGTGGCTAGGCTCAAACAGATCTTGCATAGATCTAGGCCCCCTGAACTCAAAAGTCTTAAAAAGAGTGTCACCTACAGCATTTGCTTCTGAAACCTGTGGCATTTAATATATTGGAGTTTTTCCCTACAAGATTTCTAAACCATCTTATATAGGCTATTAGTGAATTATTTCCCTGTTCTGTAATTGGCTTATAAATTTTACAGAGGGGTTATTAACTATAAAGGGCTGTGACAAATGACCTGTGTGAAGGAGGAGAACTTAGTTGAACTTTTCTTCCCTGCCTCCACCCCTAGATTTAGCAGCTATGCCAAGTCTATGCAGGCTTTCTGTCTTTGTAAAGATGGGTACCTGTGAGGAGATCAGTGAGTGATCCCAAGCTCCAAGGAAAGGGCATCTCACAAGAGGGGGAGAAAACCTTCTGGACTTCCCCATTGAGACTGCAGTAAATATTAGGGAAGAGCTGCCTGAGTCAGCTGAAATAGAGACTATAGGTAATTGTAGGGGCCCTGATCTGAGCTTCTGCACTGAGAATGTCCCCATTTAGTACCCTAAATCCACACACAAGTTTTGATGGAAACAAAGCTGCATCTCCCAAATTCTGTCAGGTCAGGCCACAGGGTGTTGCTGCCTGCAGAAAAAGGACAGTCTTCAAAAAGTGCTAGGAGGTCTCTGGCAGTGGCATGTGACTAAAATCCATTTAATATCTGCAAGGATCCTTTGTCTGAGCTTCTGCAGAAGCTCATTTTCAGATCTCTGCTCTCCAAGGTGTCCTGAGTAAATTCTGTATATAAACCAAGCCATTAATTAAATAAGTAAACCTCATCTTCTCACATTTTGTATCGGGGCTGTTCCTGACATGTCTTTTACTTCTAAGTGCTCTCACTTCTACGTACCATGTGATATAAATAATACTGCTAGGAATCTGAAAGCTGCAGCTTTTTATGGCCAAACTGTGATATTATTCTCTGAATTCACATTAATAATTTTCCTGCTTGTGGCTAGCATCTGGCCCTCCTTTACATGTGCCCATCCTGCTCTGTTCCACCATCAGCTGCCCTGGGACTGCTGCATGTGTAACGCACCTGTAATCATTCAACCTGAAAGCGTGGAGGAAGGTAGCCAACCAAACATATGAGTAAGATTTTTGCAAGCATATTTTGAATCATTTGTCAGAAGTTTCTTGTTTCCATGGGAATTAGTGAGTGAGAGAAGACATAAGTGAATCTTATTCCTTGTTTTAGCCTCAAGTCTGGCTGCATCAACCTGCAGGCCCTATAATTTAGACCCATAGGGGACTGAGAGATCTCATTTTCCTTTTTAATTATTACTGCAGTGAGTAGATGGTGACCTATCATGAGAGGAGAGGAATTGTGTGTCTACTTGTTAGAATAGCCCAGCACTGCAGTCCGAACTTCCTTGGGCAGCTGTAAATATGCCAGGCCTGCCTTTGTGGTGAACTACAAATGCTCTCAGACTTTTGAGAAGCCCAGGGAGTCAATTCCACACTCTCAGGAAGAACAATTCTTCCCTTTTCTCATCCCCCTGTACACACGTACACCATCCTCTTGTCTCTTTTTAGGTCATTTATAATCAGCAGTCATGGAGCACTGGCCTCATTAGTGATATAGCCATTCCTTCAGTGCTTCAGAAATAATCATTTAGAAAAAATGCATGGTTTTCTTCCCTTGAGAGCCCGTGAGTGATGAATTTATTTCAGTCTGGCTGTCTTGGCTGTCTTGCTCAGTCTTATATCCATATTTATTTCAACAGATAATGTACTATGGGAACAACAAAACAGAGACAGATAGGACAGTCTGGGCAGGGAAGGGTTAACCAGGGAGATGGCATCGGAAAGCTGGGGCTCAGGGGGAGGCATTTTCATTCAGAATCATTTTTTAATGTACATACTTCGAGTGCTTGTGTTTGTAGAGTTCAGAAGCCCTGGGATTTGGACATTGATTTATTCATAGGACACCATTTAGAGAACAGACATTGTCCCCTGAGTGGTGCCAGCCACCAACCTTTCTCCTGTAGGGACCATCCCTTTTGTAAGAGTGGACAGGTGATTAACTTTCCATGCCAACTAATGACTTGGGTCTCTCACTAGCAAGCACTGCTAATTGTGGCTGGCCAGGAGGGCTGCTGTCCTGGGACCCATGTCCTCAGCAGCCCCCTGCACCCAAGATCCAGCTGCATATTCCTCCATCTCCAGGAATCAGCACTTGGAGCTACTGTAAACCAGACTCACAGCGGGACTTAAATGTGCGATTTTTATTATGCCACTGGCCATTCCAGTAACTGAGTGTTACACTCTGGAAGCTGAAACTCCAAGCTCAGTGGTCAAGGACTGGGAGGCAGAGCTCTTCTTCAGACATCCTGGGCAGCCCAGCTGTGCCATCACTTCCCAGTGTGCACATCAGAATTAAACATAGCCTTTTTCTCCAAGCTACCACAGTCACAGTAGGTTTATTTGAATAACATTAAACGCTCTGTATTCCTTGAAGTTATGCTTTCTAAGGACTGGCTTTCCAAGTGGGTAAGCTCTTCCTGTTAGACCACTTGGCACCCTTGCTGCTGGGCAAATAAATTTGAGGATGTGGCATCACTTCATGCTATGTGGTTGCAAGCACAAGTCAGTGCTGCATGACAGGTATTTTATTTGAAGTTTGGGTTTATGTGTGCTTATGAAAAAGAAAGCTGAGCCTGTCCTCTGCCAAAATATAGCCCTTCTCTTTTCCTCTTCCCCTTCATGCAAGCTCATGTGAAGTGTTTTTTCCACTAGGGCTTGTGCCTGCATTTCATTTGTTTCCTGGGATGGCTTTTCTGAAGCATCTGGAACTTGTGATTTTTGTGTGCAGCTGTAAAGTACATGTACTTTGCCTTGCCCTACGTTTTCAGAAGCAGTTCCTATCCAGATTTACTTACAGGTAGCATTTGTGAACAGAACACCCAGCATCTGACTGCCGGGTTCCAAGCAGGGATGCACGTAGCAGCCTTCTTGTATCTTTTGTGTATATTTTATGCACAAATATTCTTAATGCCTCTTCCAGGCTTTTTTTCCTTAGTAAGCATGGCATTCATTTACCAAAACCCCTTCCCCTGCTGACTTGTTAATTAATACATATTCCCAAAGTTTTCTTTCATCCTCTATCCCATTTATACTGAACTTCCAAAGGCCCAAGGTAACCAGCTTTCTGCCAGCATAAGGGTAAGAGGTTAGTGACTAACATTCTAAAGCTAGTTCAAATGTTCCTTGTGTCAGCCTTCAAATTTAGAGACAAATATCCCCCTTCAGTCTTTTCTATTAAGGCAAAATGATTGTTTAGTTATTTTCAGCTGGTTTCTTTATGCATTGCTTTCTAATGACCTTGGTAGCAGGACTGTAACCAGGTAATGGGGGAATAACTAGCAGTGGCTTGCTGTCTTCTTCTATAAGAAAAAATCAGTGCGTGCATCTGCCCTGCCTTAGATACAAGCATCGGGAAAGTAGGGGGGATGTTTATAACCAGGAAGGCTCAGAAAGGTGCCATGTCTCTGAGAACAGGCAGAGTTCTCAGGGGAGGAATTGAGCACTTTATTCTTTCCAGCTGCTGCTTGGGAATGCTTTCAGCTTTTGCAAAGTCATACCTCGCTTGCCTTAAAAGAATTTACCCTTAGGAGGGTAAAAAGGAAGCACAGATCCATATCTTTGAAACACTGCAGCTGGTCACCTTTGTTTTACAGGAGGAGAAAATGACTTGAAAAGAATTTCACAACAGGCAACAGTTGGGGGAGAAGGGATGGATTCTGAAAGAGAGCAGGTAGCTTTCAGTTTGCGGTATAGGCCTCAAGGATATCTCTGCTTTCTGACAGAGAAACTCCTGAAAGTCTCAAAGACATTTTTTTCATCTTTATTGAAAAGCTGAAAGTTTTGCATTTACAGAACAGATGTCCTTTGTTACGAATTTTTCATTTCTTATTGAAATAGATATGAGGAAGAATTCATACCACACAAACTCAGGGGGAAGCAGCATTTTAAATGGAATGATTAAAAACCTTGCCTTCTGCCATTGCTTCATTTTTCACTTGTGACTCCTGTGATGTCACCCATTTTCTCTTCTCCAGTTGTCATAGCTTTTGCTGGAGAGGAGAAACTCACCTTGGGTGTCCATAATCAATGTGAAAGGTAAGGGAAAAAGAAAATAGAGGAGAGGGGATATCTCTTTTAATCTTTCCAGATCAGAAAGAACTCAGGACCAATCCTGGGCCCACACCTGAAAGGCTTTCTTGGTACTCATTAAGTTGAGCTTGCGGTAACCTACTGTAAAACATTAAGGCTTCAGATCCAAGAGCAGACTAAGATGCTGTGCTGGCCATCACTGCCAGACGAATGATCAGAAGTGACAGGTCAATACATCCAACAAAACTGTGGCTGAGAGCAAGTTCATCCTTCAGGCAGTGTGGAAGGAGGTCCCTCTGTGCAGCTGAGGTTGCTGGATCCTACACCTAACGTGTGAGCCAACTAAACCACGGTTTACACCAAAAGCTTGTGAGCTTCTAGAACTGTGTGGTTGCTAGTGATATTAATTTACTACAAATCCTTCCTGTAAGCTCTTTGTAGAGTTTCACACTGTGAGCTCCTTTCTCTGTTAATCTTCTCTTTTGTGAGGCTGAGTTTAGCACTGGTGAGGAAAGGCAGCCTGATGCCCATGGAAAATTAAATCCTTTATTTATCCATAGACTAAGCACCAGCTGTTCCAGCAGTAGAACCCACTGCAAGATTGAATTCAGCTCAGTCAGCCCTGTCCTTCCCCTTGGTTTGCCTTCTCCAATTGCCTGTTGTGTAGTGAAATTGGTAAAATGGATATATTATCCATTCTAAACTACACTGACACCACTCAGTTGCCTTTCAATAGTTTTGCAGGTTTTGCCAAGTACAGTAAGACTGAGCCACTTGCTTCAAACCTGTCAGTCAAAGCAGGTGCTTCAGAAGAGCTGTGCTTTACCTTTGAGATTCACAAACGATGGTATATACTAACCACTAGCAGAGCTCAAGGGTGTAGGGGCTTCTGCATCTATCTGTGGAGAAACCCTGCAAAACCCTGACTACCACCCTGCCCATTACAAAAACGCTACACACAGCTCAGATGCTGCTGCTACTTTCATGCAGGACAGGTAGGTTGTCCTAGAGACACCACTCTTCCAGCACCCTCATGTCCCAGCAGAGGGCCCCCAGCTGGACCACGGGGCTCCCTAAAAGGCTGAGTTGTAGGATCCCTGCTTGCCAAAACAAACTTTTGACCTTCTTCACTGCCTGGGTCTGGGACATGTGCGTCATAAGCGAGGTGACTTTCAGTGTGCGTTCTGGCCTTACAAAGCATTGAAGCCTTCATCAGAAAAGAATTTATAAAGGACAATCAACAGAATGCAGACCAAAAGTTGGAGGAAACAATGAACATTTTAATGAAAAAAACCATTAAATTTTCCAGTTACTTTTGCTCCCAACACTAGGTCCTGATCCATTTTCATCCCTATATTATTGGTTTGTCAACAGCTACTGAAGCCAGTTTTAAAGCTAGAGCAAAACCACCAAGCTCACACTATTTATCTTGATGTTTCAGCCGCAGGTGGATTTGCTTTAGGCTGTGAACACAAGCCAGTCTCCTACAGTGATTCCTTTTTTTTTCATCTGTTTGTGTATCATGTAAGTGAACCTAGATTAATTGTATTTTTCTTCCCCTCTAGATTTAACTATTTTGAATAGCTGTAACACCTGCAGGATATGATTCAGTCAAGGATTCAAATGGATTAATATCTTCCTTTAGCCGATGGCCAAATGCAAGAAATCCCATCCCAAAGCATCCTAGCTTTCTTTAGTTTGGCTTTTGCAATACTGGTTTTAGACTCCATCAGATTTCCACAGCTTTGGCTTGTAGATGATATGAACCATCCTCCTTACCCTCCTTCCTGCTATTTTGGGAGTGAGCAGTTCATCACACTGAGCAAATTCTGCCCAAACCTACGCAGACTGATTGCATTATTGGGAAAGTTATGCTTTTACACTAGAAATCCTGGAATAAAAGCAGTGCCCCCAGTTACCAAGCTAGTACTGAGCAATCCCTCTCTGTTTCTAGTCTGTGCCCTGCTCTTAACCCCACAGCCATTTTTTAATTTCCTCGTAACAGTTTGGATGCTTCCACCACCCCAGAGCCCTGTTCACCAGAGCCACCAAAACAGGGGATTTTGCAGAAATTTGTGCAGCAGGGTTGTGGCTGGATATGGGATCAGAAGTCACCAATTGTGATGGCTGCTGATGAAGCTGCTGCTGTAAGAGGTCTGTGCTAGCATCAAGCCAAGCCACTGTTCCCCTAACAAATCTTGCTGTCAAATCTTTGCAGCCTTTGGCTGATATTTGATACAACTTATTGAAAAGTTTGCAGGTTTCCTGACTTGCCAGGATCAGGATTTAACTCTTTTTAGCTGGCATGGTGCTGAATGCCATACTTTGGCTTCTCTACTCTAGGTGTGGAAATAAGATGTGCCTTGTCTTATGTAACTTGGGGGCTTGCAGTCATCCCTGATTGCAAGGTTCTTTTTGTTACATGTAGGAAAGTTGAGGTGAGATTCATTTTCTTGCAGTTTCTTTCATTTTTCTAAAAATTTGTTGGAGATGGTGGGAGATAAGTCCTTGGTTTTAATTCCTCTGAGCCTAAACTTAGATTTATGTATAGGAGAATAACCTCCAGCAAAGCTGTGTGACCAACAGAAAGAGATGATATAAGCAGTGATGGCAGAAGCACTGTAGAAATCCTAATGTAAACCACAGGGATGCAGATCTGGAATAATTTCCACTGCTGGCACATCTCACTCCCCTTTGCATGCAAAAATGGAGAGTTAGAAGCTTTGGGTTAGAGCAAGTTTCGGAGCCCTGCCTCAAAATGGCAGTGCTTTGTTAGGGGTTTTCTTCTAGAATTCCTTCTTTCCTGGCTAACACCAGACGGGAATGAGAGGCACGGGGTTTTCTTGGTGCTTTGCCTTGGTGCCATTCTCCTGCTCTCCCCTCTCCATCCTCCCCCTTCCCCTCCCTACTCCCCTGCACTCCTCTTACTCCCCACTGCCCACATTGAACATGTACAGATTTTATGGTTCACTGGAGAATAAGTGGCTGTCATTTCACAGATGGGCCAGGATGTAATTAGCCACAATGCATCGAAGTAATGGAACAGATGTCTCTTTGTAAACTGAGTTTGCTGTTGCACACTCTGCGTGTGTGACCTGCCGACTGCTGCAGGCGATTCCTCCCAGCCCACTCACCCCCTCCCCTGCTCTGCTGCCAAGCCAAAGACTCAGCTCACATCAAGGGTTTCTGTGTTTGCAGGTTTGTTTGTCTCCCTTTCTCATGCAGGCCCTCCTGTTGTAAGGCCACTGATTATGTGATGGATTGTTAGCAAGCACAACCTGCATTTATCGATGGAGTCATTCAAAATAGAAAAGGTGATACCCCTCTTATGAGATAATTGGCAGTTTCAAGTTGCTCTTATTACCCGATGATAATACACCAGTAAAATCATAAATTACTGTTATGATGCCCAGCCTCCTCCTTTCTTTTTTTCTTCTTTCTTTAGCTGAAACTAAAATAGCTGTTCTCCCTGAGCCCTCAAATTAGTATTTATATTTTACATAAGAGATAGCCTGTTGGATTGGTTACAATGTGATAATGCACACAAGCTGACAACAAACACAGCCACTCTCAGATAGGTGCCCATCTGACTCAGATAGGAACTGCAATCCAACCACCAGTACAAACTTAAAAAGGGGCAAAACCAGAACCTGCTCATTTTGTAGAGCATGCTTGTCTCTGTCAAGTACAGAAAATGGATAAATTTAATTTAGTCTAGTGGAAGGTGTCCCTGTACATGGAGGGTTGGAACAAGATGATATTTAAGGTCTCTTCCAACCTATTCTGTGATTCTACAAGTCAAGGAATTTTCTCCCTTAATATTATTGATACATCCTTTCAGGCTATCTCTGTGCAGGTTTTCCATTCCTTTATCTCCTGAACCCTGTCCATCTTAATGCTGGCAGTTCTCCAGCTGTGCTGCTTTAGCTGCTACTGCTGAGGGTTTCCTGCCACTGCTCCACACCAGGGCAGGGGGCAAAGAAACACACAGGGCCAGGCTGGCTCTTGGCCTCCAACACTGAATTTGGCTCCACTTAGAGCTCAGCCAGGCCATGGAGGAGCTAAACACCACGACCAGGCAGCAGTTACTACTGGCAGAAACCTAATGCTGACACAAACAGGAAGGAGATTTAGAGAAAACACATGATTGTGTTCTTGATGCTTCTGGGTATTGTCATTGTCTGTGTGTCGGAACGCCCACAGTCAAATCGTGTAGGCAGTCCTTCTGTCTCTGAGTGTGTGTGCTTGCATGCAGTTATGGTTTATTTTCACACACATTGTTTCCCCAGGGCAGTTTTGATGAGAAGTTTCCCATTAATTCCCCTGGCTTTCGCCCAGCAAGCTTAACTTCAGATTGCACATCTTCTGAGTGGTGAGATACATTCAATGATGATGGCAAAAAGCAGGTCTTTTGTGCAGAGGACTAAGTTTTTACCTCGAGCTAAAATGATAAAGAGGCAAAGTAGCACGGTGATGTGTGTAAATACACTGGATGTGTGGAAACTAGAGAACAGTATCATAACCCAAAATAATCCTCTGCTCTTTTGTGGATAACGCATTGGCCTGCTGCCATCTTCAACTCATGAAGTGGTTGATTAAAGATTTTAAAGGATACAAAAAATTGGGATTGGGCTGCAGTTTCACAGGTACATCTCAGAATAACCATAGTGAAACACAAGATAGAAATAACCCAGTTGGTGTCTGCCCTTGAAAGCAAATCCTCATGCAGTGGGTTTCTCTACCCTACCACAAAGCTCTTTTCACTTGTGTGGACACATGCACTGAGCAATCCCATGCTGGCCTGAAAGTTAGGAAATATAGAATTTACCAGTCCTGCAGGTACCCAGCATGGAGGGCACTGGAGCTTTTCCAGTAGTCTTTCAGGTCATCTGGGTATGTGCAGAGGATTGACAGTGCTGGAGAAGTCTTCTGAGTCTTATCAGACCAGCAGCAAATTTTACAAACTGTAAATCTGAGGTGAAGATTCCTTTGAGTCAAAGGACATATTATGAGATATGAAAAGTAGCCTTTAGCCCAAGAGTGTGCATTTCCACTGGAAAAAAAAAATAAAACAAATTATGCTATGGAGTTGAGAGTGTAGCTTTTAGTTTCCTCTGACAGTTTAAGCAGTAGGTATTTTATGAGACAAGAAATATGGAGTTCTGACACAGTTTTGTTGTGCTGCTATTCCTGGCCAGGGCTTATTTCTGCTTAGCAATTAGTGAAGAGAGCAAGGCACAAGGGTGTAGCCCAGGCCCATGACCTCAGTAAACTCACTGACCCAAAGATCTGCCAATGGGGTTGAGTGTGCTGGTGTCTCTCTCTGGCAGAGCCATTCACATCAGCAGTAGCACTTCCATGGAGTTCTGTCTGTTCTGGTTCTCTGCAAACCTCATGTTCCCCAAGGAGGACTTCCCTGAGCTATCTGCTTCCAGCTCCTTTGTGTTTGGTTTTTCTTTTTTTTTTTTTTCCTTTTGACACTCATCTCACCTGCACTGATGGAAAGTAACTCTTAACTCACATTATTGGGAGAGAAAATAATGGTCATTGGTTGTGATTTTTCAAACTTGTTTAATGAAAAAGGTCCCGTGGGTTCGTTGGGTTTCAGCCAACATTGTACTCTGTATGGTTGGTTTGTGATGAAGTTGATACTTGCATGGTATTTGTGGTTTCATCTGGTCTCTGCCTTTCAAGAGGAAAAACTTGAGGTTTGTTATGTCTTTGAAATACAGTAAAGTTGCAAAGCAGGTACAATGGATTGGTTGAGCTTTTCCTTTGCTTAGTCTCAGAAGAGCCAAGCCTATAGCTGCAAAGGCAGGATGGTCTCCTGTTAGGGAGAAAGAGGGAGTTTCTGTTTGGGTCTAAGCATAGGCAGTTTCTGGCAGCTTAAACTCAAAGTGGTTTGTCAGTCCCTCATCAGTGACAATTGCACAACATTTGGGAAGAGACTGTACAGCAGCAAGTGTTTCTGACAATGAACTATCCCTACTGAACTCTTTTTACAATAGTATACAGTTAATTTGACAATAATTACTTTTTTTTTTACTGTGTAAACAATAACTTTCATGCTCCCAAAGCCCTTTCTCAGGCAAAGCTCCCTCTGACCCAGCAGAAGGAAGGCTGAGTTGAAACTGTGACAACAGCTATCACAGAACGGTTTGTATTGGAAGGAACCTTAAAGATCATCTCATTCCAATACTCCTGCCACAGGCAGGGACACCTTCCACTAGACCAAGTTGCTCAGAGCCCCATCCAACCTGGCCTTGAACGCTCACAGGGATGGAGCATCCACAGCTTGTCTGGGCAACCTGTGCCAGTACCTCACCACCCTCACAGAAAAGTATTTGTTCCTAATATCCAATATAAACTTAACCTCCGTCAGTGTGAAGCCATTCCTCCTTGTCCTGTCACTACATGCCCTTGTAAAATGTCCCTCTCCAACTCTCTTGGAGGCTCTCCCTTAGGTACTGGAAGGGGCTATAAGGCACTGGAAGGCTTCATGTAGGATTTAAATGCATGTTACTTGATTTTAAAAAAGCAGCAGCTGATCACCAAATGCACATCTGACTTTGCAATTCCTGTGACAGTTCACACAGCATCCCAAGATTTTATTTTTTCTGTATAGTCTGATGATGTACCATTTATGGATGGGGTAAACTGAGGCAGGGAACAAATAAGTACCCAATTCTGACCCCAGTATGTACCAGTGAAGGTCATAAAATGGGATTCTGTGGTTGTGAATGGTAGGACATGCATCAAATATGGAGAATCATGACTTGTCACTGATATTTAATGCTGGGTTTTGTTAGTAGAAAGAGCTTGCCTGCAAATGCCTATGTTTCCAGTGTGTGTATTCCTGGAACCCTCTAGCTTGTTAGTGGTGGGTCCCTGGCACTGTGATTTTGGGGATTGTTGCTGCAAACCAGCACAGGTACTGAAAGCAAAACCGCTTATCCTTCACAAGAGCAGTGCAACCTTACCGTGATGTGAGGGTGACCCTGGAGGAAACAAAATCAAGCACTCTTAGGCTCATGCTCAAGTGCTACTGGAGTCTAGCAGCACTTTGGCTCCTGTGCAGATCTGACATGTTTCAAAGTGTGTCCCTAGGGCCAAGGGGAACTTTATGTCCCTTTGAAAAACATGGCGTGACCCTTTAGGGCAGTGTAATGGCCTGGTTAAGGTGGGATTAATGTGAGTCTGAACTCCAGAGGGTTTGTGGCAAAGCAAAGGCCCTGCTTGCTGTACTGTGCTGCAGGGAAAGGCTCTGGGTGTCAAGAGGAGGTAGCCCAGGAGACAGCCAAGTGTCCAGGAGGACATGGAAAAAGCCTGTGTCACAAGGCAGGCAAAAACTGGACCCAGGATAATGGTCCATCAGGACAATCACTCAAGAACATGTATTCTTTTCTCTCTCTCTTTACATCTGACTGGTTATCTACTGCTCCTCTTTACTGCAGTCTGCTTCTAGGGCTTCATAGCTTTTGAAGGTATAAGAATAGGGCTTTTTTTCCTCCTTTATTTTTTTTATTTTTTTATTTCTCTTGCCTTGAAGTAATCATCTATATTTAGGTCAGTGACATGATGAAAGATGTTTTGTGTTTTTATCTAAAGCTGGAAATTGCCTTTCCGGATATCACTGAATGGAAAAAAGCTAATGGAGCCTTGTTGTGCTTTCACTGTTTTTGCAGTGGTCTTGTTTTAGTACTAAGGCACACGAAGCATCCCTTCCCAACCGCATGGCCCTCGGCTCTCAGCTCTCTCTGCATCCTCTGCTGGCTCCCCTGTACAGAGGGGACTCAGAGAAGGGCAAGAGGAAGGTCACACAAAGTTTTTTTTTCTGTCTCCAGCTACCTGGAGCAGGCATTGCCAGCTCTGGCCTATTAAGTAGAAAATGTGGCACTGATAAATCCTGTCCGCTAAGGAACTGAGCCTTTTTAATATGCAAGTGCTCAGTCAAAGAAAGTAAACAGACATCTCCTTCTGCTGGGAATTACCAGACAAATGTCTCCCTCCCCTTACCCTCCTTCCTTCCTCCTCCCTTCCATTTAAGTGTAGGAAATTCTGCTTGCTTTATTTGATAAAGAGGAGGAGGGGAAAGGACATGTACTGAATCATGGTTAAGCTGCTGTCTTCTACCTCAAGACCTTTCAGTGTAGATGTGCTTCATTAGTTTGATAAGCAGACACCAAAAAAAGGGGGAGGGATGTGGGGTTTGCATGAGGGGATCTGCCTAGGGGCTGCCCGGAGGTTTAAGAAGATGAACTGCTAATGATGTTGAAGCTGTACCTTTTTGGGACCTTGGCTCCTGGAGGAAAAATGGGCCCTTTTCACTAATTGTGTTGTGCTCAGTAGTGTGATGGAAAGGATCTCACAGGGGAACGAAACAGAATGAATATTGGCTGGGCTCTTCCCCTGAGCATCCCCCTCTCCACTCCTCCCCCATGCCAGCCCTCCTTCCTTCAGCGGGGTAGCTGGCATGAAGTAATCCAAAATACTGGGAGATAACATTAAGAAAAGAGATTATTCGGTCATTTATTTGGACAGTCTGGTGCAAGCCTTGTGAACTGAGCATAGATTTTTAACAAATGTTGTCCAATTGGCAGTGCAAATGTTTTGATGAATAGCTACTAGCAAGACTGTGAACCTTGGATGTGGCCCCGCCTGTGTGCAAACACAGGATCTGAGGACTTTCAAATGTTGCTCTCTCTAATCCTGTGATCCTGTGCCAGCCCCTTTCCTCTCTGACAGATCCATGTCTCGGGAGTGGATAGCTGTATTTCCCCTGTGCAGTGGGGTGGGCAGGTTTTCACCTCAGGTGCTATTGAGTGTTTCCAGGTGTGCTTATTTTCCTTTCAGCAGCTGGATGTTGCCCCAGTTGGGAATGTAAAGAGCAATTCCCAGATGCACTTATGGAGCACCCTAGCTCACCACGGCATTTCCTTTCTCCTGCAGTGATGTTAGCCCTGCTCAGCAAACTCTGGTGTTACACCCTGTGACTCCTGGCATGGGAAGGACTGATAGTGAGGTGACAGGCTATGCCAAAGAGCCTGTTTCCAGACTCCTGCCAAATGCCACCCCAGTGAACCCCATGTTAACTGGGCTCCTCCTCCCCTGGAAAAGGAGACAGAAGCTTGGCACATTTTCTTTTTCAAATATCGGCAGGCACAGCAAACCCAAAACATGCAGATTGGTGGGTCTCTAGGTCCAAAAGGGACTTTTCTGACCTAGGCATAGCATCATCTTAAAATTGTATATCCCTGCCACAATCAATGGCTGGCTAGTTAGTGGGGATCACTTGAAGAGCTGTTTAGTAAGGGAGACATGGGTAGACCTTCAGGAGGCACCTGGGTACCCAGGGAGCTGCCCCAAATGTGAGATTTCCCCACTGTCAAGGTAAAGGAGCATGATAAAGTAGTGTATGTGGAGCAGCACTGGAGTGGGTAGTAGGTTTAAAGCAGAATATTTTGGGTTTGTTTTGTTTGTTTTTCTGCACAACATTAACTTAATATGCAGAATTCCCTGCTGCACACTGCTGCAGAGATTGTATGTAAAAGGAATTTTTAAAATGCATTGTGGAGAGCTTTGCAGTTAAGAACAACGGTGTTAGATCTATACAGTCACCAGCACAGGATGCTCTTAATCCTAATTGCTGGATACTGGGAGGGATCCCAGGGGCCAGCTCACTGTGCATCCATCCTTGTTCCTTTTAGGCTTTTCCTAAGAATTTGTGGCTGGCTACTGTCAGAGATGGGACACTGGGCTAACAAAACCTCTGAGTGTAAGAACATTACATTGCACTGACAGGACAAGAATGGAATGAATGCCTGAATTGGGATGTGGTGGGATAACCCGGGCAGCCCAGGCTGCAGAGCAGAGCTTTATGGCACTGCTGCTGCTTATAAGTGGTTCCATACATGACTTCCTCAGCATTCCTTTGATGGGGTTGGTAAAAGGAGGAGTGCTGGCAGATGGTGCAATAAATGCTGATGTTATATGTGTTGTAAACTACTTCACAGGGAGAGGTGAACATTTCCCAGGGATTGGTGTGGCAAGTCCGAGAGACAGACTGTTTGAAGTTATGACCAACTGCATCTCTTCCTTTCTTTTCAGAGGTGACTTTACATAGTGGGTGACACAGACAACCACAGACAACCCCAACCAAAGCTTATTTGAGAGTTTTTGCCCGCCTTCCACCCTGCTGCCTCCTGCCTCAGCTTCATGCCTGTCCCCTGACACTCAAAGAGGGACTCACAGGGGCAGCTTGGTGGCTGCTCCCAGCCAACCTCCCATTCTGTAGCGCTACTGGTCCTCCCTCTCACTCAGCATATGTTGTATCTGCACTGCTGCCCTGACCAAAATCCCTGCTCTGTCAGCTCCCAGCAGCAGAGGTGGTATGGGGAGGAAGTTGGATCGCCCCCACTCATGGGCAGGGTGCAAGGCAGTCCATTCTCGTGTAGAAAATGTGCATCACATGGGGTGATGGAGAAGGGACTGTGCCTGGGTCTCTGTAATTACACCCATCTGTTACTTCCCTGTCTCTGCTGCCGCCGCTGAAACACACAAAGACTCACAAGCGTGATTTAAGCCCCTGGAGAAAACAATGGCTACATTTGAACAAGCCAAGCTGGCCTCCAGAGCCCCACTTTTACTGCCCAGTGCTGCATGCTGGGCTGGGGAGGGCTGCTCTTGTCCAAGCCATCAGCTCTTCTGCCCGGTCATTATTAACTCACCACCTTTTCGTGGCTTCTGCTGCTGTTGTCAGACCGGTGCAGGAAGGACAGTGTTAGAGCACTTCCTCCTTTCCCTATCACAGTGATTGGTTTGGGAGTTCAGTGCTTTCCACATTAGTGGGACTGATAAACTGGTGTGCACTGCAGTTGCTCTTGTTTTCTGTGCCCTCTTGTCATTGCTGTTGACTCATCAGGCTAAAGTGTCTGAGCTTAATTGAAGCAGTAACAATGCAATCAACATTTCTCTCTATTTTTATCTGCATCTCCCCCTCCCCTCTGGTTTTTCTGCTGCTTGACATGCTATTTCTGGGGCTGAGAGCTTGGCAGCCTTGCCAAGGGTTGCACTGGAAGGGAATGGAGCCACAAAGAGAGTAAACCCACCAAAAGTAACAGAGTTTTTTTCTTTTTCTGAGTGCTGCTGGACTCCCTGCATTGCATTCATCCTTACTGTGCCTTGTCAGCTCCCCCTGTCATCCTTTCTGCAGCTGAAGAAGGCCTGGGCAGAGGGAAGTAATTCTATAGCACGGCTGCGTTGATACAGCTAATTAGCATAAAATTAGCATAACCCTCTTTGTTTAACAGCGTGCTCAGCTCTCCTCCTTTATCCAAGTGATGTGACCAGAGGCAGGGAGAAGTGACTGGTCTTGGTGCAATCTTTATAAGAGATTGGGGGTGAAGATGCTGCCAGCTTGGTCTTTGAACACCAAAGCATTCTCCCCTGCCTTGAGAAGGAAAGCAGAGCATTCCTGCCAGCTATAGCCTATAGCAAGGAGATTATTTTCCTGGGATATGGGAATTGGAAGTTCTCAAGTCTTTGTAAAAATGCCCACTTAGAGGAAAAGTAGTGATGAGAGGCAGGAAGGAGTGAGAAAATGTGGCCATTTTGTAATAAATTAAGTAGCATCTTTTGAATGCTGTTACTGTGGATGGAGTAGCAAAAAAAACACATGTACCTTAAAGGTTCTGCATTTAAAAGAATGCCAGCTGGCTTTAAAATGTTTCTTCTTCTGAAATCAGTTAGGGTTAATATTGATGATGATAAAACCTAAAGTGCCAAGAGGAAGAAGTATGAGGCAAACCAGTGTTTTTATTTTTTCCCCTATCAAATGTCTTGGTGCACTGAGCAGCACATGGGTGTTATTGGTGTCTAAGCTTTTTCCATCCCCCCCAAAGGCATATTTAGCTCTTCTGCAAAGTGATGGCAGGCAGAGAATAATCTGAAAGTATGAAAACATCAATAGAAAAAAAAACAGAAGTGAGAGCAGGCATCTGGGCAGGTAAATTTATTGAAAATACTGTAACTTATGTCTCTGAAATGCCTGGATTTCAGGTTGACAGAGTCCTTTGCCATGAGACATGCCTCTCCTTTGTATGAACCATACCACCCTGCATCCTCTTTCTACACCTTCTTAGCATTGTTATTGGACTGCTTATCTCTATTTTGTAATCCTATTCACTTCTTTTAATACAGAATTAACATACTCCTCCTCCACACCACCCTGCAGTACAGAGAAAGACTGCTGCTTTGCATCAAACCCAGAATTGTTTTTAAGGCAATAAATATATATCTAGACCTCTCACCACTGATGCTGTAATCTCTGCTGGCATCCTCTATAATTTTATGTCCTTGTGTTAGACTTTGCCTCCCAAATATATATACAAAGCCCAAATCGTGTTATCTAGGGAACAAATGCTTCCAAATCTGTTCAAACGGTGTGCAAGAACCAGCTACTAAAGCAAAGAGGCGGCTGACTTGGTTAAATACTTGTTAATACCTCTTGCTGTTGGCAGTGCCTGAAGTTGTAATCAGCTCTGTCTGTGTGTCTCTCTATGCCTTCTGCCTGTGCATGTGCCTTTCTGGGCACATTTTGGGATGATTTGTGTGTAGCTGCATGCCTGCTGGCGTGTTTCCCGCGTGTGCGCTGTGCTGCGGTGCGTGTGTGCCTGCCTGCCCTGCACAGGCTCTGCTTCGCTGTGTCCCAGCATGTCTGCCTGCATGGGGTCCCTCTGAAATGCACCAGGATCAGCCTCCCTGTGCTCCTGAGTGCAATATGTGCATGTCCCTGGCTGCCTGTGCACATCCCTCCCTGTGCTCCTGAGTGCAATATGTGCATGTCGCCGGCTGCCTGTGCATATCCTGTGTTTGTATGCCTGGACGTGGAACGGGGTGCAGGATGCTTTGTGTGTGGCAAGGCTGGCAGCATTTTAAGGTGACTGTGCTCGTGTTGAGATGAAGACTCCATCACTTCCCTCTGTCAGCCTCGCTGACACTTGCACCAGGGAGGAAAAGCTGTTGCCTTCGTGGCTTCAGTGAAGTGAAATAAAATGCTGCTTCAAGTCGGTGGGAGTGGGGATCACTTTGCAGATGTCAGCTCCTTAAAAATGGCCTCACTTAAAATATATATGGAGTGAAGTAAATGGATTTTTCTCTTAAAGGAGGGGCTTTGTACCCTTGCTTGGTGTTGGATTTCCTCCCCCCGCCAAAATCCAGGCAGAATGCTGTGCTCTGAAGGGAAGGTCTTTAAAAACAAAACAAAAGGCAGCTGTCAATTTAATCCAAGCTCCCTGATAAAATTCCAGCAGAGTTCCTTTTCTCAGAGATGAAATAAGAACCCTGGCAGGCCCTCTTGACTGGGCACATAAATCATTTGTAGTAATTGATCTGAGAAAGACGAGTGGCTCTTAGGTGCAGGGAGGGGGGAAGGCACCCACAGCCACTGCACAGCACCCCAGGTACCCCAGCTTGTGGGGACCCCTGCCCCGGGCTGGGGGCCAGCTACCTGCAGCAGGGGTGGGTGCTGCAAACCCGAGGGGACAGTGTGCTGCAGAGGATGAATAATAGGGTTTCCTGTTGCCTTCCCTTTGTTGTTGGTCCTGCTTTTAATTGCCCTAGAGGGATTAGAAGTCAGACGGTGGGGGAGGATTTGGGGAAGGAGGGGCTGAGAAGGAGAGGGGGAGGGAAGGATGAAGGCACAGGGAAGGTGGAGAGAATGAGATGGAGGTGAGAGGAAGAAGGAAGAGATTGATTTAAGTGACTAGCATTTAGTGCAGTGGAGCACAATTTCTATTAGCTAGTATCTCCTTGGGTTGGTGCATGACTCTGCATGCTCCTTTTTGCTCCAATTAGGAGTAGAATGGCAATAAAAAGCAGAGTGCCAGGCTCTGGTGTCAGCTTTTTTGGCTGCAGCAGTGCAGGGGGACAGCTGCTCCAGGAAGCCGCAAAGCTGTGATTGCACTTTCCCTGGGAACTTGTAAAGATGGGGATAATAAAATAACAGGGATCTGAAGCAGCACTACAGGAGTGGCCACCAACCACAAACTCCACGAAGAGGGATTTGCTCAGTTCAATCCTTCACTTTCAGGGTAGAAGCAGCAGGGTGTAGTTGTTATCATATTTACTATAAATCTGCAACTGCTGCCCCAAAATGAGCTTTTCTTAAGCGTTTGTCAAACCCCAGTGGCCTGAGTAGTTTTGGTGGCATAGCTGGGACTAAGAATAAAAATGTAAATTATATATAAATTAGAGTCAGTGCATATGAGCAAGGGAGCTAAAGGTGATGGGCATGAGGACCAGAGTGAGAGCCTGGAGGTCTGGCTTGTATTCCAGTTCTGCCACTGGGCCATGCTGGATGAGATTCCTCTCCCCTGAGCTCACCATCCCTTGGAACCTACCTGGAGCAGCCTCTGGGTTATGGGAGGGGTAAGTGAGCTGGGCAGCAGAGTTCCATGGTGGCACAAGAGCCACTGCTGTGGGAGCAGCAATATGCTGGCTCTCAGCATCTCGTAAGTGTGCTGCTGGTTCTCTGTGTGAGCCCTGCCTGCTGCCTTGCAGGTGACTATTGCTGTTCAGCAATCTAGCTTTGAAATTCAACCTGTACAATTGGTTCTGTGGCACCCACTTATTCTGCTGATCTCCACAGGGGAAGCCCACTGCTATTCCTAGTGCAGCACCAGAGCTGACATGGCCTCTTTTCCTTGCCACAAACAAGCTGCTCTGCCAGTATGTCAGACATCTCATTCCTTCCTTCTTTGTGGGCATGGAGCCCAGCTGCTGAGCACAGGCTGCAGTCTCCCTCTGAGCAGGGCCCTAAGAGAAAGGATGAGGAACAAAGGAGTGCAGCCAGTATGGCTGACTGGCAGCTGGAGTCAGTCTCCCAGGCAAGTTGCTTGTACTGTTTCCAGCACACTCTCTGAGCTGAGAAGAGGGGACAAATGTGTGCTCACTGCGCACTCTCCTGCTGCTCGCTCCTAGGTTCCACAAGTGCCGAGCTCTGGGAATGGCTCTCACAGCTAGTAGCATCCTCCCCTTTTTGGGTTGCCACTTCCACGCTCTTCAGGCACTCCTCTCTCTCTTTAAAAACACAGAGGCACTTGCAACAGAGAGAAAAAGATAGTTTATGGGCTTGTGTGTGGGTGGGAATGAGTTAAGGTGTGTGAGAGAATGGCAAAGGGATGGCACGTGGCCATGCCACACACATGTATGTACCTGACAGGGTCTGTATTAAACCAGACTGTGCTAAGTCCCTCTGTCAGCGTCCTTCCTTTTGAGAGCCCTGGCCTGGAAACATGTGTGAGTTAACATGCAGCAGTGGAGGAAGTCGCTGTGCCCAGCTGTCATCCATCCCTGATCCCAAAGTAGCTGCCCTTGGAGCAAGAGCCACTTAATCATTTTTGAATCAGCTCCTGAGAAGCCATAGCTCACAGCCCAGCACATTAAGGTGAACTGGCACAGACTGCAGTTTGCCTTAATGGACTGCAGCCGTGCAGGAGAGGCTTTTCCAGCAGTGAAGCTCTCCCTGCCACACAGGTAGCCCACTGTGGCAGTGCAGTGGGATGGACACAGCCCCAGCCTCATCTGTCAGTGCCGGAGAGCTAAGTGACAGATGGAAGGTGAGTGAGCTTGCCTGCTGCAGGAGAGTGCAGGGATTTTAGCCTGCTTCCCTCACACATGGGGCCAAGCTCAGGGAGCCCTCCTGGCCCAGTCCCCCTCTGTCATCACCAGGAGACGTGCAACAGCACCAGTTAGTGATGAGCTTATCCTCCTAATTATCAGAAAGGAAGTAGTTGATTTCCCTTTTAGGAAAACTGGGACACAAAGAGGTAGAGAGCCAAGAGTGAAGTAGTTCGGGATAAAGACATCTGTGTTAGCAGTGGCATCCTACTATTTCTCTAGTACACATTTCTTGCTTTCTTAAACCCTCTGGTTCATTCTAATCAGTTCTGCATGAAAAGGACGTACTGTCTTGCAGGTACAACATTGTTTACTGTTCCATTTATTCTCCCAATTGCTTACATGTTTCCTTTTTCTGTTCTTACCACTTTTGTAAAACATATTAAGCTACATTTCCTGCTGTTTAAAAATGAACCAGAATTAAAAAGCACCTTGCCTTTGAGGTGAAGCTGTTAGAAGTAATAAAATGATGTTAAAATATCTGCACCCGCATTCTATTTCACGGTGGGTCGCAGTTATAAGGAAGGTGCTGACTGGGTGGAAAAACTGGACATTCCCCTGTGGTGTGATAGGGAAGGGCTGATTTCCTGCACTAAAGCCCTTATGACAGAAGTGATAAAGCCCTTGTGCCACTTAGCAAGGACTGTCACCTCGAGAGCCACCATCCCACCCTTGCAGATGGGCTCATTGATCCTGCAGGCTGGCATGGGAGAGGGAGATGAACTGTCCCTGCCATCTCTCACCAGCTCTGACTGACAGTGAGAGAGTGGTTCCAGTTTCACTGGGAGAGAGACAGGGTGAGGGACTATGGAAATTACCAGTCAGAGGGAAAAGGAGGATGGCCCAGAGAGAGGGCCTGTCTCTCTCACCTAGCAGTTCCAAAAAAGCTACTCCAGGGACAGCTGCCAGGTGCTTTATTTGCTACACTGCTGAATGCAGGGATGCTGTTTCATGGGATGGCTGTCCAGAAAATTGGGCTAGATTCCTCCATGAGCCCCAGGCTGCTGAAGCTGGTGTGTTCCAGATATCTCCCAGAGAGCTAAACGAGTACTCCTTTGTGAATATAGCTTTGGGAAACCTTCACTGAAAGTGTAGAACAGTCTGCATCTCCTTTACAGTTAAATGTGTGGTCATTCCTGTTAACTGATTGATTGTGACCCTTTGAAGTGCTTCTGAGTCATGGTAAAGTTGTTTCATTGCTTGCTGGATTTTAAAATAATCTTCTTTGTATTTTCCTGTAGAGTTTACTAGGGCTCTAGTTTGCACATGGTTCCACTGGAGCTGACTTGAGGAACACATTACTTAGCCAGCTAAAATACCTGCCTCACTGCCCTCTCGTCAGGTGGAACATTCAGAGGTGCTCTCTACACTGAGCCCTACAGGCTCATGAGGGCTGGTAGGATCCCAGGGCTACTTGGACACCTTGTGTTGATATTAATAGCAGCTGTCAACATGCATGTCAATATAGTGATGTAAAGGTAAGCAAGTGCATGCTCCCAGGCCAAAGCTGGAAGCTTTCCACAGAGAATAGGATAGGATTTTTTTACAGTTAAAGCTATCTCCTTTTGGATCTACAAGCTGTGCAGTGAGTCCCTGTTGCAGTGGGAGCTCTCCTTTATTTTTCCTGGACAGCACAGAAGGTGGAACTGAGGGAAAACATTACTACAGGCAGCCTCGTATGTGCTTGGGGTCAGAGAGAAACATTGTACTGGCATTAACACAAACCCCAGTCCTGTTTTTAACCTCTGCTGTGTGAAATGCATAATCCAGTGTTATCTTTTACTTAAGTCTAAGCAATCACTAAGCCAAGTTTCCAGCTGTGAATACAGCTTACCCTGTGACTGCAGCACTTGGATGCTGACAGATGTGTTACCAGCTGACACTTGGAAAGCCAGATTGATTGGCTCAAATAGAAATTCAGAGATTTATTTGAGGGTTGTATAGGATCTTCAGAGCATCTCCACCATTCAGGCTGTCAGTTCTGCCTTATAAGCATGTCTGAAAGGTGGCTGTACAGGTTCTGCTTAGATGCAACATGGCAGAATTACCGTTTGTTCTAATTTTTTACAGATATAGTAAAATAAAGTCTAAGGTTTAATTGCATAAGGTTATCTGTAAGCTACAGATCGGGAAACTGCTTGGTTAGTTCAGGGTGACATGCTGGCATATCTAGCCCCTCCTCTGAGGCTGTGCAAGGTATTAAAGCAGAGAGCCTCAGAATCTAAATGGTATTTTAGCATGATATATTTCATTCTGTTTTCACTGTAATGTCTTTTTAATGACAGTACAGAAATCTCTGCAAGGTGTACTTTCCACCTGTGTCTCCATACTCAGGTCTCATACATTTGTACTCAGGAGGTACATCCGCTTTGTTCTTCCTTACTTGGATCAAGCAGATTTTATTTGAGCACATCTCTGGCTGTGTTATGCCTTATACCTGAATAATCACGAATTGAATTCCCAATTAGCTTGCCTTTTGCAACTAAAATCCTGTTGATTTCAACAGTATAGCCTTGTTTGAAATACACAGTGAAACTGCTCTCCCAGTGCATCCCAGGGGAACCTTGTAATCTTATTAGATGCACCTGCTGCCATTTCATTTTAACCTCTAAGTTTTTCCCTGAAGCATAATGAATTCAATATTGCTCTGCCACAGAAAACCTTCCCAAATGTGCTTTGCCATCACTTTGAGGAGGAGCATGCCTGCCTCTGAGGAGCTGCCAGCAGCACCTCCATCCTCCATTTCCCAGCCTGGAGCAGCTGGGAATCACCTCCACCTTCTGAAGGTGCCAGCAGCCCCTCCCAGGTCCCATGGGTGCTCTCATGACCATTCCTGGTGTGTGCCCCAGCCCCAGAGAGGCACTGCAGGTGCTTATGGGGAGCTGTGTGGTCCTCTCAGTCTGCAGAAACTTGACTCTAAATCTTTTCATATGGCTGTTAAATCAGTAATAAAGCAGGATATAAAGTGTTTTTGAAGCTTCTGGGATATGAGGCCTCTTCACTGCTGGCTTCACAGCTGTTACTTCTAATCAGCTGGGCAGACACCATAGAAATGTCAATTTTAATAAACACTCTTTCATTTCAAGTTGGGTTAAGGTTTTACTGGTGGAGAGGAGGGACCGCTGACCTTGCAATCTCCCATGTCAGAGCTGCTCACAGAATACATGCTGCTTCCTCCTTTGCTGCCCTCCCATGTCCTGAAAATGGAGGGGGTATAGGGGGTGACATTAGGTACCTGACAGTGCCTGAGCCCATGGACCTGGCATCCCAACCTAGCATCCCATCCTGGGCAGTGGGTGGAAGCCAATGCCTCAGGAGGAATGTGAGGGCGTGAGAGAGCTATGGGGCTTTCCCCAAGAGACTCTCTGAGCTTTCAGTGGTCTTCATCTCAGGGACTTCAAGAACCACCCACCCTCACCATCTCTAGACGGGCCTTGTCCATCCTGTCACCTCCCCTCTGTAAGCTAAAACCACATGGGCATCCTGTAACATTTTTATTGCTCTTTGTTGGCCTTGCTATGTCTAGGAAAACTACCAGGTGTTATCCAAGGTTTGGGGAGAGTAGCTTCTTGCAGGTGCCATTTTTTATCAAAGCTGTGTGGGTTAAGGGAAGAAAAAGAAAAGGAAGAGTACTGATTTGTACATTTTTCAGTCACTGCTGTGGCATTACAGGCATGGGAATGAATCCATTCCCAGGAAGCCACCGGCAGAATTTGTTGAAGGGTATGAGATGAAGTATTCTCAGCAAGTGGAAGTAAATCACACAGGGAGAGACAGGGAGAGGGGGAAGGCCCCCATGAGCCCCATTGCAGATGCTGCCTTCTCAGCCCAGCAGCATTCCAGGGCAGACACTTATGTGGTTTGGCTCGCAGGACTCCCACCACCACTTTCAGACCCAGGAAAAGCATTCCCCTCTCACAGTGCTGTCAGAAGCTGTTGTACAAGAGGCTCTGCATGTCCATGTTCTGCTTGTGCATGTGCACCTCAGCACGGGGAGAAAGCAGGCAGGGTTTCATGCTGATCCTGGGGAACCTGGCTTCCTTTAAATTCAGGAGCTCTGCTCAAACTCATTTTTTTCCCCCAGCAATCCCTCTTTGTCAGGACCTCAATATTCTCTGGAAACATGTAATATGTCTGGCCATTTCTGTCTGTTGAGGAGAATCAACGTGTGGGCTGTAATATATATTAATTCCCTGGAGGGACATTGAACTGTTTCCTCTGCCCAGGTGGAAAAGGATAAACACAGCCACTGACATGCTGTTTAGTCTGAAAATAGCCCACTGAATGCATAATGAAGAGCCTCCTGAGGTGTTACTCTGCATGTTAAAATGGTGTTCAGCAGCCTGTGCTGTCACACAACATAATTAGACAATAAATGTGCATCTAATCAGCCTCTCAATAGCTGACTGTCACCGTCTGGCCATTAGTATTACCTGTCTGTTCAATGGCAGCCACATCTTTGGGAAACAAGAACTTTGTCAGTCCCAAAATACGTCTTATATGTGAGCGAGACAAATGAGCAACTCTGTGTCTTGGCTTTGTGCTCAGTGTGTGTTTCATGCTGAACAGCCCCTTGGGTTTAGCTGGTGAGGACAAAGGAAAATGAACATTTTTCTTCCATGGGAGGATTTCTGAATGATCAGGGGAAAGAGCACCCCATGTCCTTTGTAAGCCTAATGAAGGCAGAGCAGCTGAGGGTCCTTCAGTGAATGATGCGGCATCTTCTGGTGTGCACAGTCCCTGCCTGCACTGAAATAAGAATTGTCAACCTTGATCCTTTAAAATGCAAGCCAGGATTTGAGCAAAATGGCTCAGGTTGGAGTCAATTGACAAGTGGCTTCTGCTGTTTAATTCACACCCTGGTAACAACACTTGCATGAATGATATATAGACAACCACTTCTGTCTCTAAACGTTTGACAGCAATTAGGGCTTCACTCCAGGGCAGAACATCATACTAACACTGGAGTGCTGGAGGAGGAGGTTAGGGTAAAGAAATTAGCCATCTGTCTGGTGGAGACTGTATCCTCCAGGAGGCAGTTGCATGTCAAGAACAGGAAAAATGTTTCCATTCTCATTGTCCCACACTTCAGTTGTACACAAAGGCATGAAAGGCACATGGCAGCCCCATTCACTCCCAGTTATGCAGAAGTCTGCCACCAGCCACCCCAACAAACACTCCCTGGCAATTGCAGCCACTGGCAGCTAAGAGCTGCTCCCCTCCGTGCTGTTTGCAGAGCAGCCTGTCAATTTTGGCTGTCCCATCCTGGAGAGCTGGGAGGCATGGATGTAGGTGCTCAGCAGGGGAAAGCAGAGCCTGACTGCAAATGAGGAGGCAAAGCGGTTCTTACAGCCCTTCAGTGCAGGCAGGAGGATGGATCCAGTGCAGTGCAGCACATTTCTGAGCCGTGAGCCCTGGGTACAACGCTGCAGCTCTGCAGGACAGGAGCAGGCAGATCTCACCAGCCCTGGGTGGCTGTTTATCAGCTCACCCAGCGTGGCCATGCTCCACATCGCTTGGAGCAGCGCATCCATCACACCGATGCTCGGATCCTTGATTTAAGGAACTCCTCATTGCCGAGGACAGTCCCTGTCAGATTAGGCTGGCTGAGGGTTTAGGGAGCATGTGTTGACATTTGCTCATGTTAGTCACACTGAGCTACACAGCCAGAGAAAACTGCCAGGTCTCTTGCTGCCTGCTCTGAAGGACTGCCTCTATAATTTCTGCTGCACAGGCATGTTACTTTTTTCTTTTGTTTTCTTTTCTCTTTTTTGTTTTTTATTTTTTATTTAAAGAAACCAATCAGCTACAGCATTTCCTGTCAAGAATCTAGTTCTGATAAACACAATGCCCTTGCACAAGTCCCCTGGCTTGATGACTATAACATTCAAATATAGGAAAATTTTTCTTGCTTAATTTTTAAATGTGCCTGTGTGTCTATAGACAAAAGCACTTGTGAGAGAGCAAGGGGCAGCAGAGCATTTTTATTGTCTGTATTTGTCAGCTTCAAAGGGTAACTTGATTCCAAACTACTGTTATGGTAAAAAAAAATACAGCTCACCAGTAAAGCTGCTCTGTCAGTCTTTCTAATTGTACTTAATTGAAAGCAAACCAGTGGGAGACTCCAAGTCAGAGCTACATTTTAATAGGAAAATGAAAATAAATGCAAAAAATCCACTGGCCTAACCTGACAGAGTCACCTGACACTGTGTTGGCCAGGGTGTTGGCAGCAGTCTGATTAAATGGTGGCTGCACTCCTCTTGAAGTGATGGATGTGGTTCTGTTGCAGCAGTTATCCTGTAGGATTTTGTCTTCCTCTGAAGGTCCAGTGGTGGTTATGGAGCTCTTGTCCTCTGGGAATTCAGTGGATAAGGCTGCTTGTGGTGTTCCAAATCTCAGATTATATCCAGGTAGGAATGCTCGGTTCCTCCCCCTGGGTGGAGCATCTCACAGTAGGATGGTGTAATTTAAGAGTCATGAAGTGAGGTTTGATGTCCCATTAGCAGAAGATATCCCCTGGAATTATCAGGGATGGATCATGGAAGAGATAAAGAACACTGCCTCACCTGTTTGTAAAAGTTTATGGAGATGATGATTAAAAAAAAAAAAAAGATCCTTCACACTAATTCTGTACATTTATTAAGTGGAAGACTGTAATGAAACGTAACTCTCTGAAGCTTCCAAATCTGAAACGAGACTTTCAACAGTGGCAGAACTGGGAACTCCTCTGTTTTCCTTCTGGACACTCTCAAGTCTGCCTTTCAAGGCTTGGGCATCAAGCTGTTACCTTTCCCCAGTCTCATGTCTGACAACTTCCTCCTACACTGTAGGCTGTAAGTACTAACTTGTGGTCAGCTGGGTTGAGTTTGGACAAATCTCTTTGGCTTCCTTATAGGAGCACATGGCTAGTGGCAAGCCAAGTTTTCTTTATTAACAGTAGGGACAGTCCCTGTGATTAAATATATTTTAAATCAGTGGTGCCCATGCACACCTGCCTGCCCAGCAGATGATACCTCCAGTAGATTTTCAGGATATCCCAGCAGATGTCCTTCTCAGTTGTCCCTCCTCAGCAAATGCTTTTCTTTTTCACAGAGTCCCCCTCTGAATTTCCTCAGTTTTTGTTCTTATTCCCCCCTAATTTGTGTGCAGTCCTTCCCAAACCATTTGTTAGCTGGGTAGAGGCAGGTGGTCAGGCCTGCAGTGCTAATAGGGCACATTTTGTTTCTCAGCAGACCCATGATCACTCATGGACAGCTTGTCAGGGCTACTTGTTTCATTCTTGGTAGCCTTTAATGAAACAAAATCATTACATTTGCATAGTAAACATTTATATTAACCGGGTCAACTTATAGAACTCATAAATTATTACTGTGGCTGTTTTAGGGAACGAAGATCTAGAAACCAGCCTGGCATCGAGATCTCACGGGACACTTCCTGCACCTTGTATGAAAGTCATAGATTTAGTATTTCACAGATCTAGTATTTAGTATTTCAGAGCAAAGTTTGGTAGGGACACCTTCTTCTTATCCAGTTATTAGGATTTAATTACATATTCCAGGAGCAGTCAGTACCTAAAATAAGTAGAGGACTGATGTGAAATCCTCTGACCTCTTATAGTCCTTCATACCCCTTGGTAGAAAGAAGCAGGAAGAGCAAAAGATTAAGTGGACAATAATGACAGTAGAATCCTTGGGAAAAAAATGGGAAAAGAAAGTAAAGGAGAAGGAGAGAAATTTTATTGCTTGTCTCCTGCTGTAGCATGGATTTGGTTTGGATGTTTCAGCTGCTCTTGCTGCTGCTGCCACCAGTATTTAATATTCATTATTTTAGCACTGTTAAGGAAAAATAGTTGAATTGAACACAAGAGCATGACACTGGGTAACAAATGGTTTTGAATTCTGTCCTCCAGCACAAAGTTTCAGATTCATATTTCAAAAGCTATATAGATGGAAGATCCCACTGTGGATGAAAATAAAATCCAACTGGCGGGTATGTGAATCTGTAAATAGATGCTGGTGGGTTTTTTTCCTAACCAGTCTGGCTGCTGAAACTTTCAGTAGCCTGGACCTGACCACAAGTGCAGGTCTGTCTTCTGACACAGGTACTTATTGAGAGGCTTACCACTCTACCCAGTGATTAAGGATGTTTACAAACAGGAGTTATGAGTGAGATTATTACTTCAGATGAGCCCAGTGCTGCAACAGGGCTTTGAGCTGTCCTGCCACTCCTGGCACCCCAAATTCTGAAATGGCCTCATCTGGGAACCCCCATTTTCTACAGAAAAATATGTTAAGTGTTGGTATAGAAGATGTAAAAATGCTAAGCATCAGAAACCCATTTAAGCAGTTTACAGAGTGTTGAAATGATGTGGGTAGAGAGTCTCTGAGAGGCATTTTTGGTGAAAGTGAAGACTTTCTGGTGACTGCAATAGTTGGGTGTTACTGGCTCGTTTACCATCTTCACTCTGGTTGTGATGTTGTGATCCCTGTGATTTGTGCTAGTTTGGCACAGCCTGGTTTTTGGTAGTGGGAAAGGTATGGGAGGGCACAGGGGTGGCTTCTGTGAGAAGCTGCTAGAAGCTTCCACAATGGCCAACAGAGCCAGTCTCTGATGGCTCTGAAGATGGACATGCTGCTGGCCCAGTTAGAGAGGTTGGTAACACTTCTGTGATGACATATTTAAGAAGAAAATCAGAACAGCACAGGCACAGTTTTTTCCTGGGGTGGCAAGGTGCAGTTGCTGGGGCCATCCCAGCACAGGACATGAGAGGGAAAACAACATGGCAGCACCAAGGTCAGTGGGAAAAAAGAGGGGAAGGAGGTGCTCCAAGTGTTGGAGCAGAAATTCCTCTGTGAGCCACAGTGAGGGACATGGTGAAACAAACTGTCCCCCTGTAATGCATGAAGTCCCTGGGGTATGCAGAGATCCACTCACAGCCCATGGAAAAAGTGCTCATGCTGGAGCAGGAGCAGAGAAAGCCGGGATCCAGTGGGAGACATGAATGGAGAGAGAGGGCCCTGCTTCCAGAGATGGAGAGAGAGCCCCTGCTTCCACACTAGAGCAGCCTATCCTGCACCCTATGGATGAGTGACCCTCACCACAACAGTTTTGGGGAGACTTTGCCCATGGGAGGGACCCCACAGCACAGCAGAGAACAGACTCCTCTCCCTGAGCAAACAGAAAAAGAACTTGAGTGACAAACTAACCCAAACTCCCACACACAGTCTCCCTCCTCTGTTGGTGAGAAGGAGGGAGGGGCTGGGGGGAAAAAAGCTGCTTTAAGAATTTATTTTGCTTCTCGTTATCCTCCTCTGACTCTATTAATAATAAATTTACTTTATACCTTAAATTTGAACCTATTTTGCCCTTAGAGTGTTTTTTTCTCTTAACTCATGAACCCTTCATTAATTCCTTTTTTTCCCCTCTCTTCTGCCCAACCATAGCCAAAGAGGGTAAGCAAATCTCGTGAGTTTTTGGCATTTAGCCAGTGTCAAACCACAACAGCAGCCTAAAATTGTTGACTTTCATTGGGACTGGTTTTTACAATACAATTTTCATTTGGGTCAGTAGAAAAGATGCTGGTGTGAAGGAAAGGGCCATGTCTGTGCCTGCATGCAAAGTCCATGTAAACACATGTTTCTGTGGAATAACAGAATATGTTGAGGCTGAGAATTCTGGAGCACTTTACATGCTGCTGCAGACTGATATGGAAAAGTAGGAGAGCAAGGATGGGCCATGCACTAAAACAGGGAGCTGTTGAGAATGGATGGAGAGCAGTCAGCACAAAGAAGCATCATGTAGAAGATTTGAACAGAAATTACTGTGGCTTTGCTGCCCCAGAAGGTAACAATTTGTTCTTTCCCCTTCCCTCAGCCAGCTGTCCCTTCTCTTTCTTTGCATCAAAAGTGGACACAGCAGTAAAATTCCTCACAAGTGTTATTTCTTCATGAAGTGTTACTGCTTCCTGACACATCTTCTGTGATGTGAAGCCTGGAATATGCTTCATGAAGTGAGGTAATCATGTGAACCTCACAAGCAGAGATGTATGTGGACAGCATTTAAAGCTAAGGCTATGCAATGTGTACCATGGCCTGGAAGAGAGGCAGATCATTTAACAATGAGCAAAATAAGAAAAAGAAATAAATGCTTCCTTCCAGACCTTGGTGCAGTCCGTCCCTGCTTTCCCAAATGAATCTTCTTAAGTTTCCATAAAGCATGTGTGTGGTTGAGGGAAACCCTTGTAATTTGTTGTTTTGCAGAAGGATGGTTCCCTGGGCCTTTGGAAAGAGGCCTTTGCTGAAAACCAACCAACAACAAAAACTTTCCCTCCAGGAAGACAAAACCTGGTGTTTGAAAGTGTACATGCACATCCATTGTTTTTGGCATGGTCTCTCTGCAAGTGTCCAAGAACAAAGTTTGCTCTTAAAGCAATGAGAGGTGTGTGGAAGAAGCAGTAACATTCTGCACATGTATCACAACACACTGAAAATATTATCCCCACTGTATAATATGTTCAGGATCTCATAGTGGATTCTGGACAAGCAAAGGGCTGCTGCATCTTGTATTTCTTTGCTTGTAGTGCTCCAGGTAACCACTTAAACTTTGGGGGGAAAAGTCTTAAGAAATGGGTATTAAGCAAGAAACAAAACCTATTTTCCAATTCTAAACATAACTAAATGCCATCATAACATTTTGTTACACTGGCAATCTTAGAAAGAAATTTAATCAATTGCATGATTTTGCCTTAAGTTTCTGCCTTCCCAGACATCTTCAGGGAAAATGGTGTCTCTTCTGTTTATCCTTTTTGGAATCTGGCCATGTATAAGCCAAGTGGTAATGTTGTTACGCTGTGGGATTTTATCTGTTGGTTTTTGCCCCAAGACCTGGATTCCTGGAGTCAGATGATTGAATGTCTCACTACAGCTCTTGTATTCTTTTAAGCAAATATGTGTACTCCATGGATGTAAAGTTTTACATCTGGAGCAGAACCAGCTGCAGGTGTACTTTCTGTCCTTAACTCTCTGGTGGAGAAAGGCAAGACAAACTCCTGATTTTGACACATGAGAGAGCTGCAGCACTGAGATTTGCAGCACTCCAGAAACCAGGAGCATCCTGTCACTCTGTGAGTTTCTTGCAGAAGCAGTGATTGCCAGGGAGCCACATCTTCCAGTGGTATTTGCAGCTTGATGTTGACTGTATGGCACAAGTCATTAGAAGCCTGACCACTTTCTTATCCCCTTCAGTGCTGTGAGTAGGGCATTTCACTCCGAGGCTGTGGAAGCTTGCAGATCACTTTCTTACCTATCCTCTCACCTTCCCATTGGGATGTGTTTGCCAAGCCTCAGCAGCACTGTGGAGCTGAGTGAAACTCAGAGGCATCTGATGTCTGAGAGTAGGCACCTCTGGCTAAAGTTAAGCTCCCAGATCTCCTCTCTCAGTGCCAAGTAGCTCAGGCAGCTTCAGAGAGTGCATCCAGGGAGGGTGGTCAAGCAGCACCTTGCTGCACATGCAGGGATGTGGTTTCACTGCCAGTGCAGCCTGTACCCACTAGCATGGGCTGGGGCCCAGCAGGCTTGTGGCATGCTGCTGGCTCTGACAGAAAGTATCTTGGAAAGCTTCTGATGGAGCTCATCAGGAGGAGGCTTGTAGGGAAGACAACATTCCTCTTTTGTGAAGTTGAAAGCAAGGCAATTTTACTCCAGAGAGCCTCTGAGGAGGCTCCTCTCCCAGCAGCTATGGGAATGAAAGACCACAGGTGGAGGCTACTGGGAAAAAACACCCCCCACATTTTCCTTTGTACTGACTTTGGCTTTCTTCTTTCAGATGTGAAAGAAAGAGCTGGCAGAGGAGGCCTTTCCTTCCTGCAAATGAGATTACAATACCCAAAGAAGTTGACAGTGTCCCTCTCTATCTTACACTCTGACACAGTGGAAGGCTTCAACTTAACCCTGGTAGCTATGCCATAATTGTCTGAACCGAGCCAGGGGGAAGCTGTGGAAGAGTGACACATGTATCCCTTTTTTTCTAAATGTCACTCCTCCAATTGGCTTTTAACAAGAGCACTCTCCCAGCCATCTCTAGAAGGACCTGTCTGCTAACGGGCATATATCACCAACTTCTTGATCACCTCCTCCTCTGAGGCTTTTTATTGTTTATTAAGGAGCATTGATGTGCTGCAAGATTCTCTTGTTACAGTAATTCCAGTGTGTTGGACAAAAAAGTCTTCTTGGGAGCTGAGAGACAGGCAAGCTGATCTTCTCCATCACTGCCTTCTGTGATTCCGTGGTTTGTACGTGACACTTCTCTAAACAGTGCCCTTAGAGAGCACTGCTGGCAATACAGGGCTAAAATGTTGGGATTATCCAGGGAGAGCCTTTCTAGCTAAAAGCAAATCACATAATAGAAAGTGTAGACAGGTGTAGACAGCTTAACCAAAGCAGTGGTTTTGCAGTCTAAGCGTCTGGTGCATACTCAGGGGACGGTGGCTTGACTCCCATTGTCTGCCACTCAGGGAATGACTTGGAATGGCAAATTTTTGGGAGTATGGTGCATTGTTCTGCAGAGCTGTCACCATGCTGAAGAGCCACGCCAGAAGACCAGGCTGCTGAGCAGCCTGGTACCCTGGCACATGCTCTGGCAGCTGGACCCCAGAGCCTTGGTGCAGAAGGGCTCCACACCTCCCTCAGTTCTTCCACTCATGGGGAATCTCTGGGGTTGCTCCCTGCTTGGGGGGTGTCTCCTGTTCACTAAACTTTACTTCCAGTGGACACAGCAGTGAGTGAGTGCTGGTGGCGTAGCACAGCCCCAGAGACACCACCACAGCCATTAGTGCTGCCAAAAGCAGCCCAGAGCAGCAACCATGGCCAGCCTTGGCTTTCATCTCCACATCCTCCCTCAAATCTTCTGACAGTGACTGAGCCTTGCTCTGGCATGGCAGAGGTGCCCATAAGGAGGGGCTGGGTGTGTGCCTGGTGGTGTGCAGCACTCAGGTGACACCTGACAAAGGGGAAGCAGTTTGCTAAGGGCGAACACACAGCTGTCAGCTCCCTACAGCTGTGATGGATTCATGGGGCTCTGCTGCTCCGTCTCACCTGGCAGAAATAAGGAGACGCTTGTCTCAGCATCCACAGAGGCTGGCACTGCCTGGGCCACAGCAAATCCCTCAGTTTTAGCCAAGAATCCTGCTGTCCTTCTCCTGCCTGTTCCTTAACCTGCGTTTTTAGTGACATGGCTCAAAGGAAGCGAGAATCACATAGGATAGAGAAATTTATTTTCTTTCTTTGGTCTTGAGGAAGGGTTTTTTTGTCAGTTGATTTGTTTAGGTGCACGCAGACAAGAAATACAATTCTGGGCTTTAATTTGGAGAAAATGTTTTATCCGAGAATGTAACTAGAGCATGCTGGCACTGTAGCTCCCTGGATCCTGTTGCCTTGCTGGGGTTGGGGCAGTTTCTTGGAATCAGAGGAACTGTCCGTTCTGTAGGGGTGGAGATGCTAAGGCATCAGGCACAGTAGTGATTTGTCCAAAATCTGCATTGTGAATATATCAGGCTGCCAAACACCAGTTTTAAAACATCTCCTGTGTAGGGTTAATAAAAACATATCCTGCACACTTCCTAAAGCTGCATACACCCACCTGTCCCCTTTCCACCAGTTAATGACCTGTCTGGAAGCAAAGAAATTTATCTGTTCTTGGGAGACCAGTCAGCTGTAGGCAAGGTGGCACCCCAGGCTTTTTGCCTGAAAGAAAATAGATTGATCTAAATAAGATTCTGAAGTAAGTTCCTTTTTTCCCCCCCATATCAACAGCATGCAGGACCCTAAGGCCACTGTACTTCCTTACATTGCTATTGACAGAATACTCTGGATCCCGAGGAGCCCTTCAAAGAGGGACAACTTGTTTACATTTACTCCTTTTTGATCTTGCTTCATAAACACACAGAGCTGTCCTGCCACTGAGCAAAGAGAGGTGTGCTCTGGCTGACTGGAATTATTTGGAGGGTATACAGAGCATTCCCAAAGCTGAAATGAAATGCAAACAGTCAGCTAGCCATCACTTGAGAAAAAATTATAAGATAGCATAAGAAAGCACTTATTAACAGAAAACAGGAGCTGTTTTTGCATCCTGCCCTTTCATTATCTCAGCAGGGAAAGGTTCTGTGTTCTATTCATGCCTTAACTGTGGTGAAGTGAAGGGCCTGATTCTTCTCCAAGACTGAGGCAGTAGATGAGGTTGTGGCCAAGGTGCCTTGTGCTTGCCCAGTGCTGGAAAGGTTGCTCAGAAGCCATGAGAGCACTGGGCAAAATTCCATTTAAAAACATAATGGACAAGGATTTGACAGGATTCTCTGTCTGTTCACTTGTCCTGGAATTGGTACTACAACCCATGTGTAGATATTCTTTACGGAAAAGAAAGCCTATGTTAGATGTGTGTTCTCTTTTACAGTTTTTCTCTCTTGTAATGGATCTGACAACTCTTAAAATTTCTGAAAGCTTCAGAGGAGGAGGAGGAGATCTCTGTATGCTTGTTCAGCACTAGTCCCCAATTCTCTCTCCTCAGACTTCTCCCCCTCCCATCTACTCATGAACATGGGATTGGGAACAGAGTGTATCAATTCAGCCTTACCCCAGCAAGAGAAGAGCCTCCTCTGTTGCTATTTTGGGTTCCATGGGTGCATCCTGCCTGTACCCAGCACAGTGAACTGTTTTATTCAGCCTCCTCTCTCAATTGAAAGGAGGCTGTTGAGCGCTCTGACCACCACTGAAGCCCCACTTTTACAGCTGGCTGTGAATTTCCAACTGTGCAGTGATATCTTTAGCTCTAACTCCAGAGATTTCCTGTGGAGCTGCAAGATGCAATCCTGCAAGCGCACTGGAGCTAAATATACTTTCCTGGGCTGACATGCAGCCAGAAAAACAGGGGCAGTGTCAACACCAGCCTTTCCAGTGCTGAACAGGTCGAGTCATTCTGGAGGAGGTGAGGCCTGGGTCAATTAATTAGGCAATTAAGTTTGTTTTGGTATTTAACCAATCTTTGGACCTCTCTGTGCTAATCTTGTTTGTACACCCCTAGAAAATGCCGTGTGACCATTGAGGAGGAAGGTTTTCACCCTCCAGGCAGACTTTGGCTGCAGAACAATGTTGTACGTTTTCACTTGTACAAGGCCACAGCATTTAAGAAAGATGAGAAAGTAAATTTTGAAGCAGTCCAAGTTTAGTGAGGGATAATAACAGTAAAAACCTGGAAATGAGACAACACTGGCTTGTTTCACATAAAATCACCAAACTGCCAAATTGATGCCACACAATTTAGATCATAAGGAAATATTTTGAAAGAATGAAATATAGCTAATTGGTCCTTCAGGTTGTGCACCTTGATTTTGCCATTATAAATCTTCAGTCATTTTCTCCTACAAACAGCTGTATCCATGCCCAGGACCTGCTGAAGATGCAGAAGCTTTCCTCTTCTGCCTATGCATTTGGCTTTTGATCTGTGTGAGTGTGGAGCTGTTTGGTTTTCCAAAGGAAGGTGACAACTATGGCTGTCACAGCACTTACAGTCACCATGGAGAGCCACAGGACAGAGGTTCACAGTCTGCTGTGAGGAGGAACAGCAGGAAGACAGGGCCACTCCACGAGCTTCCTGTTCCACTTCCCCCAGCAGCTTTTGAAGGCTTGTAGCTATGCCTTGGCTTGCATTTCTGCTGATTTTAGTGGCTAGCCTCAGGAGCTGAAGTTTGCTGCAGGATTGTTTCTGAAACGTCAGGGAGAGGAAGAATGAGTTTGTTTTGTTTTGTTTTGTTTTCCTGAGCATTTCTTTTTTCAGGCAATGGTGTGTATCTCTTAAGAGAGAAATGTCTCTCTTAAATGCAGTGAAAACACACACTACTACCTAAGCTCAGAGTAACAGATTAATTTGGAAGGAAGACAGCAAAGAAAACATGCCACTTGCAGTTAAATAAAAATAATACTTCTGGTTGATGAGTATAGGGCAACAATGCACATTGCTAATGTGTTGTGCTTGTTAAGGAGCTGATGTTTTTGCAGACACTGAAGTCTGATGACTCTGTTACAATTTGGAGATGTCTGACAAAGTTATACATGTGTCACCCTGCTAAGAATCCCAATTCTTTTTATACAGCTGAACTGCCTGCTAGGGTGCACAGGTATTCTGACTGCAGGACAAGGAAATGCAAGCACTGTGGTTGAATTGCCAGAGATGTCTGTGATGTGTAAAAGCAGCACAGCACTGGAAAGTCCCAACACTTCTGCCAGTGGGGTGGCCTTCCTGCCTGACCACTGGGTTTCTCACTGAGGAAATGCCCCAGATCACACCCAGATCATTGGCCATCTCTGGCAGTCCCTAGGATGTCTTGGAGAAGAGGCCTGGCAGCTTTGGAAAGACCTGGAATCAGCCCACTGAGTCAGCACAGTAACTCAGTGGATAGAAACTTGGCACTTTTCTAAAAGCAAAACCCCCACTGCATTTCATTCACAGCCAAATGGGTAAGGACTTTCTGTCTTTGTGCCTATCTGTGGTAGCAGATCCTTAGCAACATCTTCAGCTGCTTGTTTCCCAGAACTTGGTAGCTTTTGGTGAAGCCCAGAAAGATGCCCAGCACCGGGATGGATGGTGATTCTGATGGACACCACAGCTGCCAGTCTGTGTGCTAGAGATAGCTCAGTCTTACATGTGTGTTTTCATACATAATATCTAGAAAATCAGGTGTGGGTAATTAGGTTAAAATCCAGTGAAAATTCAACAAAATGTTTGCACCCAAAGGACAGAGCTCAGGGGTACCTTGGAGATGCCTGAGTGCTTTGATTTTTGGACACTAAGAGGCAGATGAGAATCTTCAGAGAGCCACAGAAATTGTGATACTACTATGTAAGTAGTGATGACTGCATATTTTATTTGAAACATTATGAACTCAGCTTACCAGCTAGAATATGGCACAGGAATCTCACCTCACATGGTGTTAAGGGGAATATTTGGTTACCAAGTTTGCTAATGAAGCAACACTGCTGTTGAAAAGTGACCCAGACCTGCTAAACCTGTCTGAAGTAAGAATTGTGATTCATTTAGGTGTTTTCCACTAGGTACCCAGTCTATTGCAGTGTTGTAGATTGTTTTGGAGGAAATAAAATTTTCAGATGCTAATGACAGAGTTACAGCTACAATCTAAGGGGAGGTGGAGCTAAACAAAAGAAGGATTCATTAGAGAACAAAAGAAACACTGGAGACTTTGAACCTCGGAGTCTCCCACACATCAACTAGGTGTACTGCCAATATGCTACCAGATGTGTGTTACATGAACACATAAGGTAATGATACGTCTACAAAGGGCTGAATGCATCTGTTTGATATTTTGTAGTGAATTATATTTAAGCAGGTGGGAAGGTGCAAACTCCCCAGTCCCTCCACACATCAGAAATAAGGTATTAAGAGGTCCAAAGCTATCTTCTGCAGTTTTTGTAGACTCACAGCTGACAGCCACACCATGTGTTGGTAAATTGGAGCCCTGCTCTATCACTGGGAAGTACAGCCCATGGTTTCACAGAGCCACTTTTGGCTTTGCTTTGTGAAGGGTTTGAGGTATCAGCTCTCTGGGCAAAGTCCTTTGAATACAGACAAAGGATAAAGTAACTGGAAGGAAGGAGGCAACCCATATCACTGGGGATTTCAGAGCCTCCCTTTTTCCATGGTTCACCAGGTGAATACTGGTGGGATGCTCAGAAAGGGACCCATGTTTGCGACAGGGCACACACAGCCAGCCCCTGTTTCCCCAAATACCAACTGATTCAGCCTGGGGAGCAGGGGGTGTGCATAGCACTGATTACTAAGAAGACTGTGCAGTCACTTAAAATAATTGGGTCTCCAAATCAGGATTTATTCACAGGGAAGTGACTGCTGTTCCAGTAACCCAGGGTGTAGCAGAAGGAAGGCCAAGCAGAGTGCTTACACCAGAAAGTTGTACTACAGGAGTTTGCCCAGCTGCTTTGAGCTTCACTGCAGAAAATAAAGCAACATCAGGATCCAGGACCGACCTCTTGTGATCAGAATTGGGAGTTCCTGGCTTTACTGTAGCTTTTCTTATTCCTTCTGAGGAGAGCACAGCTGGGAGATATGGATAAGATGTGGCTTTTACTAGTGACTTCTACAACAGTCGGGCTGGGCCCTTAGGATGGGGCCAAGGAGATCTCAAGGGAAGCAAGAAAGGGGGTGGGATTCTTGCAGCTGAGGAAAGATCAGGGTCAGAATGCAAGTGCATTACAGACGCTTTTTCATCCATAGAGATGCAACCAAAATATGCCATTAGCACCAAGTTCTTCAGAATTAGATTTATTTAGCTCTAGGTGGATCTGTATAGTTTTTCTTGTGCTGTTCTGTTTTTTGCTATAGCACATTGATTTCTCATTGAGTATTTGAATAGAAAAGGTATCGAAGCTGCTTTGGAAGATCTTTAGTGGTAGGTTGTTCCCCTTTTCACTACACATTATGAAAAAGTGTAGTAAGAAAATGTGAATGCTCAGCTAGATGAGGTCACTGACAATCTATGCACCTGCCAATGTCATTAGCTCCTTTGGATTTTGCACTGTAGGGGCCTAAAGGAAATGTTCCCTAAAAATAGCCATCTAACTTACGAAAATGAGTCAGCCAAACCTTCCTTCAGCTGAGCCGCAGCTGCCTGAGCATTCTGAGCAGTGGTAATAGAAAGCTGCATTATGGATGCTTTTTCCTTTTCTCAGGAGACTCAACTTTACAAAGGATAAAGAATGATGGATGGGAGATCTGCCCTGTTTTCAGTTAAATAACTTCTAATATCACCTAAGAGGGAGCAGAGAGATTCTGTCATTCCATCAGCATTTTAGATTTTTGCAGAGCACAGCCTTGGTTTGGTGACTGGGATTTGAGTCACCAGTGCTCTGCCAGTTACTGGGGGTTTTTTTGAGATATGCATACAGCTTTGCATTGGGACCCTGAGACATGGTCAAATTCACAGTGATGGCAGGGTGTATTAATGAAGGGCATCATTCTTTGCAAACAGTGGTGTTTTTAATTAATAACTCCAGCAGGACTTTTCTGAGATTTGCATTTTTCTATTCCATATCCTCTTTAAGTTACTGAGATAATGAAATTACAAGGATAAAAGTGGGGGCAGGGGGAACGCAACTCAAAGTCTGGAAAATGCTGCGTTTTTTTCTAAAGAAAGACTGTAGTCTTCATTCCCGTTAGTGATAGCTCAAACAAGGCACCAGAGTTGAGTGGCAACTGCACCAATTAGCAATGCTGCTGTTAGTTTGTGAATTGCATGTGAAATGTAGAATTTGTCCAGAAGTGCTAATGCAAATTGCTCAACAAAAATGTGCCTTCTGTGTCAAGTCTTTTCACTTGTTCTGACACACTGATGTCTCCCCAGATTTCTCTGATCGGCAGATCCCTCTCTCAGTTGACAGCTACCAGAGCTCATAAAGTAATGAAAATATTTCTTATTGCCATTAGCTGTGTCTCTTCAAGGAGGACTCCAAGCCAGCACCAGCTACTTGCTATACAACATAGTTCTGACTTTTTTTTATAGGGTATTGGACTTCACATTTCCAGACTTAAATGCTAAAAGCCCAGTAAATGCCTAAGATTTTACCTGCACAGAAGTTCAAAGACCTGGTTATCTGCCGCTACAGTAATTTGGTCACTTTTGCATGTGTTTGGCATCCCCTGTTATTGTACATGGTGATAACCTTTGTGCTGCACTGGAGGGGGCTGAGTTACAATTGCCATGGGAACTGTAACTTAACATTTCCTGGCTCTTTCAGCACACGGCAGCTCATCCTTATATTATGTTCTTTAAGAGAAGAAGTAGTGAAGCAAGGGCACAGTGCAATAATGGTGTTTTCACACCTACAGAATATAAAATAGTGTATTTAGCTGTATGCAGATTGAAGTTGGATTTGTTACACTATTTATTGCACCTCTGAGCCATAGTCCCAGTTTAGGAGTCTCATTGTTCTGGGCTCTCTGCAGATGCAGGATGTAAATATGTTTCCTTCCCCACAAATACTTCTAACCTAAGAGAAAGATAAGAGGTAATGCAGGGAGACAAACACAACAGGGAGTACAAGGAAACAGAAGACTTCTGGATATCATGGAGACAGAAACTTCTACAAATGTAACTATACTGGGGGCAGGGTTCTGGGTCAGATTTGTGTGATTGGGAGACTCTCCTCCCAGGAATGAGATCCAGCAGGGAGGAATGCGTGAAGGCACTTCTAGCTAAAATGTAACATGTGGAAAAGAGTGGGTTGTGATGCGGTGACAGAAAGTCTCAGCAGTGAAAGAGACATGATGTGTGAGGTAGCATATGCTGCAGCTGAATTTCAGAGCAAGGGAAGGTGTGGAAATCCAGAGTAAAGGGAATCCAAGAGAGGGCCACAAGGAGAGAGATGGCACAGGCAGGATGACAGGCAAAAAAAATAGAGCAGGACAGCAGAACTTGTGCAGTCTGGAAGCAGGGTAAGATTCCAAGTGTCAGGGTGTGAGGCAGCAGGAGCCTGGCTGTGGGACTGCATGGAACACGGGGGCACAGATAACAAACGGGGCATGGACTGAGTGACAGCCAGGACATGGTGTTACCCACAGGGACCTGGAGGGACAGAAAGGAGAGCAGGACTAGGGAGTAAGATGAGAGCCTACTTTGAGCTTGAGCTGACAGATATCCACAAGATAATCCCAGAGGCAGGACATGACTTTAGTCGGAACCGACGGGAGGTGGCCAGGGACAGAGAGGCAGGTCAGAGTCACTGGTGCAGAGAAGGTTCCTGAACACCTACAGAGGGAAAACTCACTGTGAGACACGAGGGAGAGGGAAAGGAGACAAGGAAGGAGGACACAGAGCCACACAACAGCAGCAGGTGGGAGGGTGAGCAGTGACAAACTAGTCTGAGTAACCATGAGCAAGCAAAGAAAAGGTGTTGGAGTCAAGTAGGAGCACTGGGAAAGGAGATCCGGATTTCCAGAAGGAACTGACAGGCTATGACAGAGAGTACGGTGTAGTGCAGAGCTGCAGCCAGACAAAGAAAATTAGAAACTCCGTGATTTTGGTTCTGTGACAGGAGAGATGTGAAAGCCTGTTTGAAAAAGAATTTGTTGGACATGGGGCCTAAATTCGGTCTAAATCATATAAATCAGAAGCAGCACACTCAATAAGCTTAGAGCTGACAGTGAGAAGAGATACAGAGTGAGAGCTGGAGAGTCACTAGGAGTCAAGGGTTGTTTGGATTGTATTTTTTATTTCAAAGCATGCTTGTGCTGCAATGGGAAAGAGCAAGAGGAGCGTGAGATATAAAAAAGCAGAAGGCAGATGGGGGCAAGAGAGATGAGAAGAGAGGTTGGACCCAGTGAGGTTGCCAGGACAAGAATAAGGGCTGGGGACCACTGATGAGGCCACCTCCTCTGTGGCCAGGAGCAGAGAGCTGGGTAGGATGGGAAGTGGGAATAGAGGGAGATCATGTCTTGCTTTAAGTTTCTCATGGGAGAGATCGACACAATCCTGTGCAAAGACCTGTCTCCAGTGAAGGCAGGGCTTCAGAAGTGAGTCCAAGGCTGCAAAAAGGCAGCTGGGGTTGCACTGGGAGGGCTAGTTAAGCTGGCAAAGATAAGTAGGCATTAGGAAGATGGCAGCATAGGAGGCAAAAAGAGCATTCATGTTGTGGAGGGAGAGAAAAAAAAAAGAGGAAATTTAAAGCTTAAGAGGTAACAAGGCCATCTAGAAAGCCTCAGACAGCATTAATAAGGACTTGATCAGCAAAGCAAGCTATGCCTTAGAGACCTGGAAGTCTAGGGATAAAGTCAATTCTTCTAAAACCTGAGCTGAGTTAGGCCTTACAAAGGAAATTAATGCAACTGTGAGGTTTTCCTTAGTCGCGTAAATAGAGGGAGCCATACAGTATTGGATATGTCGAGGTTAAAAACCTTAAGGACAAACTAGGCATAGCCCAAATCAGAATGTCACATCTCAGTTTTCAGTAGGACTAAGATGACTGTGTCAAAGTAAAGGCCAGGTGGCTAATAGAAACACAAAGACCACATGCAAGAGGGAACAAAAATCAAGAGTTTCAAGTGCTGGAACTAGGTGGTCTGAGTCGTTTGGATTCAAGGATGTTAAAAATGAAATCCTACACCTGGCTGTGCCATCCCAACCAGCTTGGTTTATCAGCAGCTAGTTATGTGAAAGCACAGCAAAGATCCTGTTGCTTTGCCAGGTGGCTGGACCACTTCCCTTCACCTGCCAGCTACCCTATGGAAATATTTGGCTCTTGATTTGAGATGGAAGTCCCACCTCCAGAGGGGCTGCACAGACAAGCACATGCAAACAAGGCAAGGGAACTATTCCAGCTCTTTGAAGTCACTGTCAGGCAGAGGAAGATCATGGAATTTATGCATGAATAGGTACAGATGAACATTCTTCATAAGCACCAATGCTTTTATCAGTCCCACTCATAACCTGCTGAAACCCACCAAGGGTCTGAGTGTATCCAAGGTACACTGTCCCTCTGTACCCTGTATGGGCACAGAGCAGAAGGAAGTCCTCACTTCACCCCATCCTGCTGGTGTGTGATCTCACTCTCCTGAGGGCACGGTGTGAATCAGGGAGATGAGAGCAGTGTGGAAGAAGCAGCTGAGAAGGGAAATACCCAGGAAGACAGCACAGCTTTACTGCCAGCACCAGAGACATGGGGACACACTCCCTGACCCCTCCCTGCATTCCTACCGGGCCAGACACCAACACTGGGTCAGCGACAGTGCAGGAGAGGTCCCTAGAACCATGCTCTGTACTTTGTGAGAGCCTTTGCCATACATTTTTCTGTGGATATTTTTTTTTTTTGCCTTGGCAGAAGCAACACCATGGGGGTGATTGCAGCTTCTTCCCAATTTCTGAGGTAAGGTGCCTTCTGCATATGGGAAGGAGAGCATATGGCCCACTGTGTTTATTTCTCAGCCAGGATTCTTTCAGGCTTGGCAAATTACACACTGCTTGCTGAGGAGCAACACAAGTGCCAAGTTGGAATTTCTAAAAATGAAAGATTTAATTTATCACAGCACAGAAAAAAAAGATCTGAAAAACACCTTTAAGTGTGAAAAAATACCTTTTGTTTATGCTCAAACAAAACAACCAGGAGGAAGTTTAACAAAATTCCAGCTAGAGTAAAAAAAAAAAATTCTCTGCAGTCATCCACAGGAGACTTCAGGCAGCTTCTGCTAGGCTGAGCTAGAGCCAGGCTCTTCAAAATACCTCAACAACAAGTGAGCTCCATGGGGTCCAAGGTGATAATGTGGTACAGGCTCGGGCCATTAGAAGGAAAGGGGCTGCCTGATAATGGGGAGTGTTAACTTCTAGAGAGCTCCATTAGAGCATCTTTTTCTTACACTTTTGCTTTTTCCAAGCCTCATATTTTTCCCTGTGTGTGCTTAGAAGCTTTTCTTTCTCTTACAGCATTTATTTTTATTGTGCCATTTTCCCTCTGTTCCTCCTTTTCATTGGCCCTGTGTGAGTGTTTGTTTAAACCATTTGCCTGCTTTCATCTTCCATTTTTCTTCTCTCCCTCTTTCCAGGGGCTCTCTAGCTGTGATTATCCTTACACTTACATTAGCTTTCCTCCCTCCTGCTCCAGGATGGGCTTGAAGGAGGCATTGATTAAAGCTAAAACCTGCAGCAGGAGAATTTCTATCAGGTACCAGCTTCAGGGTTCAGTGGCTTCCATGAGCTCAGCTCTCACTTCGTTTTTCTCCAGGACCAATTTCCAAAGTCCCAGGAGATCTACCAAGACAGAGCTGAGCTGGCACTGAAATGGCAAATCACAACTGCTCTTGATTTGTATCCTTGGAAGCCCTCAGCTGTGGGAGAAGGCAGCAGGGTTGTGGCATGGAAAAGCTCTGGCATGGGCCAGGTTTTCAACTCCCTTCTCCTGTCTTTTGCTCCCTGAAAGGTTCCCTCTTGCTTTCTGAGTGGTAGGGCACACTGTGGAATGCCATGATGGCATAGTTTCACGCAGCAGTCTTTGAGGGGAGTAATTACAGCCTTCAAAATACGCATAAAATATAAGGTTGGGCACTTTTGTTTCTTCAAATCCTCACTCTCCTTCCCTCCCTGCCACCAGCCTTGCCTGGGGACCAGTTCTTATTTCTCCCTTCTTTTTTTTTTTAAGATATGGATGTAAAGAGGGTATTTTGGTTTGAATTTGGGCTGATCCACTTTTTATTTTTCTTCTACAAATAATAAGACCAATTAAAATTGCAATTACAAGGAAAATAGTTATTTGAGATAAATGAATACTTCTCAGAGCATAAACCCAACCATTATATCCTTACACTCCATACCATGGTCTTATGGTATGTTGGTGAAACGGGGGATAAACAAAACTGAAAGCAGGAGTGATTTCCCCTGCAAAAGTTTCTTTCTTGAGGGAAGAGAGAAATCACCAGAGCTATTATTTGCAAAGGAGGAAATGAGCCTGGTTTTATTAGGCCAGTCAAAGTTCAGTGGCATTCTGTTGAAATGCTACATTCCTAAATCCGCTTATTCCTGAATTCCATCGGTTGTGCTCAGGGTTTGTGGAGTTAAACCCCTGGGCTGGAGCAGAAGTGGGTGTGTGAGGAGGTGCCAGCAAAGCCTCTTCTCGTCACAGGCTTTGAGAAGAACTTCTGCCAGCTTTTAACTCTTAAATAGTATTAGAAAAACAGTTGCCCCTTTTAGAGCCCTTTGTTACCTACTTCATCAACAGAAATGAAGACATTGGAAAATTCCTAGAAGAAAACAAAAATACACCAAAGTCTGACAGATCCTGTTTGTTCTGTGGGCAGAATAAACTGCATGGAAAACACAGGGAGGAGATATGCAGGGGAAGAGAGGTGAAAGGAAAAGAAATTGGCTGCACGCAGAGGTCTGGTGTCAAACATCAGAGGGATCTTGTTTGCTCAGATACTGTGTGAAAGACCATGGCAACCAGGAGCCTGGGGGGAGAGGAGAGGTTTTCAGCCCCTCCCTGAGGCTGGATGACAGAGGAGATAGGTGAAGCAATCTGCTCTGCTGAGCCTGCTGCTGGAGCTGGAGTTTGTGAACCAGCGTATTCCACCCCTTCATCCTATACAGTGTTTTTTTCTGAGGCAAAAAACAACCCCAGAAGTTTGAAATTAATGGATTTGTAATTCCTTTAGTCTGTCAGATGATACCATTCCGAGAAAGGTGGCTTTGCTGTGGGCAGTCTGATTTAGAGAGAGGATTAAGATCCTTGCAAGACACAATAAGTCACAACATTACAAGGAATTCAATAGAAATATTTCTGAGGGAGTATAGGAATGTGCTTTCAGGCTGCTCTGAAAACACTGGGCAGAGATGTTTTACTGTAACCTAGTGTGTGGAAATAGAGTAATATTTTGATCCCAGTAATAGGTTGGAGATCCCTCTTCTTAACACACAGACACACACACACACACACAGACATGCAGGCAGTGCCTGTGTCCCCAGCAGCAGCTCAGGGCTGAGCAGAGGTGAGGGCAGGCAGTGCTGCTCTACCTTGTACATCACACCCATTCCACTGCACTAGTGTTGTGTTCATCCAGAAAGGCACTCATCCTTGAAGACATCAAATTGTGGAGATCTGCCATTTCTGATGGGTAATGGAATCAGAGGGTAAAAATGTGAGTCTTCTTTCTGATTTGAATCTGTCTTCAGCTTCCAGTCCTTGTATCTGGTTTTGCCTTCTTTGCTGGATAAAAGTGCTCTTTAAGGAATTTCTTCCCTCATGAAGGTATTTTTATCCACCATGGTCAAAGCATTTCTCCGTTCTTTTTGTGGTAAGCTAAATGGATTGAGCTCTTTAAGTCACTCGCTGGCAGGCATTTTCTGCCACAAATAGTTTTTTTTTGTCTACTTTTTCTGCTCTGACTCTAAAATGTAGATGTCTGATTGTATACATTTTTCTAGTGTCATTCTTCTGATGCAGTGTGCGGGATAAGCTACCTCCTGGCTTTTATTTGCTTTTTATATTCAATATCCATTCACTCACATGACACAGAACAGCACAGAAAATTATGTCCGTTTGTCCATTTTACACATTCACAACCCTGCTTTCCAGTCTGTCTCTCTCAGCTTTTTGGGCAATGCTTTGCTCCCAGGTGTGCAATACCCATCCTCTGTTGACTTCTGCCAGTAGTTGCCTGGAACAACCCCCTTTTCCCTGAGGTGCCACTTTGGCCCCCTGGCCTTCAGTGGGAGCAGAGCTGGCTGCTCCACATCTATCAGTGCACAGAGGGATAATGGGCAGGCTTGGGTGTCCCTGCCTGGTTCCTGGGGCTTCAGCTGGTGGTCGTTCTGAAAGGAAATTGTGTGATTGCTTTTAGCTGCAGCTGGGGGATTGAATGACATGCAGAAGGAATAAATTACTGCATGATAAGGAAGAGGCACGTAAGATTTGAGACAAAGAGGAAAATCTCATTTCCCCTCCCCTTTGTTATCCTTTTACTGTGCATAACTGTACATATCACACATGTTACTCTGAGCTCCTGCAGAGTATTCCATCACTCCAGTAGAGGCCTGGAAATACTCTGGGAGGACACAGGATTTATCTTCCTGTCGATTGACTAAGGATCAGATTATCCACAGGGGGCAACTCTTGTGGAGGCATTAAGCAAGCAGTCAGATCCCTGCAAAAGTTCATCTTACCTGGTGCCCTGCAGCTCTACAAACCTGTCCAAGTATGTTATGCTGACCATTTGGAAGCAGCTCTGTGAACAGGCAGCTCTTTGGCTCCTTCAATACCTGCTTTTGCTCCCAGGGGCTTAATTCTGTCCCAGGCTGCCTTAAAAGTGGACAGCTGAGGCTGCAGGGGCAGGGCCAGCCTGTGCTTGAACTCTCTCTGTGTCACAGCTGAGAGGCCTTGGCACCATCCTCCCTTTATGTAACCAGCTCTTGGCTTCACCTGTCCCTCGGTGAGGACCCTGCAGCAGAGCTGCAGCACCACTGCTCCCGACTGGAATGACTCTGCTCAAGCACTGTTAGCAGGAGAGAGCTGTTTGCAGCATGAGAGCAGCACACAGTGGCTTTGGGTGGTGTTAAAAAAAGCCAGAGTGAAAAATGAGAAATCACATTGTACCATTTTCCCAGATAACCACAACCGGAGAATACAATCTGTGTATTGCCTTCCAAGGCATCTTGTCACTCTCTTCAGGGACTACCTGTCCACAGGGCACCGCTGTGCACACATGAGCACAGGGCCCTGGGGGAAAGAGCTGGGCAGTCCTCTTGCTGCTGCAGATCCCTGGGAGAGCCAAGCCACTGGGGAGTAAAGCATGGGTGATATGAAGCTGCAAAGGTGATATGCAGCTACAGGCTGGGTGCTGATGGGGGTCTCTGGAGAGTGAAACAAGAGCAACCAGTGCCAGCTGGTGGAGAAAGGAAAATTCAGAGGGTGTAGGAAGGAGAAAGGGATAGCAGGGAATGAGGAGGAGGAGCAGGAAGTCCAAGGCAGGAAGGCTCAGGGTACAGTAGGAGGGAGCAGTCAGGCAGAGCAGGAGCAAAGAGGGTTGTCAGTGAAGTTTGGATTAGTTTGGTTTTTAAGCTCTGTAGGTGTGGAAGTGCTGCACTTAGCCTGAGTAGCTTGACTTGGTGTTCAGCTCCTGTGGTGAGACTGCACCTGGGTCTGGAGCTGCCATGGCGTGTAAGAGGCAGCCCTGTAGAGTGCAGTGTTGCTTCCTCCATCCCCAGTTCCCTGCCACATTGCCTGTTGCCAGGTGTCATCTCCACACACTCCCCTTGGAGGATAGCAGCAGCATTGTCAGGCTGCAGAGCTAAAGTTCTGGGGAAAGAGCTCTGGTCCCAGGTGCTAGGGAGCATTTTCCTGCCTGTAGAGACCTTTTGCCTGGGCTGTGCTCTTATTTTCAGGATACACAACCCAGGACTGCTCCCAGTGATCTCAGAAGGGCCTTCCATCATCAGTTGGGAAGAGCTTTTGCCAAGAAAAGAAAGGAAAGGAGAAGAAATGTTCTGGGCAGGAGGGTTGTCTAGATGAAGAAGGCCCGGCTTTAACAGAAACAGGAAGTTTTCATGATGTACCTTGAAATGACTAAACACACAACACTGGAAGTGACACCTGTGTGCTAATCTTTGCATTTCCTTCAGCTGCTGTGGCTACAGTGCACCAGGCTCACGTCAGCTGGTGGGGCTCCTTTCAAAGCTTTCTTCCTTTTAAACTCCAGAATTAATTTATAGCATAATCCATCAGAGAATGGAGTGCTTTCTGCATGGGGTGAGCACGTCCCTCAGCTGTGTGCATTAGGAGCCAGGACAGGAGTTCTGTAGGAAGATTTTTTTTTTTTAAAGGCAATTCAATGAGGACTTGGTCTGCAGCCCCAAAGGCAGCTGTGCGCTGAAGCTCGCAGGGGAAGCTCCAAGGGATGTGACTTCACAGCATGCACTTCAGCTCCTGGGGTTTTTCCCCTCTTTTTTCTTTGGCTTGTAGTGGGTGCAGCAAAGGCTCTGTTATTTTGGCAGCATGGCCCTGCTTTTGTCTATAAATGGAAGCAGTTGGCCCATATCCCAGTATAACACAGGATAGTCCTGTGCATCAGTTATGCAATTGGTAGCTTGATGACTTCATCAGAAGCCGGGGGAGGGCCAGGGGGTGGTAGGAAAAAGCCTTTGCCGTCAGCTCTGCTGGAGACAGCCAAGAAATGTGTGTGTCCCCCCAAAGCAAAGAAAGTAGGAGCTCAGCGACAGGGGTGGGTGAAGGGCTTGGTGCAGGAGCAGCTGAGGGATCCTCAGCGATTCCCCAGCTTGGGGGAGACCCAGCCACTACTGCAGCCCTGGCCCTTGGGATGCTGCAGGGACCGTGCTTGACCAGGTTGTACAGTGCAAAGTGCAGTGGGTGATGGGACTGGGGGAGAAGGGGAAAGAGGAACAGGGAGAGAACTTTGAAACCAAGATAGATGTTAAAAGGGGGAAGAACCTAAATATCAGGGAGCTGCCTTTCAACAGAGAGCCCTGCAGGGAGTATCTGTGAAAAGTAGAGATGTGGACAAATTGTATTTTGTTATTTCCTCAGGGTCCTTGAAAACCTGACCTTCATGCAGAAAGGCTGATCCTCATTTCCCAGGTTACACTCCAGAACTTAACCCTTTCCCTGACTGGGTTGGGGTGGTGCTGCACAATAACCTTTCTGTGCGCCCAGATCACACAGCCACTGACAGAACTCAAACACCCAGTGAGGCAGGTGAATCTCAACATCACCCCGGCAGGCTTTGCACAAAGGATGCTAAAGCAATGATGATGATCATGATACAGGACCTTTCCATCAAGTTGGTGGTTTTGAATAAGTTCCTGTCGTCTCTGTTCATCAGTTGAAGAGGTCCTACGGGCTCTTAACACCCGAGATAGGAACGGGGCGCCCAGTCTCTGGTTTTCAGATATAGCATCAAGGACAGCGTGGTGCCGGGCCGGGCCCCTAGGGAGCTCTGGCGGTGAGTCCCGTTCGCCGTGGCCGCGGGACAGCCTCGGGCTGGGCGGTGACGGCTCGGGAGACAGCAGCAGATTCCCGGGAATGCTCCCCGGAGTTCCGCGGAAGAACCGGCCCCGCTCGCCCCCGCTCGGGCAGGGCCGCGGGTCAGCAGCGCCACCTGCCGGCGACGACAGCGCCCAGAGGGTTCCGCTGATCCCGATCCCGACCCCGACCCCGATCCCGACCCCGACCCCGATCCCGACCCCGACCCTGATCCCGATC